>VXAB01005605.1:116157-241979 GCA_013399175.1 Odontophorus gujanensis | reverse complement strand
GACGTCACCAAGAATAGCAAACTTCATAATTTCATTGTCACTCTGGCCAAGACAATCCCCAACCTTCGCATCTCCTACTAGTCCTTCTCTGTTAGTGAAGAGCAGGTCTAGCAGGGCACCTCCCCTGGTAGGTTCTTGCACCAGCTGTGTCAGGAAGCTATCTTCCACACACTCTAGAAATCTCATGGACTTCTTCCTCTGTGCAGTATTATATTTCCAGCATATACCAGGGAAGTTGAAGTCCCCCATAAGAACAAGTGCTTGCCATCGTGCAACATCTACTAGTTGCTTGTAGAACACCTCATCTATCTCTTCATTCTGACTAGGCGGTCTATACCAGACCCCCACCACGATGTCACCCCTACAGCCCATCCCCCTGATCCTTATCCATAGACACTCTACTTTATAATTTCCAAAGGATAATCTCCATTATTCTTCTTAATCTCCATTAGTCAATGTTTAAATTGTGAACCAGTGCTACATTAAATTCTTTCCGTAACATAACAGCTCAATACACAGTGTACCCTTGTGGCCAAGAAGGTTGATGGCACTAAGAAGAATGTGGCCAGCAGGTTGAGGGAGGTGATCCTCCCCCTCTACTCTGCCCTGGTGAGGCCTCCTCCAGCATACCATGTCCAATTTTGGACTCCTCAGCTCAAGAAAGATAGGAAGTTACTAGACAAGAGAGTCCAGCAGAATGCCACAGAGATGATGAGGGCCCTGGAGTATCTCCCTTATGGGGAGAGTCTGGGAGACCTGGGACTGTTCAGCCTGGAGAAGACTGAGGAGGGATCTTAACAGTACATATAAATGCCTGAAGGGTAGAAGCCAAGTGGATGGGGCCCGGCTGTTTTTGGTGATGTCCAGAGACAGGACAAGGGACAACAGGCATAAACTGGAACACAGGAAACTGCACATGAACATGAAGAAAAACATTTTTCCTGTGAGGGTGACAGAGCACTGGAACAGGCTGCCCAGAGAGCTCTGGAGACTCCTTCTCTGGAGATATTCAAAACCCACCTAGATGCTCTCCTGTGCAACCTACTCTTCGGAATCTCCTTTAGCAGGGGTGATGGACTCTACGATCTCCAGAGGTCCCTTTCCAACCCCTACAATTCTGTGATTCTGTCTGTGAAAGACAGTGAAGCAAATGAAATTTTGAATGAAGCAACTGAAACAGCTGCAGGTACTACTGAATAAATAGATACATCCTTGTACAAGAGACTATATACTCAGAATTCATCCTTTTAGACAGAAAATGAAAAAAAAAAACCTGTAGGATTAATACACGACTCAGAAATTTGTACTACTTAAAAATAACTAATTCTAATTACAGATCATCGGATGACACTATTCCAGGACTGAAACTAAGACTTCCATGGATCTCTGAAGGACGCTTTTACATAAGAATCAATGCAGATATAATCATATTAAAAAAAAAAACCACACAACTGTGCTTCTTTGTTTATATCTGCTTTTTTAAAAGCTTGCATACCGTAAAAAAAGTAGTAACAACTGGCAATTCAAGTCAGAACATTAAATACAACTGCCTGAATCCATTTATTATGTATATTTCATTCAAGGACATAGTGCTGAAAGACTAGAGATGAAGAGGATACTTGGCAATCTTCAGCTAGTTAATTCTAAGAAGACTACCTCACCAATTCACATCCTGAGATGGGAACTAAAGAGGCAAAGTGGCTCTGCCTCCCTTTTATTTGGAGAGAGGAATGTGAAAAACAAAATACATATATGGGAAAGATTCAGCATAACAGGCTCAGGCCAATAGAAGAAACAATGTATAAAAGCACCATCTAAGAGCCTACCTCAGCCTATGCTGTACTAAGTATTAGAAAAATTCATTGCTCATTAAATTTTTCTCTTCTATTACAATTCTTTATCCCAACCCTGTAATAATTCTCCTCTAAAATAGAAAGTCTTTTGAAAGTGAATGATGGCTGACAGTTTTCATGCCTGGGAATTCAAACTTCTATACATTTATCAATACACAATCAGAACAGTCATTACATCCACTTGGTGCAATTTCCGCAAACACTGTACTGCTTTTCTGTGTCTGTATTTTTTTAACAAAGCCAGTATTTTACGACTTCGGATGGTAAGACTGTTAAAAATCAGCACAATGACGTTTTAAGAGACAAATATCTATAAAACCTTTCAAAAGAATAAAGGTACCTCAGTAATGTCTGCGTACAGTTACTATATGCTAATGAAAACAACTTGAGATCCACAGCATTACTTTCTTCTTGCAATGAATGGCACTCAAAGTTTGCAGATTCAGTATGACCTTTCCCTTCAACTCTGCAAACAGCACAACTATGTTCTTAGTACATTCAACTCTACACAAATAGAAATTTCCCAATACAAAAAAAAAAATTAGTGGAGGACATTCAGTAAGCTATTACTGTTATCAACTTGCCAAGTTTGCATTACACAAATGAAAGCGTACAAGTTAGACAAACTAACCTTGAAATAAGTGAACTGAAGGGTAAGAACAGTTATGGAAGAATGTTCCTTGAGAACAAGATCCCAATACTAAACCTAGAACTTTACCATGGCCTAAATTCTGCTCAAAGGCTACATACTGCAGAACACAGAAGTTAAACATACAAGCAAGGTACTTCCCATCACATGAGAGAAAGACATTGATTCTTACATCTCATTCAGGCTGACAGATCTATTAAGAACTGATCATTATTTGCAGATGTGAACTGCAAATAATAATTATTTACTGTAAAAAAAATTATTAACTTTAAAAAACTAAATGACAGCTTTTTTTCTAAAATTTAGACAAAGCAATCTTTTTAAGTTATAACTCCAGACAAACACAAACAAGGTGATCATTTGATTTTAAATGTACTTTTGTTTTAAGTGGCAAACGTATTTCAGGACTGAGATTCTAATGCAGATGACATTTTATTAACTCAAGCTGCTCATCTGCAAGAAGCATTATTGCAAACTACATACCCAGACAGAAGTCTTTTTTGAAGAAGAGTAGTGTTTTTTTTTCATTCCATTAACATTTGGCTTGCAATATATCCATTACAGGTGATTGCACATACAGATTTAAACACACACATATATTTTCCAGCAGTTACGATAAACTGGGATTTGGATTTTAGGGGATAAATTTAAAACTAAGCTTTATGGTGATGCCTGGAATTTTCATTGCCTTCATTATGTGTTATTGATTTTACCTAGTTGAACTGGTCTTTCAGAAACAACTAAAATCATTTCCATAGCCACCCTGTTTACTACTATGTTTTTACTGCTTTCTGATCTTCCATCAGAACCTAAACCACCAACATCAAATAACAACCAGAGCAGTACCAATACAAAGAATAAGTCATTTCAGAAATGTGCCAGCTGTTCTGACACTAAGTAGTTGCTCAGATGTCAACTATCATATTTACTGGACCACTTATTACCAAGTCAGGAAGGTTGCTGCTGACTTCTAAGAGGGTGAAAACGATTGGTGAATGGTCTCTAAATCTCTGGTTAGGGACAAGACCTATTAAGAGGTCGATCCTCCACTAAACAGTTTCTTCAAAATGGAAATACACAACACAGCATGTTTAGCTTCAGATTTTTAGTAGTCAGTTATGATGTGATGAATACTTAAGGAACAAAGATGAGGGGAGACCTCAGAGATTCATCACAAAACTATGTTTAATTATCACATTTAACACACCGACAGTGTAAGATCTTAAATATTACCACTATATAATTATAGTACAGCCTGGTGATCACTTATGAAGTATGTTGCTCAAATTGAGGATTTTTAGTGCTTTTAAAAAACAATTATCTATAAAATTCTGCTAAGAATCCTTAACAATGAAACTGCTTAGATAAGATCCAAAACATTACCTTGCTGAAGAGAGCCTTGTTCTTAGTTTGGCTTTTCATAATGCTAATGTTCAAAAATACTAACAGATGGTCTACCCAAAAAGTCCTTCAAATTCTGTAACTACGCCTAAAGGAACATTACAATAGTTATACTAATGAGTAGTAACTAAGCATAACTATTTTTGAAGAAAATTTCAATTCTGAGAGCATTAAGCTTCCCATGCAATCCAGTTACAAAATCCTCAATTATGAGATCTTCAATCAAATTGAAACACATGATTCGTTTAGGGCAAAAATATATGTAAACAAACACATTTCAACTGTAACTAAAAGATTATGGAAATATTAAGCGTACTGCACAGATTGTGCTACAAGCTGTAATAAGCCAAAATACCACATCCTACCAAGCAGAGGGAAGGAAAGGAGTAATTAAGAAATCAGAAATTAAGCACTGATCCTAGAACATTCACGGAATTATTTCTGAAAGACTACTAGCAAAATCTTTACCATGAAAAGTAAACAAAAGTCCTGCTGCACGCACCCCCTCCAGAACCCCGTCATACAGTTTATATTCCATGACACCTTCAAATACAGTACACATCTGTAAGCAAAGTGTGGTGCAGGTCAAATTGACCATATCAACCACTAATGATTCCTTGTATGTTGCTAAATTTTCCATTGTAGGATCAGTACAAATTTCTAAAGGAGTTTTAAAAGCCTTACAGCAAATTTATGCAATATGCCCTACTAAATGTACCGTACTGTAGGTCCCCTCAACAAGGGCTGAAACTTATTCAACAAAATGGTCATTATGGTTTTCTCCTTTGCTGTAATTGCATCTTCAAAATAGAGATCTCTCAGACTTTTCATCAGCGCTGACTCCTGGAATGATGAGGGCAGCTGATGATGTTTTTAGTTTGCTTTGTGGTGCTGCAGCTTATTGCTGGTGCTGTGCTTGGAGGCTGCACTGCGTTGGAGATCCTCTTGTTCCCCTAAGCAGCTCTGGATAATACTGCATCAGTCCATTTAACAATAAAATAACTCATTTTGTGTTCAAGTTCACTTTAAACATACTACGTGATTTCTCACTACTGTCAAGCAAATGTATATGCTAAATGGGCTAAGAATGATTAAAGATGCTTCTGTTTNGGTTCTGGTTGATGTGTGTGACAAAGAACAGAGGATATAAGTTCAAAAACTAAATTGAGTTTATTTACTCAGAAGATTATTTTGCAGCACAATGTACTTTTAAAAAAAAATTAGTCTTTTTCTTGAAGATCCATGTATCAGCCAAGACAATGTTCATCAAAATCACCTCTTCATAAGAAAATACATGATCTTATTCATACATTTTCCTTAAATACATAATGAAATTAAATAAAAGTAAGAAAATGTGATGTTAGTTTTGATTCTAAATGAAGTAGGTATTCCATATAGTTATTCACACTGTGTAACATAGAAGGAAGGTGGTGACTGAGGATGGGGGAAAAAGAATGCTGGTTATCCTTTGCTGTAAGTATTGCATGTTATTAAAAGCGTGTAAAAAGAAATTAAGCAGAAGTTCAGCTGCCCTATACTTAATTGCAAAGAAGGGGACTAAAATAGCATATTTTCACAGAGTCGTAGGGATTGGAAGGGACCTCAGGAGATCGAGTCCAACCCCCTGCCAAAGCAGGCTCCCTACACCAGGTCACACAGGTAGGCGTCCAGGCAGATTTTGAATATCTCCAGAGGAGACTCCACAACCCCCTTGGGCAGTCTGACACGCGTGACACACACATGACACACGCTGCCCAGGGGGGTTGCGGAGTCTCCTTCTCAGGAGATGCTCAAGACCCGGCCTGGACGCCTACCTGTGTGACCTGGTGTAGGGAACCTGCTTTGGCAGGGGGTTGGACTCGATCTCCTGAGGTCCCTTCCAATCCCTACAACTCTGTGAAAATATGCTATTTTAATCCCCTTCTTTGCAATTAAGTATAGGGCAGCTGAACTTCTGCTTAATTTCTTTTTACACGCTTTTAATAACATGCAATACTTACAGCAAAGGATAACCAGCATTCTTTTTCCCCCATCCTCAGTCACCACCTTCCTTCTATGTTACACAGTGTGAATAACTATATGGAATACCTACTTCATTTAGAATCAAAACTAACATCACATTTTCTTACTTTTATTTAATTTCATTATGTATTTAAGGAAAATGTATGAATAAGATCATGTATTTTCTTATGAAGAGGTGATTTTGATGAACATTGTCTTGGCTGATACATGGATCTTCAAGAAAAAGACTAATTTTTTTTTAAAAGTACATTGTGCTGCAAAATAATCTTCTGAGTAAATAAACTCAATTTAGTTTTTGAACTTATATCCTCTGTTCTTTGTCACACACATCAACCAGAACCTTCTCTAACAAAAATACTTGTGCTACCACAAACAGATGGACCTACAGTAAGAGTTAGCCTCGCTGAATGCTAATGGTTGCCTTAAGCAAAAGAATAAATACCAGGATGCCATGCAGGTTTACTGAACTCACCTGACAGAGGTGTAAAACCATTCTCTAGAAGTAGAGATGCATGCACAAAAGTAAGAACATGATTGCAAGTAACATCTTTCAAAATGAAGAAAGCATCCTGGTAAAAATAAAAAGCAAAATTCCCAGGTTGCTCACCTCTCTCTTTGCAAGCAGCACATTGGGAACAATATGGGGCAGGCAGCGTCCCAACATCAGCATGACACTTTTTTCACTGTCTGCAATTCGAGATACCTAGAAAATCAAGTATATTTACATAGTTTTAACTGAAGTACAGGAATAAAAAAACATCCTTTTTGATTGGTTACTCATAGTAACTTGTAAGCTTGGGTTTGGCAATTGATGGGTTAACTTCAAAGCATGAATCCACTTGTTTAAACTCAAAATTTCCCAGTAATTACGTAGCTAAAACTAGGCAACATATTTTAGCTAAAATCCTTCTTAATTTTCACGCCCATAAACTTATCTTTCCATTTACCTTAATAAGTCTTGAAAAAAAACAATCGTTGGTTTAACTACTGCTATCATACAGAATAAAGGATCTTCTAGTTTATGGCAACTGGGAAACATACCTCTGATCCCAAACGACTGTCTGCTGACATCCGACAGAAAGACAGTAGTGCTTGATGGAAAGCTGGTGACAATTTCCTGAAATATCATCAGAAGGGGAGGGTGAGGGAAAACACAGATTAGAAAGGTAATGACTTCCATTCTGGTTCAGCCAGCTACATAAAATAACATTCAACAGCATGTTTTCAGTGGAGCAGAACTGTTTTAAACTATCTTCCAATGTTATGATTTTTAGCTTGTAACAAGAAAACAAGAGATGTCCTAATTAACAAGCTACTTTCACTTCCTAAAATTGTAATATTTTTCAAACTGCTTCACAGACAAAAATAGGACCAAAGTTTAAAGAAAAGGAAGTTTTAGCAATACAAGAGGAAGCATACCCATTTGCAAACTGAAGGAAAAAATACTGCAAGCAAACAGCAGTTTTTGCTCAATGCTATGATTTCGTACATTGGATAAAAAAGTTTGAGTAGTCCATCGTTTAAAAGTTTCAGCATTAAATCCAGACTGGACTGCCACTCTAGAATTGAAATGTTGGATTCAGATGGATAGTGAAATCCCACCTTAATTCCCTGATGTGTTTCTCTAGAATTACCACATCGTGGTCATGCACAGTACCAGCAAACACAGTCCAGCTACTCAAAGCCTCAAGTATAAACATAGAACTCTAGAGTCCCAGGACTATTTTGTCCAAGGAGGATAATTTTGGCAGAAAAGATCTCAGAAAACCATTACTGATCGTTACATAGAACAGATAAACACTGGTAGCAGCATCCTTTATCACTGTATTTATGCCTTTATCTCTGTATTTAGGTGCTAATCTAACTGCTTCATCCACTATGCTTCAAGATAGAAGGAGCATTTGTCTTCCAGGCAGAGGGCAATTCCTCTTTCTTATGTGGAAAATACATGTTTTAACACTTCAACTCTTAAAACTGCTATTTTGAGAGCTTAAGTGAACAAAAGCCTACACATGTGATTGTACATGTATGGACATAAGTACTGTCACTCAATGGGTTGAAAATTTATGTTATCCACAGGAAACACATACAGATCTTCTCTAACCAATGAAAGAAAAACATCAAACACCAATGTTAAGAATCTAATTTCTTACTTGAAACTGTTCAATCTAAACCAGAAGGGTTTAGATAAATATAGCAGAATAGTCTTCTGACTCTGCTTACATAATATTATAAAAATGTTTTAAATTTTAATGAAATCAGTTTATTTTAATTCAAATCAGCTTCATTTTCTGTAAGAGTTCTCTTAAAAAAAATAATAAAAGATCCAGATGGTAGTGAGTTTTAAAGGACTTGGTTTAATAATATGCTAGCCCTTACTGCATAAAAACATTACCGAATCCCACATTTGCAGATGCTACTCAAGCCTTCATTTACACTGGAACAAGTGTTGCAAAGCAGTACTGTAATATTAACAGAATCAAAGGCAACCTTTGTCTTGGCTGTTTATTTTTATTTTATCTTGGCACTCCACAGAATGTCAAATTCTCATTCACCTGAAACTTTAATTAAAACACTCACATTAGGGCAAAGTTCTGTCCTCGTTTTGCAGAGAAAGAAGAACGAGTGCGACTACACGTCACTTGAATTTCCCTAGGGGTTAATCAACAGCAAGCTCTGGGCAACGTAGATTCCATGAACCCTACTGCCTTCATTTACATTCTAGAAAACTTCTTCTTGATGACATCTAATAAAGCTTCTCCTCACAGAAACTATGAAAAAGTCAGGCCTCTTGCACCAAGTCAGTAGAAAGTCTTTTCAAGGACCAACAGATGCCAGTAACAAAGATGTTCAAATATAAGAAAGCACAATGAAGACAAAATGTAAGCACTACCCTTTCCCCTACATAACCAGGAGAAAAGAGTCAATTTACCATAAAAATTCAGGTCTGACTGCTACATACAGAAAACACCTTGTATTTGGTTCAAATTACCAAACACCTAAAATGAGTTGAATAAACATATGCGATGGAGTCTATTTAAACTTCTGCTAGTGCTTTCTCCTGCAATCTGTTACACAAGGCACTTTTCCAAGGATCCCCCAGGCTCTCATTTTTGGGCATGAGTGCACACCTGTTCCTACTGCAGTCACAGCAAGCAAGCTCACTTGCGTTTTCCCATATTCTTTTTCCATCTGGTCAAGATTTATGCCAAGAATCCATCCTCTAGCTACAGCAGTAACAGTCTTGTCTTTGAGAACTGAGTCCTAGCTTTTAATGCAGCTTTTTAACACCTCTTGAATAAACTGTGGTAATTGTTTTCTACAAATAACTGCCTTAGACTGAATGAAATACATATGCAGTACTTAAGTACCTTGAGATCTGTGGGAGAAGCAGTGCTGTTTAAGAAATAATATAATTCTTCCATGAAGTCATTCAGAGATATGAATCTATGAAACACTATCTAATATTGTTTCCATTGATCCTTCATTGATATGTAAGATAGGAAATTTGGTACCAAAATAGCTACATATTACATACATATTACTTATTTCTGTAGCAAATGCTGAATCAGTGGATCTCTAAAGTTAATGGAGAGAGTGTAGTCTGAAGGTTTTATTCAATGTAGATGTTTTTCTAACAAAATGCTGTAGCAGCCATAATTCATTGCATGTGGACTTTAAAGACCTGTGAGCCAGCAAAACAAATTAACTTTGCTATTCTAGGAACTTGTCATGTGTTCCTCTGGAATTCCTTCCTTATTCATAGATCTCACCATATTTTAATAACCACGCTTTACTATCTCCAAACCATCAATCTACCATTTGTCTTCTTAATTCTTCCCAGCACTCCCAATTACTCTGAACAAAAAAGAAGCTTGCAAGGCACAGATGAAAGCAAGCATACGAATTTATAGTCATAAATGTACGACAAGTACAAATTTTGATTATCACTCTGCCTCAATGTTCAGTTAGAATAAGAAATATAAAAATTAAACAAATCCTGAAGGTTTAAATGGAACTACTGAAAATTTTTCAGATAAGTCTCACCGGAGTTCTACTTTCTTACTAAGCACTAATTTCATCTGTTCTAATTGAACTAGTCAGAAGTAACACTCTAACCTACTGTGTTTAGAAATTAAATATCTTTCTTGCTGCTCTACTCTAAAAAAAACACTTTCATCTCCCAGAATTAATGTGAGAATTTATAAAACACTTAGGATTTGCAAGCAAAGTTAATTACTAGCAAGGGTAACTGCTTTCTGTTTATTTATTTATTTTTGAGAGGGGTGAGTAGGGGAGGTAATTTTCAGCTTCTATTCTTTTTTTTATCTGTGCAGAATATCACACATTCATTTCTGCTTGGTATTACTTTCCTATGCATGCTCTCAGTTGTACCTTACTATCTCTGTGGCCCACTTAACTCCTAATAGCACACAGTTGATTGTCTGTTAAAGTTACTTCCCCTCTTCACTGTAATGCTAAAAAAGCTTGCATATATTAGAGAGACTTTCCCGGCAAAGCTCAAATGCACAGAATCATAGTTTTCAAGTAATAACATAAATACATTCTTTTAATTAGAAGAATCATAGTTACCTAATGAAGACTACCCTTAAATTCAAACCTCAAAAAGGAGAGAGAATATCAATGGATTCCATTTTTGGTTAAAAAAAAAATAATTCTAGTTTTTTAAGTACCCTAGGAAAATAACTATTAGACCTTCAGCTCCAGACAGAAAAACTAACATTTTTCCAACAACTCTTCAAGTGAAATAGAAGAGACTTTATTACAAAATTAAAATGTAACACAGAATGCAAATAACCTGTTTTCTCATTCATCATTTTTATTTTGATTTTTTATTTTTGACACACAGATTATGGCAAGTTTCAGAAACAAGTAGGAGGTGAAAAGAAGCCCTTACAGTTGATGCTAAAAATTCTCTTCCCTAAGAATCAGTAGGAAACCTACATGAAAGTATCATCAGTGTTCAATAAAGGCATGCTAAGCCTTTTATTTGCATTCAAAACACAAACGACTTATGCCTGTTGCAAGGCTGTGTTTAGAAAAACCATCTATACACTTCTTAATTAAAACACTTCATTTTAAAACTAATCACTCACCTATTCGGTTTATCAAAGTGTACTGCAGTTTTAGTTGGTGGAGCACAAGAGGACACTTTCTCTGTGTCTTTACATGGCACAAAATTTAGTGTATCATCTTTAGAAGTCCTTGAATCATGCTCAGCTGATGAAGAAAGGCTTTTTTCCTCGGTGCTTCCATGTTTATTGTTGTTCTCAGAGCTCTTGATATCCAAGTACCGTCCATTGTCCTCTGAGACTGTGTGAGGCACTTGCTTTAAGGAAGGATGGGGAGCTACACCATAAACTGTAGACACAGCGAAGTTTTCATTTTTGAGGAAATCTATTTCACTGAAAAAGTTCAAAACAAGATTGAAATATTTTTGTTACTTTCTTGAGAAGGTTGCTAGAATCACAAAGCGAGTACAGAAATAAGGACAACATACTGAACAGTTTTTTCTTCAACTCCAGTATGTTCGAAGTTGCCTTTAAAAGAAATAATTTATATCACACAAGTTCTTCAGACAACAATTATTAAGAAGGAAAAACACTGCATTCAGAACTAGTGATTCAATACTAAAAAGAGCTAGTGTTATAATGTTTCTGGCTGAATTCTGAGTGCTGAAAAACATTGTAGAGATACAACCATCTATGTCACAAAACTGAAAATACTACAGAAAGGATTAGTACATAGTATCCCACCTAGTTTTGAAATTGTAACTGCACAGTCACTAAAGTCACAGAAAAATAACAAACTTGCCCTAACATTCCACCTCTTAAGAGGAATGGTACCTTATAGCTTACAGAATCACGTTTTGACCAAACTTTAAAAGACTTTTTATTGTTGTTGTTCAAGATCTTGCAATTTCTACTGCCTTGCTTTATAGAAGAAAGAACAACTACATTGAAATAAGTAATTTAAATAACAACTTTGAACAGTGTTTGCAACCTGTACACAGTACAATACTGCAGAGTGAAATACAGCTGACTGAAGAGAAAAATCTACACAAAACACATCAGAATTGATTACGTTTTGAGTTAAGTAAATAAAGAAGTTGCATTGAGAGAATAAAGGTAATTACAAAGTTAAACACTGTCAGTAATCAAAAGGGAAATACTCAGTTTCAAGTCTCATTTTTTTTTTCACCAAATACCATATATTAAAAGGAAAGACTACACTGTTTCAAAGAATTGTTGATAATTTTATAGGTAAAAACTGTTTTTGTTTTGATATATGTACTAGAAAAACACTGACAAGTTATTCTAACATTTATTAGCAGTTAAGCAGATGGATAAGTACATACCTCTCAAGTCTTTGGATTTGTTCCATCAAAGACCATTTCTCATTGTTTAACACACTAATTTGATCTTCTAATTTTTGCACTATTAAACATTGCTAAATACAAGATAGAGACAAAAGAGTTTAGTACAATGAAGTCAAGTAGTGATGCAAACAGTTGAAATTTCTTATGTGCAGCCCCTTACTTCTATTGATTGTGGTGTTTCAAATACCGGAACAGTCCCAAGTATAGGGGTGGCAGCCTCCAGCTCATCATCATCTACACCAACTGATACATCCACCATATCTCTTGTGGTAACATGATGGTTTCCAAAGTCACGGTAGAGTTGTAAAAGGTCAGGTGGTTTTGGAATGTTCAATCCCACATCATCCCACAATTCAAAATCCTTCAAAGGAATATGAGAAACCAAACCTCATTTAACTTAGGTCTGCATTCATAGAACAGCAAAATAATCATGTCAAAGTTGCACTGCAGTAATCAGGGCTCATTTCATAACCAAAGGCACGTCCACCCTAAAGACAGCTCTAAGCAGTGTATTAAAAAGAGAACCATCAAGAACACACAATTCATATTGTTTTTTTTTTTCCCTAGGATGCAAACACTTTTGAGAATCAAATGTATCACTGATCAAATTCTAGAAGAGGCCAGTAAACATGGTAGAAGACTTTCTACTGATAAGGCTACCATTTTGTTCCCATCTCATTCACAAATACAAGTATACTCTTCCAGAAGGAGACAGCCAAATAGCTTCGAAGATAAATGATAGAGTGTATATTTTCAGTAAAATCTGGACATAATTGCATTAAATATACCCTGATTAATACAATAATACAGCCTTCCATCTCAAACTGCTTCAACTTGACCTTGCTTTTCTCACTGTAACTATTCTACTATTACAAGATTATTTCACATTCATACACACCAACAAGCATGAACACTGTTATGGAGTTGTGATGCTCTCTCATTTACTGTGATAGTGACCAAACACTGTCACAGGTTGCCAGAGAAGTCATGGAGTCTCCTCCTCCAAAGTCTTCAAAAACTGTCTGGACATGGAATTGCACACCCTGCTTTCGATGGTGTTGCTTGAGCAAGAGTTGGACCTGATGAATTGCAGTTGCCTTCCAGCCTCAAAAATTCTATAATTTTATGATATTAAGCATTTGGAAACTGGTTTTCTAGATACATAAGCCAAATAATGAAATCTAATTTGAGATAGTTATTGTCACCTTCTTTTGCTTCCATTACAGAAAGCAGACATTCTTATCTCCATCCTACAAATTTTAAGAACATATCTTTCAAATGGCTGTGTTTTCAAACCATGGTTTTTATGTGAAAATGCCAACATTTGACTCCTAGAATCCTCATCCTAACATCATTTATGCTCACTTGAGCTGATGAAAAGATCTGAATATGGAAAATTCACATGTAAAAAAAAAATAACAACAACACAAGAAAACCTTACCTGATCATGGTTTTCATCTGAAAACGTTATTGATGTAAGCTTGTAACTATTCTTCAATAAAAATTCATTAACTAGGAAGTTTAGAGCTCTTTTCTCAAGAGGTCTGATTGGCTCCTGAAAAAAAAAACACAATACTTGGCATCTTTGGTTCACCTTGCTCCCAGCTACTGAAACCTATCTGTACAATGAGCCACGCAAAGCTGAGTTTTTACCAGTCACATACCTGAATTTCAGGACTTGATTTATAATTTTTTCGTTCCTGCAAAGGAACTTCATTTTCTGGAGAGGGGAAAAAAAAAAAAGTAACTATATTTTACTCCTTCAACCAGGATGAGCTCAGCTACTTCTACATTGTTCAAAGTAGAGGCTTAAGAAAAGGTTTGTGTACACCACCTGCAGCCTGAGTCAGGTTTGCTCGGAGGGCCTGTATGGTCTCCTTGGCTTTCCGTAGTTCAAACTCCAGGACTGGACAGGGATTTGGATTAAACACACACAGGCATCCAACCAAGGCAAGGGAAACAAAAAATAAAATATAAAAAGCAAGGATGGGTATGAAAAAAAATATACAGTTTGTATTAAACAGAAAGCATGCAGTCTTCATGGAATTTATGAACACATGCAGCAGAGTTGGTCAGAAAGCAAACTGGTGAATATTTTCCATTATTTTATTGGGCTTAATTAGCTAAATCAAAATTTCAAGCTGTCTGACAAGGACTTGTTGTAGGCTGTTTTGATTTTATTGGGCTGTTTGTTTTTAACTTTGCATTACTGGAAAACGTTTGTTGTTTCTTCTTCACTTATGATCAGCTGATACTGTCAAATGTTTTAATTTCTAAGCGGTAAGGGACTAGAAGGGCAATCAAAGATCAGATCTAAATAAAGCAAATACATGCTGGTGGCAGTGTTAGCTGTCTCCATGTAGCAAAGCTGAAACCTTAATGTGAATGTACTGTCCCACTGAGACTTCTGATTTATTTGAAAATAAATTTATATACTTAAATTACTGAAATATTAATACACTAAAATATACAACTTTAAAGTGGCACAATTTGAAGCTTACCTCACTTCCTTACTAAAATGAATCTCTTTAAATTCCTTTTTTTGTTTGTTTTACTATACATCTTCAGGAATATCCTAGAAGTAGTTAAGATTTAGATATATTCAGTGAAATTCTAAGAGATGCAAAATATGAAAAAGCAAAATCTGCAGCACTCTCAGTGCTTACAGAGAAGCCTGCAAGAAAAATATCTTTGCTCCATTATTCTTAAAAGATTCCAGTGAATCTTGGGTATAAAACATTTTTAACCATCTAGTGTAAGTTTTAGAGATTTCAGAATACAAAATTCTAGGTGACACTTCTACCTACTCTCACCCCTATTACTGTTGTGAGCTTCTCACGTTCTCTGACAGAGCCAGGAGTGCTTTGCTTGCACAGGCATTCCACATATTTTTAATTTTAAGCGACATGTATACTATGGCATCACATTTTAAAATCTTGTATTTTGTAAAACATACAGTAGATGCCTTAACAGTCATTTACAGTTATCGTGAAGAGAAGCTTTGTAATTAACTAGATGAGAGAAGCTTACAACAGCTAAAGTACCACGGCATTAGAATATTCTAAATGGATGCCTAACGTTTACTTAATTTTTACTTCAAAGCAGAGCTAAAAATATTGTTGCTGTTTTTAATAAGATTATATTAGTAAGACTTTTAATCGTTGCCTGGAAACAATTTAACATGGCATTCTGAAATATTTGCAGAGGACAACACAACGCAGAAGTACTGAATTGCCTTTTGCCTGTAAGAAACACAACTGAAGGCAACAAATACTGGTTCCCTTTTTGGAACATCTGACTAAGAACTTTTTTTATCAATAGCATGTGTGGAAAAAAAGATTCACTCAGTTTGCATTTTTCCATAAAAACTGAAGGAGTAACTACAGTACACCACATTTGCTACATGAAAGGAACTTGTTTGATGCACAGAATGTTACTGCAGCGATATAAAAACGCAACTGAGGATATGATGAATAAAATATGCAAAATATCTAGTATTCAGCAATGCTGATCTGCAAATACTTCTGTGCAACAAAGTCAGAAAATGTTCTTGTAGTGAAGCATCTGATCATTTTAGTACTTCCTTGCATTCGCAGTTAAGATTCTAAGTCAAAAGCTACCAGTTTTTTTAGTTTTTGAAAATTGCAATGAATTCAAATTGACTAATTTGTCTGATGGAAATGACTCTTAACATTTTATTCACTGAAAATATTATCAATGATCAGAACAGTTGCAGATCAGGAGTGCCCTGCACTAGAATGATAGAAATTTGAAACAACAACATAAAAAGTTAGAAAACCAACATAAACTAGAAAAACTCAGGTATCTCATCAAGGAAAATAGGAATAAGACATGACTGAAGGTATAGAAAGCCATAAAATAATCGTGTCAGACAAACCCATGTCAGACGGCAAGAATTACTTTTTTAGCGAACTCTGATGGCACCGAAAATTCTTAGAAGCCATGAGGACTTCACCCAGTCAACCCCAAAAGAAGATTACTCTGCTGCATGTTTCTCCGTATATAGCAGAAGATTCTCAACGTGCCACATTTCTAAAGAACTCATGTCACAGCCTGTCACAACAGCCACATAATTCTGCTATAAACTGCACACTCATAATTGAACCTCATTTCTCATCTTAGGAACATAAATGCTACAATTGTCACTACACAAAACATAGTGCATCTGGAAGATACAAATTTAGTTTTTACTTGAAGAATTTTGTTTCTATGGTTTAGCAATATGTACAATGCAATTTTAATAGCTTTGTATTACGACTAGAAGCTTTTTATTTTAGAAACTATGCTGAAATGCAGTATTTTGCCAAAATATGCAAAGATTTTTAACTCAACACGTCCACTAATGAAATAAACATTGGAAATCCTCATTTGTTAATGATTTGACTTTTCTTTGTAATCATTTACCAAGCAATGGTTTTTAAAAGAAACCACTTGGTCCCTCTCTCCCCCTCCCTCCTTCTCCTAATGTTTACAATGCTTAGAGAGGTTAACCCTTCAAAAACATTGAGATAAAGTCAGCTGAATTTTAACTTAACGCTTGACTGAATTCATACCACACACAGTGCATTATAGTACTTAAAGAATGGAGCTAAAGTCCCTAAGAACGATGTACAAAAGAATTTTGTGACAGACAGACTAGGAAAGTAGAGAACTAAACTAATTCTTTATTAGAAAGGCAGAGAGCAGTAGTTAGGAGCTACAGTGTTGCATAATCTTCCTAGAAGAATGCATTCTGAATTTAAAGGTCTCTCTCGCTTTTTCTTTTTAAAGAACTCAAATCACTACACCTACCATCTGTGGGGGGAAAAATTACTTAGCCTTATATAAAAGGTTAGAGTCTTTCAAGAAAGCAACTAAGGATTGGAACAATGAAGTGCCTCCATTTTTATGCAGCTACTGAAAGACACCTTAAAAATGAAGTGCATATAGGAAATGGGAAGCTCACCTGCACAGTTTAGAAATTTAAAAATGAGGCATTTTCAAGGATTCTATTCACCCACATTTTAATGACTTCAGAAGTTATTGAACCACACATCAAGAAGTTAGCTATAAGGAACAACTTGTGATTTGGGATACTGAACAATGAGATGTACACAAACAGCACTCTTGTTGGTCAAAGGAAAATAAGTTCAAAAATAAACATATTTGGTATTTACTTCTACTTACATGACAGTAATTAATTTTATTACTGGTGAAATAACAGTATCACATTTCTAAAATGAGCAGGTTCTCAGAACACTAGATGACAGCGATAGGTTAGCAATGCTGAATATTTCAAAATACAGAGAGCCTTCAGGTCACAAACATTCCTGCAGTCAATTTAAGACATGGCAGGAGATTCATTTCTTAGATTGAATGTCAGATGACCTATTTACACCAAATACTGCAGGTATATGACTTCAAATAGGTTTTCTATTCTCATGAAAACAAGTATTTGGAGAAGGTTTCCTAAGCCTCATAAATCCTTCAGTACTGACCTTATCTTAGTACCAACTGGTTCAGCACTTAATAGTCTTACAGAACAAGTTGTTTCATCTAGTATACTGTAACCACCAATGATGCTTTTTTGTTGTTAAATCTTTGTGGATTACGAATGTATTATCCAGTTTGTTATACAGCGTTCTGCATCTACATTGAGAGCCACATGATGTCAGGTAGATGAGGAAGACAATAGATGTTTACTACTACAATTAGTTCTGTGATGTTTATCCACATCCTGACTAGCTTTGGTGACTTAGATAAGTTCAGACACGCTGATGACAGTATTACAAATGAGAGTCACTTAGCATCCTTTGATTAGATTTCCCAAATGACAAGTTCATGCCAACTCTTCAAAACATTTTTGCTTCTAGGTTTTTTAATGTCAGATGGAATGAGCTGGACTAACAGAACTGAAATACTGAAATCTACTTTAAAAAATAATCCTACTCATTTCAAAGATTTTTTGGACTGCCAAAAGGAGAAGTCTGGCAGTCAACTCTAACACCATCCATAAGAGCAAAACCAGAAACACGACAGTTTTGAATTGTCTACATGGATGTTCTTCTAATTTGATTTTTCCAATGTGAAAAAAAGTATTTGTAACTGTATATGTAATAGTTTCACTTTAAAAGTACTTCTGAATCAAGATTAATTTCTTTTAGTGACTGATAAGCATTTATTTTTTCATCCTTCACTTGACATTTGCTAGGAAACAGATAAAAGAAATCATGGATTCTGTCCAAATGGTTAATAAAAAACCAACAAAGACAACAGTGCAAGAAATGTATTTTAAAAAAGAAACTATTCAAACCTAACTCTGAGAATTATCAAAAGAATATGTGACTATCAGATTGAAGCCTGCAGCTTTTGCAATAGGTTGTCATTTTTAACCCCTATGCACCAATGCTCTTTGCTAGGAAAAGAAAAAAGATATTCTAAGAAGCAGAGCAGATTTACATTTCAGAGCACATTTGCAGCTAAAGTTGACTTCAAAAGTAGTAGTTAATAGCCAGTTTTTGTTCAAAGAAGGAACTGAGTATATTAAGGTTTTGCAGTCTCTACTGAAATATTTTTCAGTTTTCTGAAAGGACTTCCACGAGACAGTTTACTGCTTAGATAGATGGTTTGATATAGAATTGATGCAAGATATTTTAAGCAATTACAACTAAACTAGAACTATGATGTTTTGGAAAACTTCAAGACGTCACAAGCAAACAGAAATCCTATCTAGTCTTGCTTTGATTCTTATATCACTTTTAGCAGCTCATGGAAAAACCTCTCTAAAGAACAGGTACGTAGTTTAAATAATTCTGACAAATAATTTACTTGTCTATTGCATGATGATAGTCAATTAATATACTGTAGTCTTTCGAAAATCTTTGTTCTAGGAAACAATTTATTACATTCAGTATTTCATTTATGGATGCATTGATTTCATACTGTATACAATCAATATTTTGTCATTAAAGTTCCACCAGAAGATGAATGGCTCAGCCAGATGTCACTTCTGCCAGTTCTTACTTTCAATAATCCAATTCAATCAGAAAACACAACTCCAAGCAAAGATCAAGCTAGCTCTGTCAGTAATAGCACAGTCAAGAAAGATTGCCTAGACACAGAAAACAAATGTCAAGACAATGAAAATTTCAAAACTCCAGAAAATGTTTGCTTTTGTGTTGGATTCCAGAACGTGGTACAGAGATATCTGAGTTCCTTAAAAACACTGTTTAGAAAACCTGGTAGTTTTCATATAAACCAAAGATGAATCATTATCTAAAATTACAGACCAGAACATCTAAGTATCTGAATCTGCTTCACATTCATGATGAAGCATGGTGATCTGAAGCAGAGATAACAGTAAGGAGCAGAAGCAAAGCAGCTTCCATCACTTTGTGCTTCATAAAGCTAAACTGTGTGAACAAAGGTCAAAGCATGGACAAATGCCAGATGCTTATTATACTGAGTGGTACTATTTCAGAGAAAATAAACTGAGCAGCAAGTTCTACAGAGATTTTATGGCTTTCTCCAGAGAAGCTGTGAATAGCTAAGTGACTAAACTCAGGAAAAATACTGGATTATAGCAACATAGCTCATGTGCAAAAGAGATTATAATAACAATTTAAAAGAAAGGCAGCCTCTGCCTTTTGTGAGATTACTGAAAATCCTGAAATTAAAAATTCCCAAGATTCTTAATTCAGAACTACAAGAAGTGAAAAGTTCTATCATAAGAAAAAATAAATCTAAAAGAATCTAGAAATCAAACAGTTAAGATTTACAGCAAAGATAACTTGTGGAACTGAGAAAATCCAAAATTCGCTATCTGTTGGGAAATTCATATTTGATCTACACATAAGCTATGTTTTACCAGATATTTCACTGCAAATCTTCACACCAGAAAGCTGCTATCTATCTAGTAGCCATGGAGTGTTACACAGACTAATTATGGAGTTGTTTCAACTACACACTAGCAGCCAATAAGCAGCATCAAAACACTGTTCTGTTGTCTGAGATTGGTCCCAGTTTTCAAGCATTTTCTTTGCTTAAGTCATATAGAAGCACACCTGCTTGAATATTTACAGTCATTACAGTACAACATCTGTAATCTGATATATCATTAAGTGGCTATGCAAACCATCACAATGAAGTCTTGGCACCTTTGGGAATATTTATTTAAATATTGTTGCTAAAAACAAGCCAAATGGCAAAGCTGGCAACCTGTGATTCCTAAATCATATAAACTTACCTGCTACTCTTTCGTCCGTTTCCCTATTGCCATCATCGGAGTATCTTGCAAAATCTAAGGAATCAAGAGTACTGATGCTTCCAGCGCGATCTTAAGAGAGAAGAAAAAAAACAAAAACCAAAAACAACTTCAGAAGTCCTGAAGAGTTGACTAGCTTTAATAAAGACACAGCATCTCATTTCAAAAACTACTAGTAAATGGTGATCAGGAACAGCATACAGAAGCTCCTTCCTTCCCTTTTCCACCAGGGCTACAAACTCTGCTCCAACATAAATGAGTACAAAGTAAGGAAAAAAAATAGATACAAACAGCTTGGTAACAAGTTGCAAGCATTTCTGTTCCCCTTTTTAATATTTTAAGTCATATCAGCACAGTAAAATGCTTCTCTGTATTAACTCCCACCTCTATCCATTAAATTCAGTACAGATTCATTTAATAGAACATTAACTAAGGAATGGGCTATAGCAAAAACAAAGGAAGACAAGCACAGTTCATAGTACTGCAGTTTTAAATATTCATGTTTTAGAATTTAATTTTTAAACCAACAAATCAGTAACGAGCAAAATATTTCGATCTTGTCTCTAACTTTTTCTTTTCACCTCCGCCTTCTTACATTAGAAAAAATGTGCAATGAAATTGCACAAATAGCAACAGAACCCAAAATAAACAGAATACAGTCATAATTTGCACGTCCTACTGTATTAAGTACTTTACATCGCACTCCTCCTATTGAAATTGATTTATACGTACCTCTCCAGAAATAATTTTAATTACATTAGAACTGTTGTCACTTTAACAAAGAACAAATTCCACACAGCTGTCAAAAAAAATAAAAAAGCAACTGCCAGCAGGAATAGAAGCAACTTCATCACTTGTCAGTCACATTCTGTCATGACTAACACCACGGAAAGCATTTAAAATGAAGAAGTAGTAATTCTCTACTGTGTTAAAAATTAAAGAATCTATTAACATTTGGGTTTTTTTTGCACATTTGAGCCTTTTCTTTGACTTGTAAGGTCTCGTGACAACCTCTGTACACATAAACCAGCACTAGAAGGAAATCAGAACATCTGGATACAGACTGTTCTGCTTACTCGCAAAACTTTAGAGAACAAGTTTCCTAGCTCTATGGCACCAAAGTGAAGTGCCTGACAAATCCGTAGATACATATAAACACACACACACATCACAGCTAGAAGTGATTAAGTTCAAAAGAAAACGAATTTTGATTGCATGGCATGAAAGCCTTCAGATCCAATGTTTCAGAATGCCTAATGCTGTTCAGTAAGTACTGTTCCATTTATTTCATTCAACACCGGAGGTTCTTAGATAAAATTGAATTTGAGACTCAAGTTAAACAAAGAAACAGCATATAAATAAAGATTTCAAGGAAAAAATTGTTATTTGAGATAGGTGATGCAGCCTTATACATATTATCATAGTGGCAAATACACAGCATCATTTTCTACACCTCTTACTCAGCACGTAACATCAGAGAAACAACCTCCAAAGTTTTAGGTAGCCAACCATATAATAATTATCAAGTCACCCAAAGCTGTACACATAAACACTTTTCCATCCCAAAGCTCAAAAAAAGAAATCCAGCAATGAAACACAAACCTATCTGCAAAAACAGCAACCAGAAATTAAAAAATTCTCCTTGCAATCCAATTCTGTATCAAGATGTACACAACAGAAACCATTTAAGAGTACCAGCAGCTGTAAACCCAACCATTCCCAGCCAGCAAATACCCACCAGTTTTACATGATAATTGGTCCTTATAGAAACTAATAAAGAAGAAAACAAAAACCAACCATGCACTTTGATGATTTTAACATCCAGTAAGTGCTTTAAGCATCACATCTGGAGCCTGCTTTGGCAGGAGGGTCGGATTAGATGATTTCTAGAGGTCCCTTCCAATCCCTACAATTCTGTGATCTACGTGCATACCGACATCCAAGTAGGTGTTGAAGGAAATTCAGGCACCATAGTAGCATACACACACACAGGCTGAACATCATCTTCTCAGTTCCGTGTCTCTTCATGAGACATACTGCAGATGTAGGGAAATTATAGCTTCTACAGTGCAAATCAAACTAAAAGGTTAGCTTGAATAATGTAACAAGGTTTCTATTACTACTTCGCTACAGTACACCACCTTTAAAATACTGTGGCCTGGCTTTAATATGAGTTCCTGCTGCACTGGTGAGACGCCACCAATGCTGAAGCACTTGGGCTGAGACACCTCCTGGACAAACAGGCTACTAAGACATCAGCAAGTCATCTGAGCTGAGGTTGAAGTCCCTGACAAGTGTCAGCCATAGGGAAAGCTTGGTCACTAGTGCTCTGCAGGGCCACAGCTCTGCAAATGAAGGTACTTCAAGCAGCAGTACTTGTTTCTGCCACCCCCCTAGAAAGATGGGCTCCCACTACAGCCAGGTGAGGTGAGGCCCAAGTGGCAGCTCCTTTCTCTCCTGCTCACACTGCGAAGCCACAAGTGCCACATGAATCTTGGCTACACCAGCAGCTTCTGCCCAGGTGCACCAATGCTACAAAGCTAAGGGGAAAGTGTGCAGAAAAAGGACCCCTCCCTCACATCCAGTGCCATAGCAGTACCAATGACCACTGTCTTTCTGGTACTGGGACTATGAGATGAATTTCTGAGTTATTTCACATGTTGAAACTGCTAAAGAACCAAGTCCAATACAAATGTAAGCAGTTGGTTTGAACAGCAAAGAAGGATTTTGGATAGATGCTAAGGTATCAAACTATAGGATCACCTGGGATAATAAAGCATAAGGAGACAGCTAACTGAAAACGGTGCCCGGGAAGGTGAAGGCTGGCACGCATGCAGTGTATGGCATTAATAGTAGTCAAAGCACATGTACTGGAGGCTGCCCCAAACTAAACAACAGCAAGCCTGCCCCTCTGCTTCACCTACATGAAATGCAACTGTGCAAGAAACTGTTGTCTTGCTTCTTCCCACATTCTCTGCAGACAGTCAATTGTGGAGGCTTATCTCCCAAGTCTAATACCAGCCCCCAGAAAATCATGGAATAACATTTCACAGCCTCAAGGTGCATGCTTCTATAAAGGATGTACTTGCACAGCAAAGGATCAGAGGCTGAAAACAGTACTTCCCTGCAGGCAACACATGGCTTCACTCACCAAGAAAACTAGCAGGGCTCTTGGAGGGGGAACTAGGATAGGGAGAGCTGTGCTCAGCCTACACAGCTCACCTGAGTAGTTTCAAAGAGAACTACTTTCTGAGCCAATAAGGAAAAAATCACCAATGTTTCACAGAACAAAAGTTTATATATATCTTTCGTTAATCTCTCTTTAATAAGAAAGAAAAATCTTAGGCTTATGTTATTTGACATAGATAATAAAGGCAGAAGCCTGCAGGGAGAAAGCATGTTGTGGCTGAACTGTTTCTGCTTTAACAAAAACTGAAGTGACATAGCACTAGGAAACCATTCTGCTGTTATGGTATGCACATTCTTACTAACAGTGAGTCCATGAATTTTATATTTGTTTCTCTGGTATTCTGAATTGAAACACCTTTATTTTTAGTCAGTAATTCCTTATTAATGATTAGTGTAAAAAAAAATAAAAAATAGCACTGTCTGTTTCATGTTTCAGCAATTCTAAGATAACCTCACTTGTGAAGTTTAAAATCAGGTCCATCATCACATTTTGCTCATTGACTTATTTTTTTGAGATATCACCTCATTTCAGAGGAAAATAACTTGGACTCCCTTTTTATTCTCAGAGTTGTTACTTGCATTACAGATTCCACCTGTCAGCTTGTCAGTTTCTGCTCCCCAGGTACATTCGCTTCTTTCTTTCACTGCAAGGTGAGTATAACTTTCTAAAAGAGGAAAATGTAAAAACAAACAAAACCAAAACAAAAGAACAACAACAAAAATATCCACCCAAACTCAGAAAGTAGTAGTCCCTTCCAGTGACATCACTAACAAGAATGGATGAGGTAGGAAAGGACCCTAAAGATCACGTAGTTGTGGCCAGCTCATATAGTCCCAAGCTCCCCCAAAAGATTAGATTTCATTCACTCTGATTGTTAGAACAGTTTATTTCCATCTGTTTATCTGGAGGGACACCAACAAGGATCACATTAACCACAGTTTTAAAGTACATGAATTAAGCAGGAATAAGTTGCTGTCTTATGCAAAGAGTGTTTAGTAAGGCACTTGTGTAGAAGTATTTCTTAAATCACCTAAAAACAAAACTATATCTATGAAAAAGCTCAGGAAAAAAAATCATTTAGAAGATATCTGTATTTACTTTGCAAACACTTACATTAATTTAAAAATTACTAGCTGGTAAAGCAGCAAGTAAGCTGCCACCTTTTCCCTATGATGACAAGGAGCCTTATCACTGTGTATTAGTAATAAACCTAAACAGGGCATATGAAGACCAAGAACTTTCCCCTTGAAATTTAAGAAGTAATAAAGGTTAATACACAAGTAAAAGATCAATCCACTTGACATCTCTAC
This sequence comes from Odontophorus gujanensis, assembly GCA_013399175.1. Classification (NCBI taxonomy): domain Eukaryota; kingdom Metazoa; phylum Chordata; class Aves; order Galliformes; family Odontophoridae; genus Odontophorus; species Odontophorus gujanensis. Next base: position 216,891 of record VXAB01005605.1, on the reverse strand, counting down.
CTGTAAGCGTTCACTTGAACTGAAAAGTTTCTGTAAGTCTGAAACAAGACTTATCACATTTTAAACCAATCAGAGTAATAATTCGCTGCTGGTAATTTTATTTTGATCAACATCACGTGGAACAAGAGGCAACAGAAAGAATACTTCCCAATAAAGTCCAAAGGTAGCTTTTTACTGAATATAAAGCATGCTAGGATTAAATTCTTTCCATTTTAGACAAGGCTTTAAGCGTATTATGTGTTTTTATGCAGTTAGAAACACTTGTAAGACAGAACTAGAAAGACAAACATTTTTGGAGACACTAGAAGTTCCAAGTCCATTAGTTTGGCTAAAACCTTAAGCTTATCACAATATTTGGAAACCGTCACACACTGTTATTTGGAGAAGGAGTTAAGAATCCACTACTTTTCACACATACAAAAACAAACAAACAAACAAAACCAACAGAAACAGAAGACAACAAAAAAACCTGTCCTGGAAGACACATTTAATGTAACTGTTCATAGAGTTCTACTTGTCATTTATTTTAGCCTTACTAAGCAGGAATACAACCTAGAAACACATCCCAGACCTGAAAAAAGAAAAAAACCCAAAACATTATGGAATACCCTAAATTCTACCCCAGAAAATATACAGAATGCTGATTATTTAAGTGTGCGGAGATCCAGATTAGCATCTACAAGCACTGACATTTTTTTCTTCAGAGAAGGCTGAAGTGCTCTGACATTGGCAATGGAAGTACTATACAAGCAACCTGATCTACCAGAAGTAATTTATTTGACAACAACAAACTCTCATCACCAAATTAAATTCTAATGACTTAGGGTTTCAACATTAACAAGGTCTCCTTGACATCAGAACTCTAAGCTCCACTTCTCTGCAACTGTGGATTTAAATTACTCTTCATTCTTGAACTGATCATAGAAAATTTGCTTTGCAGAAGAAAAAGAAGAGTAAAACAAGGAATCACTCATGTTTGATATTCTTATGAATTAAAAACCTATGACTAACCAACAGATATGCTTCACCTTTAAAATAACAGCAAATGAGATTACAGATTTTATTAACAACCACACAAAGTACTTGGGCATTATAGATGCCAGAAAACTACACAATGACAGCTGTAGTTAAGCGAATGAGAAAAAAAAAAACAACTATAAGATACTCACAGATGCGCAAGAAATAAAAAGCTAAAAAAACTTTCTTACTGTAAAGATTTTCAACCTACAATCCATAGACTGTTACTGAGATAAGCTTTGAGATTAGTGAAGGTGTGATTCTATGCAATTTTAAGAGATTATCCTGATGAGCTGTGCTATCGTTCTGAGTAAGCTCTGCCTCCTCCCAAAAAACACACGCAACCTTTCTTGCATGGAGGAACCTCTGAAGACAAATACTGCATCCAAAGAAAAATCAGGTCATAAAGAGAGCAAAGGTGTTTTTTGTTTGTTTTTTTTTCCTGTTGTTTGTTTCTAAGGGGTCAGCCAATCAAAGACATTGTAAAAACACTTCGCTTCCATCTCAAAAAAAAAAAAAAAGCTGTACTCTGGCACAGAATCACAGAGTTGTAGGAGTTGGAAGGGACCTCCAGATACCATCAAGTCCAACCCCCAAATGTCATACCATTGTTTAACGTTTCACTTAGGATATCCAATGTAATTTGTAGGTAGAATGATATAGGCACACCAGCAAGTACTCTCGTAACAGATTCCAACTGACAAGATTTCTTGGAAACTACTTGGATCTGCTGCTTTTATCCCTTTTCCCATGCTACGTGTACAAAACAACTGTTAAAGCTCAGGTTCAGATCTAAGACAATTCAAGTGTATGAATACACATTTTAGATCTGTTTATGTTGCTGCTAAAGAAGTTGGCAGACTAAGCACCTCACCTATCTTAAATATGCAAAACAAAGTAAACTAGCCCTAACAGTCATGGAATGGATTTCTTGCTTTCTTCTAAAGATACTGTCCTACAAAACCATGTCCTTGAAAAACTTGCCTCTTTGGCCAACCTGCACATCACAGGCAGATGAGAGATGAAAAAAAATCAGAGACGAAGACCATTAGGGACAAGGAATTGACTTTTTCCATCATTACATCCTTGTGTTTGAACTCCACACTAGCACCACACTGCAAATACATAAGTGAATAAACCAAATTGCAAGAGTGATTAGCATTCACAGATGGGGAACGGTTTCATTCAGAAACCTGAACAGTTTCATTGGAGGATTTCCTACATTAAAGAACCAGACATAAATTAACACTTCAAAATGCAATTATCAATTCTCATCATGTATCTGAGGCTTCACTACATAACTGCTGAAATAGATAAATTGGGTAATATAATGCACAATGCACATGAATAAATTAGTTGAGCTATTTAATTCCCCATTAGTGATATAGCAACTTTCTTCGTTGTAAGCCATACCAGATTTTCTAAGACAACTGTGGTGCAATATTGCTTTGAAATGTCTTAACTAGATGCTGCACTTAAAGTTTTAACTTGTTTCAACTTGTTCTAGCATTGCTGGATCCCTCAGCAATGCAAACCAGATCCACGGCAGCAGATACTTCACCTAGCAGAAAACTTGAGGAAGAAACAGACTCATTGGTCATGTTTTTTAAATCATTTTGAACTTGCAGAAATCTACAGCAGATTAACACACTACACTAACTCTGATATGGAAGTGGAATCCTGTAAGACATTCATCCCGTTGCGCACTGAATTGTACACACCCAGCCTATATGCTCTGCTTTGCTACTGTAAGCATTTCTTATGCTCTCTCTCAGTCACTCTTGCTAAATGAAATCTGATGAATTTTTGAAAATGCTATGTGCTGGAAGGAAGTTCTCAGACAACCATGACATTAAGTGGAAAGTAAATTAAGTACAGCTAGCAGAATAAAATTAACTTTCAGCTATCAGAGCAATTAATTTACAAGATACCTAGAATTTTTAACAGGTATTCAGGATGATCCTAGTCCATGCAAGGAAATCCAAACCAATTTGAAACCTCCTTCATTTCACTAATGAGCTAAGAAAACTTGTAGAAGTTATGTGAGAGTAAAACACTAAAACTACTTGAAAAAAAAAACTAGTCCATGATACCTGATCAATTTAAATCAACAGTACATGTAATAAATACTTGCTAGACACGTTACAACAGTCTCATAATGGAAGCACAGCAGAAGCTCACATGAAGAAAGAAATAAAAGTGGAAAATAATGGAACTCACATATTCAGGAGTGACTTGGGTTAAGACATAGACACAGGTGAACCCAAGCTGACCACATGAAGAACCATACTGACAACAAATGCTCTGCTTCAATGGGTAGCATACTGAACAGACAAACCTGTGGAGAACCCAAATTACTTGAGTCCCAAAGAATTAAGCTGGCCCTGCAAAAAGCCATTTGAGCACTGCTGCAGCAAACAGAAATCCAGACAGCATGGTACCCTGGGGAAAACACCAAACCCAGCGTGGCTCCTTGTGGTGTGCTTGAGCTACCAGAGCTTCCCAAAACAAGAGCTAAGGGAGGAGCATGGCACAGGGGCACTTACTCCAGCTACAGACCCCATCTGGCTTCAGCAGAAATTAGAAAGCATCAAAAGAATTGAGTTAACTCCATATGCTCAGCTGCAGCACTGCCTGGCCTCAAGCATATTGATCATCTTGCATTAGAAGGATTTTTCCATTCTCCATAGTAACCCAGATTCCTGTTATATTCTCTGGTATCAAGCTAAACTACCTTACATCAACCCAGCCGAGAGGGGAAAAAAAAAAAAAAAAAGACTAAGGCTGGATCTCCTAATTGCATACAAAGGTCTGCAGGGAAGATGCAAAAACGGGCTCCTTTCAGCAGTACCCAATGCCAGGAGCAGAAGCAATGGGTACAACTGGAACACAGGTGCTGCCACTGAACATCAGGAATCATTTTCTTACTGTAAGGGTGACTGAGCACTAGCATGGGTTTGCACAGCGACTGTGGACTCTCCCTCCTTTGAGGTATTCAATAGTTGTCTGTCAAATGAGAATATCTGCCTGTTCTTCCCCTGTCCCAACATCAAACCTACACGAGAGGTTACATGCTACATAAAGAAGAATTTCTTCTGCTCTGAGTTTTTACGTGATAATATTTCCTTCAATTCAAAAGCAAAGCTTTCAGTTGTGTCATCATCACGCAGCAGTATATTGCAGGAAGGAAGAAAACTGCCTGTCCCCTATGGTGCACAGAGGGGAAGAGACCTCGGTATTTCTCAAAGGCTTTTTCATCTTGGACTACTTAAAGCAAAATAAAGAAAACAAAAAAATCTCATCCAACAAACACAGCATACATTTATTTCATGTCATAGACATGTGTACCATAATTAAAAATACAAGCCCTAAAAGCTTTACTGAAATTATTCGCTTATGTCAAAGGGGCATCCAATGCAGTTTATCAAATCTGTATCTTTATCAGAAAAAGAAATACAAGTAATACATTTAATGTACATAGTTGCAAGATAGAAAACAACAGAATAAGATTTAAACAGATGTATATGTACTGACAGGAAAGACACTTCTGACGCTATATTCAATATAGTTCCATACATAAATAATGCAACTCAGAACATGTTAGAAAGTTCAGTTTGAAAGTACAATAACTTCCTGAAAAAACAGATTTTTTTCCCCCACATTTCCATTAATACTGAGTTTATAAACTACACTAGGTACAACATTTAAATTAATCACGATGGACTTCGCACACAAGCCAGCTTCCAATATCCTGGTACCACTACCTAATTTATCATGGCTTGCCTGCAAACACTAGACAAATCTTCTAATACCAGGCAATGAATCTTGCATAGAATTCCAGCAAATGCTCTCTCGGTGGAATAGAGTTTACATCTTCTACCACAAAACTGTTAATTCTCAGAGGAAGAGAAACTGTAAGGAACTCCACATACTTTATAGAGAACTGAAATTACATGCAGGGAAGCTTAAGAAGCTTCCAAAAAGCTGCTCTCAACCACAAAGCTCTCACTAATCTTCTTGCCTTCTCCTTTCTCTTCATAAGATCAAAACTGGTAGGAGGGAACACTTGCTGTTTCAGTGCAAAGTTTGCTCACGTTGCAGCAACTTTCAAGCAAGGCATAGTTAAACTCACACGTAACTGAACTAGCTACAGCATAGCTTATGTGCAAAGGTTCACTTTTGATGTCACCACACAGAACATTAGCAGCAGCTCTGGCACAGGAACAGGAAGCCCAGACTCATGCAACTACACTCCCCAGAGGGTATCTGTAAACCTCCTAAGAGAAGGAAGAACACATAAATCAGTTACTGCAAAGCAAAGTATAATCTAAACATAAGGAACACTTGCTACTCAGTGATAACATGATGCCCTGCTTTACTCAACACTGTCACACTTTGTGCTACCTTACTTCTTTGTGTAGCTACATCATTACAGATATTACCCTATCTTCAGGTCTACCAAAGCATCCCAAATCACTCCAAGACAGGTATCAGCCAAAGATTAAACTATCCACTCACTGACTGCAGCCAACAAAAACTCCATTCCTCCTTCTTCTGGCATTACTTAAAAGCATCTTCATTTCCTGAACAGCCTTATGTACTTTAGAGACAACATTTGTTATCTGTCACTATCAACAGCTTTGGTTCCCTCTTCACCTACGCCCTTCTATCCCATCCTCCACGAAGGGAGCACCTTTCCTAACACAGGTAATGCAGCTACCATTGCACCCACAAATCACAGGACCTCACAGCTCCTGGAGGGGTAGCTAACAAGATCACAGGTGATTTTGATTGCTTTCACAAAGAAACCAGCAAACATTTTAATGTAACAAAAGAAATAAAACAAACAAAACCAGCTACAACCCAGAAAAAAAAGAGACAACCCTGCCAGTCAAAGAACTGATAATGACAAGGGCCCATACACAGCCACACTGTCACTGTGCCTGCAACTCAGCATTCAGGGCTGCTAGGAAGACATCCCTTTCCCATGGTAGCATCATCAATAAGTTCTTCCCATGTTCAGCAGGATCCAACTAAATTTCAAAGGGTACTAGCAAAAACAAGATTGCTGTTTCACTACAGCTGAAACAAACAAAAATAATCCCAAACCACAAACAAACCCTGGAGTTTACTACACAGTAGCAGAATTAAATTAATATATCTGCATTTGCAGATAACGTAATTGGAATCAACTCCCTGGAAACTTACAAACAACTTGACTTGGAAATACTCAGGGAATAAAGCATCTCAAGAAATGTCATATCATATCATATCATAGTTTAACCTCTTCCTTAATGATTTTCATTAAAGCCACTTCACATTAAAAAAAAAAATTCCTTACAAGGTAGAAATTAAAAGGCACATTCTAATCTGCCTTTAGAACTAAAGCTATTTCTAAGAGCATAAGTTGCATCCCTTCAGGAAGCAGCATTAACCATGCATAGCCCACGATGTTTAACCCTGAATTATGGCAGTCAACCTCTAGGGTTTACTGGCACAACATATGACTCTGGGCAACAAAGTTGAGACATTTGAGCCACTTCAAGTTTAGAAATAATTCAGTATCACTATTTACACTGTGCAAACGTGAGGTGAAGGAGACGTTTAAATTTAAAGCCTAGGTGATAACCCAATCCTTTTAAGAGATCTGCAATACTAAACAAAGCAGGGACTTTCAAACTATACCATTCGTAAGACCAGCTTTAGAAAAGTGGTTTCAGAACAGTCTGGCAAATGTTGGTCACTGCTACTGAAACCAATGAAGAGGCAAATATGAAGTTTGGGAAGATCTAGCTGAAATAAATGATACAAAGGATATGTTGTCCAACTAAAGGAGCAGTGCCAGCTCCTTCACAAAGCCAATTTGTTTTTGATTAGAAGAACAGAAGCATCCCCTCCACATTTTTCCACATAATATAGCTTAATCTGTTTGCAGCTGTGACACTACCATTGCTGCAAAACAGTGGCATTTTTTCCAAAAATACAAGAAAATCTACTCATCTGACTATCAACTGCCCTGTAAGCAAGTTCTCTGAGGCATGGTTCAGAGACAAAACAGCTCCTAAGTCCCTACCTTACAACATTATGCTAGTTGCTTAATTGCTGTAATGAAATTTCACATGTTCTTTGTAGTAGTCTATAAATAATAATTAAAAAAACAAAAGAAGAGAAAAAAATGCCAGTATGGACACTAATGGAATATTTAGCTTGTCAATGAACACCTGCATTGAAATTCTCCCATTCTGTACATGAATGAGTATACACTGCAAAGCTTCCAGTTGCTCCACAGAAATCCTAGGGCAGCGTTCCAAGCATGCTTTATATTCACTAACAATCACCAGTCACTCTTTCTGCATCCACCCAAATTATCAGAAAACTTCAGCATACAAGAAGACTCACCTAAGCTGGGTGTGGTGGGAGAAGGTACAGGGCTAGTGCTGAGAATGAATTACAACTTGAGGTGTCAACAGAACTTCTTCTATTATATAAAAGTTGACCACATGACTAATTTTTCACTGAGGCACAAAATTTGAGTGACCTTGAAATGACAATCATGCCTAATTCCACTACTTTCTACATCAATAGTTTCTATGAAGAAAACTACTGTTTCATTCTAAAACCCATTTAGGCATACTGAAGAGGGAGAAGGTAACTGGAATATCTTTGCAGAAATACCCTGCAAGTGTCCACAAATGCAGGAATAACTAACTGCACCTCTCAACAGAATTTTAACTTTGTAACTGAGGCAAATGCACACTTAATGCTGGATTTGATTTGTGGTTTATTTCTCTAATTAAATACAATACCAGATGCTGAAAAGGAAAATGGAATCTTAGAAATGTTTTGGGAAGGGACCCTTAAAGGCCATTTGGTCCAACTCCCCTGAAATGAAGAGGGACACCTACAGCAAAATCAGATTGCTCAGAGTCCCATCCAGCCTGACTTTCAGGACCATCCGCCACCTCTCTGGGCAACTGTTCTAGTGACTCACCACCCTTATTGTAAAATACTTCTTCCTCATATCCAGTCTAAATCTCCCCTCTTTTAATTCGAGATCATTTCCCCTTGTCCTATCTCAACAGATCCTGCTAAAAAGTCTGTTCTCTCCTTTCTTATAGCACCCCTTTAGATACTGAACAGCCCCAGCTCTCTCAGCCTGTTCTACTAGGAGAAGTATTCCATCCTCACAAGATTTTAGACCTGTTGGAGAGAATCCAGAGAAGGGCCAATGTCTCTCTTATCCTGAGGACTCCACGTCTGGATGCAGTACTCCAAATGAGGTCTCACCAGCACAGAGTAGAGGGGTAGGAGAAATAAAATGCAGTCTTGCAAGGATCTGATAACTTTCAGCCCATCAGTCTTTTACAATCTTTTTTTTTGTTGTTTAAACATTTGCAAACTGACATAAATTCAGACACGAGTCCTTATCAGTTCTTGTTATCATCAACCAACTCAACAGAACAGTAATGACACAATTGCTAGCTCTGTGCTAGATTCCAGACCTCAGTGAAGTCTGACATCGACCACAAGTTTGAAAATCTTGAGTTGTACAAAAACAGGTTCTTAGAAAAATCATTCTGGGTCCAATAGCTTTCAACATCACTTCGTATTAATTGGTTTTTGAAACATTTTGGAGACAAAAAAGAACACTCTAATATTCTATGATAGATAGCAGGTTTCAATACTCTTATTCATAGCCTTTAACCTAAGGTCTAACATGATAGTTACTTTTATTATACCTCAGTACTGTCAAATAGCACCAAAAAAGTTTTAAATCCTCTCCTTTATCCTTTGACAGCTCTTTTTAACAGGGGCAATCTTCCCCTACTCATCATTCAGCAGGTTGACAAAATGATCATTAAGATGCTTTCACATAAATATACACTGGTCTAGAACTCCACAAAGTCAATTTATTGAGTGCGTTAACATCACAGTTACACAGACTGCTGTTCTTCTAATTCTAGTACAGATGTGATCAACAACTAGAAACAACATGTTAACAAAGCGCAGAGAATGTTTAATCAATTGGGTGAATTGATTGGAACTCCTAAGGATGATGTTTTTAAGGAAATAGAAATTAATGTTGGTCCATAGCCTTGAAGCAGAGTTTATCCAACATTCACCAATCTTATCACAAAAAGAACCTTACTGAAGGTTGGACAAAGCCAAGTGAGAAATTCTAAGTATTTGTAAACAAGATAAGCACAGCATGAAGAAAAGAACCATACCACTTTCAAAATATCTTTAACAAAAGCTGAAAGCTTCTCTGTCGTCTATTATTCAAGCCATCTAGATACTATCAGTTCTTTCCATATTTGAAATCTTAACAGCATCTCCTTGAAACATTTGAAACGTTTTCTAAAGTGAATGAAGTGTAGGACTGTTTATCAAATGCCTCTAGGTATTTCAAAGTACACACATACATTATCAAGTCTTTCACCGCTGACCACAACCCCTCTCACATCAATACTGTCCATGAGTTCATGCCCAGTCACCTGACTCAAGAAGTCAGGTGGCTGGGCAGCTTCTCTCTCTCAAAACGACTTCCATAAGCTACCAGGTTATTAAAACTGGCCTTTAAAGTAGTATTGTTAAAGTATACAAGCAATTGAATTCTAAGCCACCTTCTGTATTAAAACCCAAAAGCTCCTAAGGCCACCTTCATGACAATTTCCCAAATGTCTTTACCACCCAGTACTGCAGAACCTATACTCACCTGCTCCTCCTCCCTTCAATCCGATAATGGCCAGCAATTAGAAAGCCAGCTAGGGATTGGTAACACTTTTTTATGTATCTGACCAAGTAGTACTTGTGAAATTCAGCACCACCTTTGGACGACTGAGCCACTGTAATACACTGACAGTCCATTCTTGATAGTTTATAGACTTCAAACGTATACACTATGGGTGTAATACAGAAGCTGAACTCTTTCCTAGAAGGGCGTTCGCTTATCTTTTGAGAGCGGGCGCTAAAGAAGGCGCAAAAGCGCCCGCTTCTAACACTTCTCCACCCACGTCTGGCACACGTGTGACCTTCACGGGATGCCCAATCATGTCCAAACCCAACCCAGCACAGCCCCGCTCCCAGCCCCGCTGCCCGAGCCCCGGCCAGAGGGAGGCACTTACTGAGCTGCCCGGAGCCGGGTTCCCTGCCGCCGGCCCCTCCGAGCACGCCGCCGCCCAGGCCCCCTCCGGCGGGCGGCGTGCCGCTCTGCCGTTCGAAGTTGCCCGGGTTGGAGAAGAAATCCCGCAGCCGGGGCAGCTCTCGGCCGCTCTCCAGCAGCTCCGTGTGCAGCTCCAGCGCCGTCAGCAGGAACTGGTCCCGCAGGAGCTGCGCCGCCATCGCGTCCATCGACACCCGCGGCGGTTCCCCCGCGGCGGCCCCGCCGCCCGCCCCCGCCGCATCGCACGGCGCCCGCAAGCCCGGCAGCTCTTCGGGGCTACCCACGGCCGCCGCCTCCTCCCGCCGCCGCGCCGGGTACGCCGGTCCTCCCGGCTCGGTACTGCTGCTGCTGCCGCCGCCGGGCCTGGCTTCTTCAGGCTCGTCCTCCTCCGAGTCGCTGAGGAAAGGGTTCACGCTGCTGCCCCCGCCCGCGGCCGCCATCTTGCACCCCGACGCTGTGCTACCGAGGCGCTGCCGCGGTGAAGGCCGCGCAGAGCAGCAGCAGCAGCTGCTTCTGGCGGGGCTGGGGCCGGGCCCGCCGCCAGCTCCCTCCGATACTGCGGGCGCAACCGCCGCCGACTTCCCCCGACAGCCACCGCTTCCTCGGGCTCCCGTAACCGCCTCGCTGCCGCTTCCGGATCCCGCCTGTCGCGAGAACTCCCCGACCAACCGCGAGCAGCGCCGCGGAGCCCAGGCCCCGCTCCGGGGGGCGGGAACGGCGGAGGAAGGGGAAGCGGAAGCAGATAGCGGCGGCGCTCGCGGCGGGAGGCAGTGAGTGTCGGCGCCTGCGCGCTCGGCGCTCCTTGTCCACGTTGGGTGGGTGGCGATCAGGGGTCGCGTGTGGGGAGTGCGGCTCAGGGGCTGCTCACGTCAACCTCTGGGGTTTTATCTGTGTGGGCCTGGGGTGGGTCCGGCCCAGTGTCGTGCGGGTGTGGGGCTGCCTGAGGGGTGCCGCTGTACGGCAGGGTCAGTCCAGGATCGCACGGAAGAGTGGTCGGTTGTGTAGGGTTCTCCTGTATAACTCAGCGTGAGAAGTACAGGCTTTTTTTTATTATTTTTAGTTCTTTCTTCGTTGTCCTTTGAGCTTGAAGAAACACGTGCTTTTTAAATTTTGTTTTTATATTTCTAGCCAAATTCAGCCCCATCTGTGCCTTCCTGGCCCCTCTCCCTGCAGTCCTGACCATATCCCTTTCACGTTCCTGGGATACGTATCCCTCTGTGCTCTCCCTTTCGATTTTGTTTTACCTTGTCTCGCTGCCCTGACTTAGCCATGTAACCATGTTACAGCCTAAAATAAAATGCAGTACATTGAAAAGGCTTAAGCCACAGTAAAATAAGAAAAAAAAGTATTCGCTGTTGGTACTTTGGAATAAGAAACCGTGAAGAAATCTTCCTACTTTTCCTTTTTGCGGAGTTAAAGCATGCTCAGTATGAGCTTGTTACCAGTTGAGTGCTTGTGGTCTGCCTTTTCTCATAGAGGGAGAGTAACTGATGTCCTGTACCACCCTCTAGTGGTGATATGCGATATTGACAAGTGATTTGGAGTTTATTGGTGATCTTCCCTTGAAGAGGCTCTAACAGAAAGTTGTGAAGGTTAACAGTTCACTTTGTGAGGTTGAAGGACAGTGTAAGGAAAGGGAAACAGTGAAAATCAAGTATGAAAATGGTCACTGTAAAGTCATTCAGAGGTTTAAAAGTAGTGAATTTACACAAGATGCTATGTTGCCTGAATTTGTTGATGTCTCTTTTCCTGATGATTTCTGGAAGTGAAAACAAGATTTGAAATTGGAAAGGTGTTTTTTTTTTCCTATTGCTACAGAAGCTTGCACCACCAACTTGCAAAGATGCTACCATGCTGAACATTTTCATTGTTCAACCTGCTGTTCTTCAATCAGGTATTGGAGGAAAGTATGATAAAAGATGCTGAAGCAAGCCTGTGATGGAAGTTATGCATTGAAGGCTATGATTTGAATAAATGGAATACAAATTGGAAGACGAAGTAGGAATCTGAGGGCTTGTTTTGAACACACTAAGTTAGCACAGTTGGGAGGAGGTATTTTGTCCATTTGGTAACAACAGAGGTTTATTTAATGAATTAATATAGTGAACTAAACTTTAACCAAGTTATTTCGATTTTTTTTTCCTCAGAGTTATATTCAGTTGAGAATTCTCCAATTTGCCTCGCGTTGCAGACAGCTGAGCCTGCTGAAGAGAGGGCTTGTTATGGCAATAAGTATTTGGGAGCAGGGGACAGGGCAACTTTCTGCAGCTGAACTTAGTTTTTCTTGCAGAATTTGTGACTCTGAGGACCTCTTGATCTGCTAACTGCTATTCTCATGTCAGGTATTCTTGTAGAGAATACAAGATTAAGTATCTCACTTGCTGATTTTACATATTTGGGAAACAGATGCTTTTAATTACAGAAATGTTCCTACAGATGGTAGGATACAGATAAATAACTGCTAGACAGATGTTAATAACAGGCTTTTTCTGTCATTATAGAATTGCTTATTTTCTCTGTGATAGCTGATACTTGATATAGGTAGAGATTGCCTTTGTGTTCTTAAGATGAAACAGTATCTGTGTAATAATAGTCTGCTCTTTGTAATCATCTGCCTACTAACTCATCTGTTACCTCACTTCCTTGTTTTGCCAGCAGGGAGATTGGGAAATTACAAATAACTGTCCATTTGTGACAGAAAGATGTCATGCAACTTCTTTGGATAAAGATCCCTTGATAAGATCTCTCACAGTATCCCTGATGAGGTACTGTATATACTTGTATTACTAGTTTAGAAATTGGATGCTCTTTGAAAGTGATGCAATCTATCCTTTAAGTGTTTTTCTCCTCTTTGTGATTTGCCTATTGCAGCTTCTTTCCCTCTTTGTGCTGGTTTGTTTATGATAGAGCTGTAACTGCTGAAAGCCTGGGTTTAAGATGAATTTCCCTGGGGACGTAGATCTGTAATTTTGTCCACGTGCTGCTGGAGTGGAGGCAAGATCTGAGACTTGAGGAGTCTGAGATACGCATGTGGGATAACAGAAGGAAAGAATTAAAGAATTTTCCCTTTCAAAACTCCCAAGGAGGAAAGCTGGGAGTGAGGGAGACAGGCCGTGATTCACCATTTCAGCACCTTGGAGAGCAGCCAGACGCTGTCCTGCATCTGCGGGGTGCTAGGTTCTTCCCAGATTGACAGGTTTGTGAAATAGACAATTGAGTTGAGTAATCGGATACAATGCTACTGGCTAGTAGATTTGATTGAAATAGCGCATTTGTTTTCACAGGCTCATAAGTTGTTTTAAGAAACTGTTCTTTGAAAGAGTAGGAACCTGTGAAATCAGAATTTGACTTCAAAGCATTGAGTAATACTTTGAATAATAAAGACATAGAAAAGGTTGTCTAGTTGCCCTTCTTCTCTGCAGCCTGAAAATATCGGTAAAATATGCCTATGTGCAAGATCCAGCAGATGAGTGGCTTCTTACCTTTGGAGATATTGAATGTTTTTGGGTAACAGTTGGTGTTGATAAGAAAATGTGACTTACTAAAACAAAACTCCTCTGTGTCACTTTTTAAAACCTTACTTAGACTAGCTTATTTAAACACCATTTTCTTTCAACGTTTTTCTCTGTAAATATACAGAACAAATGTGCAAGCTAGATTTATTTGCAAGGTCATCTTCTATCGTTTTCCTTGTGTGTTTTTTTCCCTGTGTGCTCTACTTTAATGTTTGCTGTAGAACTTTGAAAAGTTCAATCCTTCTGCCCTCTATTGCTAAAGGGAGAAACTGTAGTGCTTGTATCTTGCCATGTCAGTGTCTTACTGTGTAGTTTTATTGTCAATTTTGTTAAAATTATTTCAGCCTTGGATTGTTAGTGAGATCTCCACTGCAGCAGCGAGACCGCTATGGCTAGCTGACATCAATACACTTGTGTTCCTTTCAGTACTTGTTTCTTGACCATAGCAGTCCTGGTGGCAGATGTGCTGGATTCTATTAGGTGTTCCCAGGTAACATTTTAGCCCCCAAAATATCCCATGAAACTTATAATGTGAAAAATATGTTTACAAGACTGGCAAGTGAAGCTTGAAAAAATGAAAATAAAGTCTATTCTCTGCAAGAATAGAGAAGTCACACAAAGGAATGCAAAACTCTTTTGGCAGGACAAAGAACTAAATAGTCCATGTTGAGATGGAAATACGATGTTTAGCTGTTGAACAGTGGCGCCTGAAAATGAGTTGCTGATAGAGCTTGGCTGTATGACTGAAATAAAAAAAAAACACCTGAAAAGGAATTGTGAATACCTCCTGAAAGCACATAGATCACCCAAAATGCTGTTATCAGTGAAATAACCTATTTACAGCAAAAACAAAACAAACAAACAAACAAAAAAACAAACATGGCAGTTGTTAATGTTGAGTTTTACTTTTTCCGAGATCTTACCTTTTATCTGTCTGCATGACAAATACAGTACTGCATTCTACTCTTCCATTTTTCTACAACTGGCTGACAAGTGTTATCAGAAGATGATGCTTTTGTTATCTTTCATACCTCAAAGCATGAAAAAAAACCACCGTTGTCCTCTCTCAATGCTCTCTTGCTGTCAGTGTTGTTCTTGAATGTGTTTCTATACCTGGGAGGTTTGTGGAAACTTCTTCAATGTTTACAGCCTAATCCACAGAAAAATGTGTACACTGGCTTGCAGTGTACTTACAGCTTACTTACGCTTAACTGGTGAGGCATTACCTTAACGGTTAAGTTCTCTTGGTTATTGTGCCTTGTAGAAGGCAGTCAGGTATCTCCTTGGAATGTTTTAGCAAAAGAGACTTATTTATTTATGTATTTATGTTTAGGCAAAGCAATTTTGTTTATCAAATGATGCTAAAAAGAAAATTAAATATTCCTTGAGCTCTTTGCCTCGGGTTTGGATCGGCTTTACTGAATGTTTACAATTTAAAACAGATGTGATTTGTTATTATAATCCATAAAATTAGTGGAAGTGTTGAACATAAAATAATTTTAAACAGATGGTTTGAGTTACCAAAACCACATCCATGCAAGAGCAAGCAAAAATACTGTCACTGCAGCTTTGTTGTCTGACAGAGCATATTATGCCTCACAGGAAAGAAAATGGAGTTTGGGAAAGGAGGAAAAGGGTCTTGATCATTATCTCACTTCTATTCATTGTATGTAGGAAGTGAAGATGGGGTCTTGGGATCTCCTATGTCCAAGTATTGTGTAAAGATGCAAAAAAGCTTAATCTGAGACTGGCCAGTAAGTCTGTATAAATTCATGTAGTCAATAAGATATATGCTTTGACAGCAGGAAATCACCTGCTTGTATTGCTTGTCTACGGTAACTCAAAAAAATTTAGATTACTAAAAGAATAGTGTAAAGGCTGCAAGTGCTGTCTTGGATGATATATAATTGCCACACCATGCAAAATACTGACATGCAGCAAAATTTCCATTTTGCTTCCCTACCCTAAGCAAAAGGATCATGTTTTATATGCAGACAAATTGTACAGTCACAAATTTGACAGTTTAAATTATGTAATGTGCTATACTGTTTAGCTGAAAAATGTATTCATCAGCCAGAAACACAGCAGACATTCCTATCCATTTCTTTTTTTCTATAAAACATTCTTACCAAGGCCATTGATGCTTATTGAAAATGCCTTTCCAGTGGATTTTGTTCATCTTGCCCAACAGACTTGACAATATTTAGTGAGGCATGGTGTCTCTAAAAGAAATGACTAATGTGTCTCGAGCTCCTTCTCTTGACATTTTATTATCCTTAAAAAATATTCCTGCCAATAGGGCGTACTTCATGTAGTATTTTGTGGTTGTTTTATTGCATATTTAGAGGGGGGGGGGAAAAAGCAGGGAAAGAGAATGTAACACTTCTCAAAAAGAACTGTACATTGCAGGGCAAATGTGATTTTCTTTGTCTAATTTATAATGCAGAGAGGTTATGACTTCAGGGAAATAGAATTTAGATGTTGATTCCTTTGGGTAAAGTGCCACATTTCCTTAATTATATCAATATTCCTGTTATGTTTTAAGAGCTCTGATCTTGCACGGGACTGTGGATGCTGGTTGTGTGGCAGTCAGAACTGGCTGCAAAGGATGTATTGGACTCTAGCACAAGTCAAAAAATGTGTTGTTCTGAAGATATGGATCATATTGGAAGGAACAGAAAGCTAATTTGAAATAAACTGCCTGCTTCTTGTCTTTGATAGGGCTTTGGTGGCTCATTGCAGCTGCCTGGTTCCCCTGCTTCTGTCACATTTTGAGTATTGTAGTTCTTGCTCTTATATGACCACTAGGGGGGAGCTTGAACTGAAAGAGGGCTTTCTGCTGTGTTTTTGATACATGTGAGTACAAAGAGGGAGGAGGTCTCTTTCGTTCCTGGCTTGTGGCAGATGGGTTGAGCTTTCTCTCTGAGGATTCATTTCAAAAAAACAAACCCTTTCATCTGTTCTTCTCCCCCCCCCAAGAAAAAATAATTAGTTTCAGCGAGTAGGTTTTTGCTGCTTGTCTTTAATCTTGTAGACTTCAGGAAAGTTGCCTGATCCTGTCTTATCTTTCCTTTCAGGACAAGTGCTCCCCTTTCATCTATGTGTTCTTTCCTCTGCTCACATACAAGATCCAATAATGACAGAAGTGGTAAACACTGATGAAGCCCACAACATAGCTCAGTGCTAATTTCCTGTTTGCTCTCTTCCCATGTACAACTTACATTACAGGCAGTGAATGACCTGATGGATCTTAAGTACTTTCCAGTCATCAATATGTGAAAATCTGTTGTTGGTTCCAGATTGTTTGAACAAAATTTAAGTGTTTAAATTTTAAAACCTGTTTATGGTTTAATGTTTAAAACCACTTTAAATGTGTGGTTTAAATTCTGCCATACTGGAGGCTAGGCAGTGTCATTATTGGCTCTGCATTTAGTTTAAGTAGGTGGTGATAGAAGGAGGAAAATATATAGAAATAAGAAATCTGAGTCTGATACACTATTTACTACTCTGGGTCTGTAGAGGAAATTAATTGTCTGGCTGAACTGTATTATTATAAGTAGCACAATTGCATGGTCGGTAAGAAATAGCATATGACAAATAGATTGCAGTGTACTCCTGACTCTCAGCCTATTGTTTGCAAGTCTAGAAGCTGTGTCCTTTTCTCTTGGTATGTGATAGGTAATGACTAAACAAAACTACACTGAATAGCGAAATCAGGATTTGAGCAAAGATTACATCTTCAGATTTTGGGAGGTAGTGTACTATGTCACTTGACTGCCTGGGAAAGTATCAGAGGAACATAATGCTTGATGTCTTTGAGTTAGGTTTTATTGACAGAAAGATGTAAGATATGTCTTGAAGTGTCAGTTTGTTTAACCACTTTTTGGGTGACCAGGCCCATGAAAGCATAGATTTTGCACGAGTAGTAAGTGCATGGGTCTAGTCACTTGTCCTCCAAAGTAAAAAGGGCTTTGTGTGTGTTTAATGTATTTTTTTCTCCTCTTGACATGTTTTGGCTTCAGCTTTTTCTTATAAATAAGCTAATACTTAATCTACACTTCTTTTGATTTTAGTTATTTCTTCCTTTTAGCATGCCTGATATGGTTTCTGTCTTGAACCACCAAGCACCAGATTCTGCTGACAAATTTGCTTGTGATGTCCCTTGCAATAGGTGGAGGGAGAAGACCAAGGAACTCTTTGCCTTTGTGTGGTACTCCATAAAAGCTGGATTTTGTTTCTGTATCTTGTGAGATGCAGGGGCATGGTGCTTAGCATGCTGCCTGCTAGGGTGCATGCATGGATGCATGTTCCTGAGAAGTGTTACCTATGCTCCTCTGTGCCTGGAAGGCACGAATGCAGAAGTGGCTGACTCAAGGAGTATCTGAGTTGTTCTGGGATAGCTGTTCCCTGCTCTTCCTAGCAAGAAAATCATACTAGGGACTTGCTGGGCACCAAGAAGGTTAATAGTGAAGCTGTAAGACTAGTGAAGCTGTCATCTGATGGTGACGAGCTGTCAAATATGTTGTGACCAGAAAAGTTGACTATAATACGGTCAAACTGTCTTGCAGATGAACAAGTCCTTTTTGTAATTAATTTTGTAGATCACTGTAGATCTGATTATATTAAACTTGAATTGTGATTACACTCTTACTGCCGCAAGCTAGATCTCAGGCCTGGGGAGAGTTGAAGCAAAGAGAAATACCTAGTGGTGAAAACAGTTTAAGTTACTGTTACTTCAGTTGGAACTTAGAATATGTTAAGCTGTGGAACTGTAGCACTGGAAGCACCCAACAGCAAGAATCTGATTGAAGTAACATGCTTTGTTTAATAGGGTATTTAGTTGTATTAGTTTTAGGCCTCAGTAGCTTGGATTCTCTTTTCAAACAGCACTACTACATCAAAAGAAGAAGCCCTATGGAAAATAAAATACGTAAAACAAAGTCTTGTGTTTAAATTAGTGGTATTTCTGTGTTTGTGGTTTTGTGCATTTAATTTCATGCAAGAACTCTACTTAGAATAAATAGATACTTCAAAAATATTCCAGGTCTCTTTTTGGAATATCTCTTGTAGATGCAGAAGTGTGCAAGTTCCTGCTTAAGTGATCAATGCATACTCTTTACTGAGTATGGCTACTGGGTGTCTCTTTGAAATGCTGTAACTATCTCAGTATTGTTTCTTTTCTTCTCTCAATCTCTGAAATTGGAAATTGATGCATTAATTATTTTGATTAAGATGGAGGTTGTTGCATCTGTATTTTAATAGGCAAATTTAAAGGAATTGTAACTTGCAATTGAGCTCCATAGAGGGCTGAATTTTATCTTGACAAGTTATACTTAATTTAGATTATTTATTTATAAAACTTTCAAATCTTTTCCAGTTGTTGGATTTTATCTTCTGTGATTTTCCTGACTCTTTGAAATTCATTTTAAGAAAAGAGTTTTTATCAGAATTAGTTACGTGGCAGTGAAGCCTTTTTTCTTCATTTGATAATAATGCCATGTGATAGATGGCTGTCTGTTCGTGTTTCTAACTACTGAAATTTTATAAACAGCAAGATAAGAAATGTTATCATTTAGGAGCAGTAAGTACATTCGGAATAGTTTCTTTCGGAGAGAGGTGTGTATTGATACACGAAGTTGTATGTCTCTGCTGCACCTTCCAGGCTATTAGGAAGATCTGTTTCTAAATTAGTAAATTGAGATGCTGTTTGGGTAGAGTTGATAATTAGCTTCTTTATACAATGAAATTGTCGACTTTGACTGAACTAATAGACTCATTCAGATGAAGTCCCCAGGCTTACCTGGGTCTATACGTGTTTGCATTGCCTTCAGTAGGCACCATGTGAAACTCTCAGTGGGGACACATATGGTTTCAGCGTATCTAATATTAAGCACATTGGTATTCCTAACTTGACTTCTAAGATTGACTGGGTAGGAAAAGCATTGTGAAAGGGCTGATTATTATCCAGTAAAAACAATTCTTCATCTGCCGTGCTTTTGTCATCTGTTATAGAAAAGCGTTCTGTATTTGCACAAAGCATCTTTGTTCATTGAAAATAAGATTTCTGTGTATAAGGAGAGTGAAATGAGCCTAGAATTGATGGTAAACTTAGAAAAAGCAGCTTTGTATCTGCTTGCTGTAGGATGGCTTCCCCTGGCTGTCTTTGGTCTGTACTTGTCTTAACAACCGCTGTTATGCGATCGGCCGGTAGAGGGTAGTGTGCTCATGGAGACGTCGCATCGTCCGGATCTGTCACTGCTACAGGTAACACAAAGAGCCGCTGCTTGTCGCAGGAGCTGGCCTGATTTTTAATAGTCTTCTGAAGCCATCTGATATCCCTGTAAATGCCAGAGATGTGTTGCTGTGATGTAGCTGTCTGACAGTGTGAATCAACAAGCTGATGACCACAGCCAGAATTTCTCTGAAAAAGTTTCTTTTTGTAAATAGAGGTTGGTTATGGGCCTGGGTAATGGCTCTAGTTATGGCAACAAATGATTTAAACAGGAGACTTGATTTTAATTTATTATTATATATGACTAACCGTATTTCTCTTATTCCTTTCTAGTGTTGGGCTTTGCCTTGCTGGCCTCTAGTTTCCATGGGTATACCAGTCTTCATAGTTGCTGGCCTCCTTGTGCATTTTGTCTTCTTGGTCTCTATTTTTGACATCTACTTCAGCTCCCCACTGGTTCATGGTATGACTCCTCAGCAAACTCCACTGCCACCTCCAGCAAAGCGCCTCGTACTCTTTGTTGCAGATGGTCTGCGGGCAGATTCTCTGTATGAATTGAGTAGCAACAATACAGCCCAAGCACCTTTCCTGCGGTAAGTCCATCCAAAAATACTTTGGATACAGAAGGCTTAATTTCTGAAGGTAGTTCTTTGTAAGGCTGGAAAGAGTTCTCAGGAGAACAAGAGAAACAAGGGCAGCTGTGGTGTCTTGGTACTTCATTCTGCCTTTGAAATGACTAATTTTTGCAGTTGGTCTTTTGCAGCATCCCCATCTCTAGGAACAGTAGTATGTAGCAGCTAGGAGAGAGGATATTCTTGCCATCAAGTGTCTTCAGTTTTTCAGTTTCAGTAATTCAGCATTACTGTACTTTCTAGTGATAATACAAGCTTGGGTAGTCTGCACTTCTACTGCCTTTGTTTTACTTTGTTCTCTTTTAAAATTTGTTCAAGTCAGACACTGTCACTGGTGCTGTAAGGATGTGTAAGAGTGGAATGGAAAATCTGCCTTAGAAGAAAAGATGCTGGTGGGTCACTGGAGTCATAGACTCACAGAGTGGTTTGGGTTAGAAGGGACCTTTAAGATCATCTAGTTTGAACCCCCTGCTATAGGCAGGGACACCTCCCACTAGAGCAGGTTGCTTACAGCCCCATCCAGCCTGACCTTGAATGCCTTCAGGGAGGGACGTCCACAACTTACATCATCTGGTCATTGATGTAGAGAGCAGCACTCCCTCCCTTTCTACTCTTTCTGTATTTCCTGGAGAGTTTTTACCTATCTACTCCTACATTCCAGTTGTGAGATCTATCCCACCATGTCTCAGTGATGTCAGTAACATCATAGCTCTGTAGGCATGCGCATGCCTGTAGCTCTTCTTGCTTGTTACCCATGCTCCATGTGTAAGTGGACAGACAATGAAATCTATGTATCTCTAGTTCTGCCTTGTGTGTGTATTAAAAATAAGTGTGAGCATGCACATGTGAGATAATGAAAAGAAAACACTGCAGCATGCTGTGAGCTGTGAAAGGTAAGGCAGTCCAGGGCACATAAAGTATGCTTTTTTGCACACTTGTTGCTAAGTTCCAAGTGTTAATTCGCTTATTTGTTTTAATTTGCAGCATAACAGACGGATAATTTCTCATACAGGTATTTTGTTAGGGAGGAGAGATTGCCTACAAATGAACAAGGACTATTAATGTAGCGATATGCTATAAATAAAAGCAATGTTTTTTAGTAGGTATATAAAGTTAATAAAGATTCATTATGTTTAGAGCAGATTGCTGCTTGATGTATGCTAAGTACCCAGGCTTTTCTCCCACAAATATTCTTGAAAAATCTGTTATCCATCAGTGTTCAAGTAGCTGCTGGAGACAGCAGGTGATGTGTTCTGTACTGCTGTGATGCTGCTGCTAAGGACTACAAGGAAAAGATTTTAATCCTTGTCACTCATATTTTGTATGCATTACTATATCATATTCATCACTGTTATTGGTAGCTAGTGTTTATACTATCAAGGAAATTACTGTTTTTTGAATCCTCTGAATGAAAGGCTTTGAAATAATTCAAAATGACTAAATGAATTTTGAGAAGGTATATGACATTCTGGCTATATTCTGACTTGTGTTATTGTTAACTTCAGATTTGGTAATACAACCTCACAGGAGCAAAGGTAACGGATTACTTTCTGACTTGAGCAAAATTGATTTGGGAAGTAATCCAAGGGATAGAAATCAAAGTCTAATTAAAACAATTTCCTACCTGTTGTGACAGTGAAGTGAGAGGAGAGCCAAAATTGTTTTATCTTTGTCTCAAGTCTTCTGCTAATGTAATGCATCTTGATCAATCTCCAGTGAGAATAAATTAGAAACCACTTTAGCTGATGCTTAAGTCCTTTTTTGAAAATAGTACCCGTTATCAGTATGACCTGTGTTAAAACCTGGCTGAGATGATAGCTAGGAATAATATCAGAACATTGTATGACCTTTTTCATTTTTCACTGCAACATTTGAACTATTCCAAATAGTCTTGTGAACTTTAAACTAGGTTTGAGAATGTGAGATCCGATGAGTATAAGAAAACAAACAAACAACTGTGAATCCTATGAGCATATTGAAGCCTTACATTTTAGCTATGGGTTAGATTCTTATTTCATTAATGAGAAATATGCTTGAAATTTAGTGTAAAGATCTTGCAATTTACAACTGTATAAAATCAAAGTGGTCTGTCTGTTAAAAATAAAAGTGCAAAACATGAAGTTGGAGTCTAGTTAGTCTGTATCCATGTTTAATAACACTAGCACGTTTTGTGACTGATACCTCGAAGAACAAAAATATCTTTTCCTAGTGATTTTGACTCTTAAAATTGCTTTGGATTTGTTCAGAAGATTCTTTTTTTTTTTTTTTTTCCCCTCAACATTATTATAAGATATGTCAGGGTGTATTTTGATTACTTCTCCCTTTACCACTTGCCCTGGCAGTGGGCAGTGAATGTTTCTCTGCTTCCAGAAGATGGAGACAAGAAAACAGCGTATGGTAATGCTCACTTGCTTGCTCTCTGACGTGTTCCAGCTGTTTGTGTCTTCAGCAGACAAGAATAGTTTGATGTTGTTTCTTATATTCAGGCTTTGTTCTCTATTTTCTTTGCTTTTTATTGGTTGTAGCTATTGAGTGTACAAATCCCCAGGCAACTTCTGTACTTACATATATATGTGTTGAGAATGTATTCTCCTTCGCATCATTGCATCTGCAAGAAGTCCATGGTTTCCTTGTATTTTCTGTGCTGCTTAAATGATATGCACCTTACATTTGCATTTGGTTTATATCTTCTTGTTGCTGGCTTCCAAGATTCAGCACGGATAAAGGAGACAGACATGGTTGCAAAAACTATTTGTAGCTGAGCATATTTAGTGAGCAAAGGAAGATTGGACTTTCAGGCTAAATGGAAAGAACAAAGAAAAGCAATGCCAGGCAGCAATGGATCTGAGTGTTGGAGTGGAGGTTACAGCCATGTTAGAAAGCAGAAGGAAAAAACACACATTAATTCTGAATGCTGTAAAACATCAGCTAGTTTCATTGAAGTGCTGATGGTCCACACAATGGCAGTGTTGTCTATGGAGTGTTATAATACAGAGCTGCTTGCAAGTTAGTGTTCAGTTTGTATTCCTGCACAGCAGGCTAAAGCAAAAATCTGTTTTAAATCTAGACTTCTTATATTTCCCACCTACCATTTACATGTCACTCTTTTTGTCTGCAAATAATTTAACTTGCAAGAAGTTACAAGCATTAACTGCCTTGTATCTTATTTTCAGTGCTATTCTGGAGAATAATGGCAGCTGGGGCATCTCTCACACACGAGTCCCTACAGAATCCAGACCAGGGCATGTTGCACTGATAGCTGGGTTTTATGAAGATGTCAGTGCAGTTGCTAAAGGTATGCGTCCCAAAGTTTTGAACCCTGTCCTCCAAAATAAGTGTTTTAGTGGTGTGGAAAATTTCTTATTCCATATTTTTTTTCCACTGTCGACAGTTATAAAAATAGATTGATTAATGTTTTGTAACATAGTAAAACTTAGCACCGCAAGTCTGAAAGCAGAAGAACCTTCTGGATTCATGTAACAGTTTTAATTTGAGATGTAATGAGTGATGGTTAAGTAGATGTTGCAAACAAGTACAAACTGCAGTGTTGTAGCTGAACTTTTGTTAAATGGAGTTGGTGAACTAGCGTTGAAAAGTGAAAAATCTCAAGTCTGACAGAGGTTGCTCCATGCTTGGTTGTCAGTAGTGTGATACAAACCTTCAGATTACTGCCTTGTTTCTTGGGTGCTTCAGTGCATTCCTTCAGGAACATTTGCAATGTTGTGTGCCTCTTTTGGAAAAGGGGAAGTAAAAGGATTTATCTGATCTTGTCCAGACTTTTAATTAAAGGATTCTTCCTTCTGACATATGCTACAAACGCAGGATTGGTATGAGTTGCTGTTAAGAGCATCTCTATATTTGTTAGCTGCTTTGTCACAGAAAGAAAATCTTGACAATTTCTTTGTGAAGGAGTGGAACATGGCTACTGGTTATGTAATACATGTGTGTGTTACTGCATAAAATGTCGAAAGCTTCAATCAGATAAAAGGGGATTTAGAATTCAGGAAAATTATTGCTTTGTAGAAGTTAAACCATCTGTGTTTTATGCTTGAATCCTTGCATAATGTGATTGCCTTAGGTTTTCAGCATATTTCTTGATGAATAGGAGTCTACTGCAAATAAAGGTAAAGAGAAGTAAAACAGATCCATAGGTGGAGTTTGTTGTGTACTAGGAAAACTCTGGATCTAAAAAAATTGCGTGGACTATTAGTCTTAGCCATCAGTGAGATCTTTTGGCAATCTCTTTGATATCCTTGTATTTTTTTTTAAATAGGATGGAAGGAGAATCCAGTGGAATTTGACTCAGTTTTCAATGAAAGCAAATACACATGGAGCTGGGGAAGCCCAGATATTCTGCCAATGTTTGCCAAAGGTAGGATTTAAGTTTATTCACAGTTATCAGATAATAAAATAGACATGCTTGCAGTTCTCAAGTTAGTGAAGAAGTTGAATTACGAATTTCCAGTTTGTTTTGCTTATCTGATTTCTAATTTGTGAATTGAAGACCAGGTGGAGAAAAAGGAAGCTTTTTAAGATGCCCTTATTTACATTTAAATAGATTTTACTTAATTCTGTCAATACACTGAAGGAAAAACACCCATAATTAAAAAAGACTTGATGGTTTTCCTTTGGTTTAAAGTTCTTACTTGCAGATCTACAGCTTAGGCTTTTTCTTTTCTCGTGCATGCAGTTTCCAGTGAGTCAGGTGATAAAATTGGAACCATGCTTCTTGAGTGTCTGCTCGAGAAGTGTCTTACTGCAGGCTTCAGTTTCAGAACAATAATGGATAAAGGGAAGAACTATGGGCAAGTAGGAACTGCATGGTACTATGCATGAAATTTGATATCTTTTTAGTGTGCAGTATGTTAAAAGTCCTATCAGCCCAGTGTGCTTGGCCTCTGGACATACAGAGTGCTGAGCAATACTTCAACACTTTAAAAGGTCTCCAGGTTTAATTTCATTATTCTCTGGAAAGAACGAGGACAAGCTAGGGGCATATGCTGCTGTTTTGTTTAAGTGTTGACGTAAATTAGAAAAATATGATTGGGAGGAAAGCAGTGGAATCTAATATTGGTTTAGAAAAAGCATCTATCACATTTCTCAATCACTGAACTTTTTCTGAACTCCAGTCTCTTTCCATCCCCCTCTGTATCTCCTTTGCTGCACACACACCTCTTTTTCCTGTTCCTGGGTTGATTCATATAAATTTAAGTTTATGATAAACTGCTAGGAAATATTTCTTCAACTTATGCTTTCCCATGACCTCAGATTACAGCTTTTATTTAAAAATACTGTAATGGTGGCTGGGGAGTGAAGAAAGATTGTACACTGCCCTGACACAGATTATTTATATTTCTAGAGATGTCTTGGGAAAATATTTGAAGAATTCAAGAATTTCTCAAAGCCCTGTCCTTTTGTGGGTTTTCTTTGATAAGCAGGGGACTGGAAGCAGCTTTAATGTTTTCTGCAGTGATGTGCAAGGGTAATGCTGTATAGTTGCCTTATGTCTCAGTATGGCTTGTGGGTGGCACCAATGGAATTATTTTTTGATTCCTCCAAAGGTGAACTATCCAGGGCCTATGACCACACTACTTGAGGAAGGTTTAGGGCAGCATTACTGGAGACGTAGATGCTGTTTACGAATCATTCTGTCACAATAGAAAGGTGGTTTAATTTTTAGTGGAAAAAGTTATTTTTCTCCTTCTTCCTTCTCTCCAATATAAACCTTATCTGTAAGAAATCTATTTTTGATCATGTATGGACTAAAGACATTAACTGTTTCTTTATAATAAACTTCTGAAAAAGAGAGAGGGAGAACTTTGGCTTTTATAATGCAGCAATGAATGGAATAAAATATATATTAATGTCCAGATTTCACTTCTTTAAAAGTTAAAAAGATCAGTGAAGCGTGGCTTGAATTCTCTCCCTCTTTTCACACTGGAAATTACTAGATCTTATGAATTTTTGTGTTGGTTTTGTTATCGTGTCAGAATGTTCAGAATTCTATAAGCTGTTACCTCATGAATAAGGAATACATGACACGACCTGAGTTTTGTCAAGGAGTGGAAAATCCTGTTTCCTGTCGTAAAAAAAAAATATATATTTCAATCAAACAGTTGTAGATTCTATAGAGAAGGTAAATAAAATGCTCATGGATCTCAGCACAAAACATGTTCATGTCTGAACTTGTGAAAGTCTGTGTGATTAGAGCTATTCTAAGAAAATGACTGAAATATCTTTGAAACTAGAGTGCAACTTATTTAATTCAAGGTAGAATTAGAAGGTGTTAGTTTCCAATAGTTAAATTTTCTTAAACTATACTAATTTGGTGTTTTAATTTTAATCTTTTTTTTTCTATGGTATTTTTAGATTGAGTTTGACATTATGTGAAAATAATGAGTCCCTTGAGTTTGGGATATGCTATGATTTTGAGTTCTTTTTCTCTCATGGAAACTAGGAGCAGGACTGAGGCTGTTGGTTTTTCAGCCCTGAGAGTGGTACCATAAAGACCAGGAGGGCAGTCAGGACACGGCTTCATTGGGGTTATTCTGGAGAGTTTGTGCCACCTCAGTATTTGTGTTTGGGTTCAAACAGTCCTGTCAGTCTCCTCTTCTTGTTGAGCTGTAGGAACAGTGGGCTAGAAGAAAGCCACATTTCTCACATTGCTCTTCTCTTTGATGGCAGTTCTCTAATGCCTGTGCGCTGTTGGCTCAGTATCTTACTTTCTTTGCACCTTTAATGCTTTTTTTGCCTCTTTTGCTCATGTAAAATTTGCCAACTAGACTCCTGCTAGCGTGGATTGATGACTGATGACCCATGATAGACTTGTCAGACAAAAACTTTCTTGCTAGTGGAATGGTAGTTTTGATTTCCTAAGGATGTAATTTTATTGTAGGATGATTTTATTCCTGATTCTAATAGTTGAATCTTGATATTAAAGGCTGGGATTTTGGGCAGAATTCTGCAGTAGGGGCAGCTGATAAACTGCTATGGGAGTTTCTGACACCTCCAATGGCTTCCATTAGTGAAATGACACCTCCAGACAGTTGAGTTCTGTGCTTCTAAAAAGATGTTTTCATCCTTGACTGCTATCTATTTCTCTATCTCATCTTTGTTTCCTTCTCTCATGGTACTCAGGATCAGGTGTATTGTTACCTACTACCTCTTAAAAAACAGAAATACATTATGAAATACCTAGTAGGTTGTTTTCTTATTTCTTGAAATTGTTTTGCAAGACTTCCTAGACATACCAAAGCTTTCCTGGTATGGCCTCATTTTACCACTGTGTTTCTCTTCAGCGATGCAGGGTTGGTGGGTTTTATTTATTTATTTATTATATTTTTTTGTTTTTCTATGGTAGAAATTGGAATGAATAAGTACCTGATGTATTCCTGTACCCATTCTGCAAATGGTATGCTTTGGTGTTGTGATTCGCAAAAACACTTCTTCAGATGTCCTGTAATGCTGTCGAAGAAAAGTACAGAACTCTGCTCTCTTTAAACTGTAGTCATTCTTACAGTGATTGCCAGAGCTTATTTCTTCTTTTGAAGTCCTTTAATCCACCAAATTGAACTCCATAATTCATTTCTAAATGCCTTGGAGTATTTTCTTTTTTTTTTGCCTTTTTTTCAGACTGAGAACTGCTATGAATGTTCTGTTTTATAAGCAGTAGTAACATCTCCTGAGGGGCAGCCAGGGAGAACTACACCAGAAGATCTGTGCTGGCTTTCATCTTTCTGGTCTGAAATACCTGCATAACTTGCGTGGGTTTGGATGTAATCTTAGTTAAACAGCTCCCTTATACTGGGATATTAGTCCATTCATGGCCTAGAAGCTTAAAAAATGGCATTATATAATTGTAGAATTCAGGAAATCAGCTACAAGCTTGCTGGCCTTCAAGAAGAACATTTCCCCTTTGGGATTTTATGTAGTCAAAGTAGAAATAGCATCCCCAAGCTATAACAGCTTAGCCGCTGACAGAAAGATTGCATTAAACTGCACTTAGTTTCAGATCTTTCCAGGACTTCAGAAGTTAACTTTCTTCTAGATCTTCATCTTTTTCCACCTTTCTCTTCTTTGCTTTTTGGAAATTATTTTGTCCAGATGCTGTGTTCCCGCATCAGTGGGCATTATGCTGTACTTCATGCCTGAACATAGTCCTGTACTTTTCCCCGTCAGATTTTGAATCCATATTTTAAAGATGCAAACTTTGGTCTTTTTGAAGGTGTTTGTTGAAGTTGTCCACTTTGTTCTCAATACTACATTGTCTTCAGAAATTAATATACAGTAAAGATGCATTCCTCCTATTGCCTGCCCTGTACATAGTATGTGACGATTTCCTTTGCAAAAGGCCCAGGCATTTTGCTGTCGTCTGGTATGATTCAGTTTAACAAGCAAAAGCTAAGTATGAGTTCTTAAGCAAGAAACAAGGAAGTAAAAAACGCACAGAATTTGTGTGTTGAAATGAGGCTCTAGATGTGTTGTTTCCTGTGAGAAATTTCTTAGTAAAATTCCTAGTTTCAAAACTAATTTGTTTTACTTGCTTTAACTGGAATTTGTTCAATTCCTGTTTGCTTTT
This sequence comes from Odontophorus gujanensis, assembly GCA_013399175.1. Lineage (NCBI taxonomy): Eukaryota > Metazoa > Chordata > Aves > Galliformes > Odontophoridae > Odontophorus > Odontophorus gujanensis. The sequence goes on along the minus strand of VXAB01005605.1, from coordinate 187,754 downwards.
CCATGCTTTTTCTCACCTGAGCATACTAGATAACATAGTTCCTTATCCCCTTCAGTGTTGCTAATAAGCTGATGAGTTAAAATGGTATCCAGGCTTAAAAATATAAATATAGGAGTAATTTAAGGAGAGATCCATTGAATTCTCTTAGGATTGTCGTTCTTGATGGATTTCTGCTCTTATGCATCACTGTTACTGTATTGTTGACTAACAGAAGGAAGAAAACTTTTCTTTCTGTTGTCTCCTATTCCATCTGTATTGTTTTTGCAGGTGCTACTGGAGATCATGTATATACATTTTGTTACACAGCAGAAAGTGAAGACTTTGGAGCACAAGATGCAGCCAAACTTGACACTTGGGTTTTTGATCATGTTAAGGTGAGCCAAGAATCTTTTTATACTTTACCTGTGTATAAAAAGCACAACTGGATGACTTTATCATGAGTAATGACAATTTTACCCTAGGTCTAGAAATAGAAAAGTTTTTGAAGACTTATCATTTGAGGCAGTAACTATTATAAATGAAAAAAAACCCTTCAATTAATTATCATGAGCAGCAAAATTGATTATAGTATGTCATTTAATGCAAATTACACTGACAATAAGCATTCCCTGAAGAAAAGCTGAGAATATTCTTAAACATAAATTTGCATGTTATCTCAAACCTATCATTTTAGAGTACTAGAAACCATTTAAAATCTTGTGTTTTAGTTAATTTCATAATAGATATTATGACATAGGTTAAACAAGTCTTCATTAGGAAATAAAATGGACAGTGTTATTGAGTTAAGTTCTGTCCACTCTGGCTATAGTGTTTCTTGTTTTGATACATGTTGTTGAGTTCTTATTATTTGTTGAGGCTCATGCTATGCTATGGCTACCGAAGGAGGCACAGTTAGTTTTATGGAAGAGGCAAATTAGGCCCTGAAGCAGGATAACTCATTCAGGTGGTGCTCTGCTCAGCTTAACAGACATCTGTGATACTGTCATTGTATTAATAGCCAATGCACATCTGTATCTGTGTACTGTATCATCACAGTATCTGTGATTTCCTTTATTTGTGTTATGTTGTGCTACTTCACCTATCCTAGATTAAGAAATGCTAATAGTGGATATTTGTGTATAAGTATGTATATAAATGGAGTAATTAGGTGAGGAGTTTTAGCTTTCTGGAACTCATAATAATGTTAAATGTGTTTTTATGAACTTCTTCCACAAGATGTTTGGGCTATATACATAAACTGACTAGTGTAAATCAAAACTGAAACCATATAAAATAATATTTAAACCAGATTAACTTTAATCTGCATTAAGAAACCAAGGCTGTGTCTGCTTTAAAATTTGATGTGAAGTGGAAAAGTTTGTTATATCTTAAAGTTTCCAAAGAAAGTGATTTCCTGAGTTTGCAAGGAGAAAGATGATGTGTTTTGTTTTTTGTTGTTTTTTTTCCTAAGCACCATCCTTTCTGAACTTGCTCTTGTCTCAGGTTGTGTAACATGTATGAATAATAAAAGTGAAATTAGTCCGTCAATTACTCGCAAACAGTTGTCGGAAAGTTAAACCCCTGCTGTCATTATTTGGAGTTGTGTAAGTATATGTGGGTAGTGCTTCCAAACACCTAATGGCATTTCAAACAGCGATATCGTTACTGATGACTTTCCTTGGAACTAGCACCCATCATTATTTTCAAGACTTACTTTGCTTATCCAAATTCCATGCGATGAATGGATAGGATTTGATTCCATTAATCATATCTTCAATTATACATCAGTAGTTACTTCAGAAGCGTGAAACTTGATGCTGCTTGAAACTGATGTCACTCTGCTATTATAACTCCAGCAGCTATATTAGCCATGCTGGTGAGAATATATAGGTAAATAATGATAATTTGCTGAAGTCTAATGTCTGCTTTTTCTACAACATATTTTTTCTTTACTTTAATTTTATCTCAAATACTTAATGGCATATCATTTGACTTTGTCCTGCATCTCAGGTCCCTGCATTTCTGTCTTGTGCTCTAGGAAGTAGAATGAAAAGGTGTGCTCCCTCTTTGTTATGTAGTCAGCACGTCCCATATATCATGAGTACCTTCTGTGACTTCCTCTGCCCCTCAAAAAGATGGAGATAAAATGGAAAATGGTTTGGACTGCTAACACTAGCTTCCTGAAATTGCATGTTCTCTTCAGAATTGCTAAGTAGCAGTAACTCACTCAGTCAGGAGATGTGTAAACTCTTGTCTTTGTGCCTCTGGATTTTAAGCAGATCACTTAAATCAAGAATGCAGGAAAAGATGTGTTATTCTTTGTAGTTCCTATCACATCTGTTCATTAGGGTCTGAGAAAACTGAGCATAGAGTAGATGATGTGCATTTTTAATCTGCAACTGGATTAAAACTTTGTGAAATTGTAATGTAGTGGCTTGTGAGTGGCCCAAAGCCACATAGGTATGGGGCTGTTGGTGGTCTTTTTTTTTTTTTTTTCCAAAATTCTTCAGAATAATTAAGGCACTAAGTGGAATTTGGCAGGATGTGATCCATCAATTAGTTGGGTCAGTTAATAATCTTTGTGTGGATCATACTTTGTGCTGAAGAGAAATTAGGGAGCAAATACTGTAAGACTAGGCTAACAGTAAAATAAAGAAAATAATTCTTTTTTATTCATTTCTGATTTTTAAAAATATTAATTAAAACAATTTCTAAGAGCGAACTCATATACTTAGGACAAAATGATTAAAATATTATAGGTATTCATGAAGGCTTGGAGATGAGTCTCAGTAGTGGTCTAACCACAATTTATTAAGACAACAAGGTAGAAAACACTTTAAAGATACTGAGTTGTCTTCTGATTTAAATGGACATATAGATAGCAGTGTTGTTTTTTTTTCTTTTTACTTTTTTCATGACTGTTGTACATCTCTGACCCCTTCCTACTGGAAGCAGACCAGGCCAAACCTTCAGACCGTGCCTTGTATGTTGGGGGCAAATATAAGCTGGGGGTTGGAATCAGTGCTGGATCATGTTGAACTTTGAAGTTCTGCAGACAGTGCCGTGACCTGATGTGAATTTGAGTACAAATAGCTTTGCTGTAAATAGCAGTACAGTGGTTGAATGATTTATTTCTGTAGTGTTCTTGCACAAGCATTCTCTATCCAGCATATATATTTTTATTCTGCCTTTGAACATTTCGTTTGTGTCTAAAAATGGGCATAACCATTCAAACACTCACATGAGCACAGATCAGAATGCACAACTTTCATTGTCCAACTTAATTAAGATGTCCTGGATTTATGAGTGAAGCTTTGTGGAAGGAGAAAGTTTTAGTCTTTCTTTTTGTGCATCCATGCTGTCGGCAACAGTTTATCAGCTCTATGAATAGATAGTGCTTTCAAGGAGGGCTCTGTCTGGGGGAACAAGTTGTCCCCAGCAACTTGTTAGACACCAATTGAGTCTGACTTTTGTTCAGACATCAGTAAATCAGGATTTGCTAGACCTGCTGGGTAGTAGTCTTCTTATTTTCTCTTATCCAGAAATGGATATGATACTAGCATTTCATCTGATGATAAGATTAGTGATGTTATAAACAAATTTCTCTTGTAATATTTTAATTAGTAGTTGTATTACAAGCAACCTTTCAGTTTATTGTGAATGTTTTAATGGGAAATTTATTACTAGTCTTACTAAATTACATATCAGTTGTAGCCAGGCTATTTGCCATAAAAGTAGAAAGTTGGTTAGATTTGGGAAATGGAGATATCTACTCCTTGTAAAACTTCTCATTAGTATAACTCAAAGTCGTAGGAAAAATGAAGTTGAAAGAGGTTTCTAGTAGTAGCTCCTGCATGAAGGAGGTCCAGGTAAAGTAGGATTCTAACTATTAACATAATTATAATTGTTCTATAATTAACATATAATGTTCGCTTGGCAACTTTTTGCCATAGGTTTTAAGATTCTGTGAATGAGTACCAAAAAAAACCCAAACAAACAAAAAAAACCATATTAGCAGGCTGTTCGGTGTCCTGCTTATCAACTTGTCACCTTTAGCAGCCCAAGATAGCTCTGCAGTGAACTTCCAATTTCCTTCTTTTCAGTATGCAATTTTAAAAATTTTCCATGGGAAAAAGTTTGCTCTTTGCTCTGAGTAAAGATTCTGCATCTCAAGTTACACTTTGATTCCTCTTGTAGTCTTACTCGTAATTAGCCTGAGGTCAGACAGACTGTTTTGGTTGCTGCTACTCTGCGTTGAGAGGTGACTGATGCTAGGGAGTGGGGTATTTTTGGAATAATGTGGGAACCTCTCTGACGAGAGAGAGAAATCTTAGGCCTTGCTTTCCTCATGAAAGTTTCTTTTGCTTGCTTGGGTTTGATATTCTAATATTTATCCATATTTTAAGATGTAATTTCAGGAATTTCCTGTATCTGTCCTGATACGTTATTTAATTAAAAATAAGAAAGCAGAATAGTACTGTCTCCTGTAAAATATTAGTGTGCACTTGAAGACTTCTTTAGTTTACTGTCAAGTATGTGCAGAAGGACAGTTCAATGTGGGAAGTGAAAATATCCATAAAAATAATCACGTTGCTTTCAAACCAATGTAATCAATTTTTTTTTTCTTGCATCTATATTTAAAACATCTCTATATTTAAAACAACATAAAAAAATCTTTTGTAAGATTTTTTTTTTTTTAGAAGAACTGAAGTTGGCGGCATGAAAATATGAATATGTGACTTCTGTATATTCAGGGATAACGGAGGGAATTGAATAATATCGTGGTATCCTGACATACCTTGCTATGGGACTCTTGCTGCCAGTTTGGTTTCTGCTTACTACCATGATTTTAGTTTACATAAGGCATGAGCTTTAGTTTTTAGCAGCTCCACTGTGGTTGTGCAGGTGTGTGGTAGGTTGCTTTTTCCTTTGGTGGCAGAAATGGTTCATTCTGCCAGCATTTTCCCTAGGCTCCTTTGTGAAATTCAAAAACACTTTTCTCTGTGTTACTGTTACTTTGAACTAAAACCTCACCCAACTTTGTTTCCTTGGGCACTTGACTGACTAGGGAGATCATGTTGAAATTACTGTCTGCCTGCATTTTGCATTGCTGTAACTGGCTGGTCTAACACTGAATAGCCATGTCAAGACTCCTTCAGTCTCAGGAGAAGATCCCAACCCCCCGGCATCTGCCTCAGGGATGCTTAAGTAGGACATATGCAAGGCAGATGCACGTTCTGTAGTTCTTGTATTTCCAAAGCATGTCTTGTTTTGTTTTGTTTCAGATTGATTTCTGTAAATGAGTTGTAGCTTGGTATCTTAGTTTCACAGAACCTGCTTCCAAAGCAAGAGTATTGAGAACTTTGCTTCTAGCTTGAACTCAGTAGGTATGTAAAACCGTTTGTGCAGCTCAGGAATGGTGTATAGTCATGTTAACGTAGGAGGCATAGAAGGGATGCTATGCAGTTATCTATTATTTCTACCTAATGAGAGTAGGAAAAGAAAAACAGCAAATCAAACTTCTCAAAAGTGTATCCTATCTTTTCTAAGTTGAAACTTTGGACTGATTATATTGATGGTGGCTGTCCTCCAATAAGTAAATCAGGAAGCAATCTTTCTTTCATAATTACAAGTATTATGACACAAAACCAGCTGCAGTTTAGTTTTAATAAGCTGCCTGTCATCTTTTTCCGTTGTACTCAGATTGATATCTATTTGGCTTATTCCATGCAGACCTTCTTTAATTCTTCCAAAAGTAATCAAACGTTGTTCGCTGCACTAAATGAAGAAAAGGTGGTTCTGTTCTTGCATTTGCTTGGCATAGACACAAATGGACACGCTCATCGGCCATACTCAAGGTAAGTGGAGAGGTTAAGGGGAGAGGTCGTTCTTAGTAGTGCTTGGTGCACATAGTACTCTTCATGGGCCTTTCTGTAGGCCATGACAGTCACCACGATTAGTTTTTGGAGAGTTGTTGTTTTAAGCTCTTCTCTACAGAAGTGACCGATTATTTAGCTATATACTGGACTCGGAGTTGGACTCAGTGATCTCTTGAGGTCCCTTCCTTCCCCTATGATTCTGTGATATCTTATACCAGGTTATGGTTCTTAAATCTCATTTTTGAGGAGGTTCTGTAATTCACAGTTAATACGTGATGTAGAGGATATGTAGGGACTTACATTTTCACATGCAAAATTTAAACTCTTACTGGATTTCTCATAGCTGAAAGAGTGTGCCAGATTTACAGAAAACATTAAGTTCAGAAAAAGTGATACTAGAATTTGTCAGCCATGGTTTAGTTTTTGCAAGGCATTTGAATATAAATTTCAGATTATTAACAGTAGTTACCACTGATTCACCTTGAAGTGAGAACTTTTGCTTTTACTTCCTCGCATGCTTTGAATGTAGGATTTTGTATTTCTGTTTTCTCTTGATCCTTTTGCACTTTTGAAATCCCTCTTCTGATTTCCTACATCATTCCCTAGTTTATACTTGCTGCATGCCTCATGCTTTTTTTTTGTTGTTGTTGTGATGTTAAAAGATGAAGTTTTTAAATTGACTTTAGCAGCAGTAATAAGTAGAAAACTAGTTAGCCAGAAGTTAATCCTTGTCACTGTCTCTAGAAGGAAGCAACTTGTTTCTTGGTTTGGCCTCTGTCTCAGACTCTGGGATCTGTGGTAATGTGTGAATAATCTCAGGTTGGTTCTTGAGTTGTGAAATCTTCAGAAGTTATTTTAAGCTAGTTACTAACTTGCAAAGGTGTTCAATTTTTCCAGAATTTCTTATTGTTTGCATTGTCCTTAACTTAGAATCACAGAACGGTTTGGGTTTGGATGGACCTGTACGGATCATACAGTTCTAGCACCTGAAAATGGGCAGGGCCACCTCTCACCAGATCAGGTTGCTCAAACCTTGTCTTGAGTACTTCCAGGGATGGGGCATCCACAGCTTCTCTGGGCAGCCTGTGCCAGTGCCTCACCGCCCTCTTTGTGATGAATCTCTTCTTTATGTCTAATATAAACCTTTCCTTTTTTTCAGTTTAAAACTGTTAATTCTTATCTTGTCGTCATGCTCCCTCATAAATTTGCTTAATTGCTCTGTGTAATAAACTGTCTACAGTCAAGAACAGGTCAGATGTGTAATAAAGATAAAAATCTGTTGAGACCATAGTTCCAGGGGCTTTCAAACAGCAGTGTGCAGTATTTCACATTAGACTTAGAGGAGGAGAGATTTTACATCTAGGATGCCTTTTGTTAGCTTGAGGCTCTGTGAAAAGTGAAGTGTATAAAAGCAAGGGACTGAACATAATTAGTATAACTTACTTTATACCAAATGGAAAAGCTACCTTGAATCTAGTAACCTTTTTTTTATTTTTTATTATTTTTCAGGGAATACAAGGAGAATATTAGAAAAGTTGATGAAGGTATAAATGAAATTGTTTCAGTACTTGAAAGCTTCTATGGAAATGATGGAAAAACTGCATATATCTTAACTTCTGACCATGGAATGACAGATTGGGGTGAGCATTTTTAAATTTTGATAGTCTGCTGAGTTTATGGTAACTAGCTGGGTTACATGTGAACACTCCAGTCATCCTAAAGTGCCAAAACATGCATTATCATGCAATGTGTGAATATGAATGAACACTCTTTACACATGTGAACATATGTTGGTATGAAATGGAGAAGCATGGGTGGACATGTGTGAACATGTGGACATGCCATTCCTTCTGCTTACTGTTGTTATCAAGTGACAGAACTCCTTGGAGGCTAGGACTGTATGAAAAATGAAGAATGTGCAGTAGGCCTGATAGCCTCATATTTTGACTGAGGCTTGTGAGGAGTATAATAAGTTCAAAAAAAATTAAATTAGAGATCTTCATTATTATTCAAGCTTTTTGTCTTCTATATGTCACTTATCGATGACTCTTTTGCATACAGTTGTGTCTTGAAGCCTGTTGTAAACACAGTATTAACTCCAGTATCACAAGATCTTGTTCAAGGCTAGGTAGAAAATCTTAAACTTTTCTAACGGATGGCATGCAGTCTTATTCTGTTATCAGAGATGAAAAAACTATTCATATTTATTCAAAATTGACCTAATTATAATCTGAAAAATTGTTTTGATTATTATTTACTGTTGAGCTGGCTGTCACAATAATGCATAAATTCTGATGCCATTTTTTTCAAGTAGCCATTTTATAATATACATGCTTATGTAAATGCCTGTGTGTGTGTGTATATACATATAATAACATATATGATCAAGAGGACCTCAGGAGGTCCAACCACCTACTCAAAGGAGGGCCAACTTTGGGATCAGGTAGGGCTGCTTGGCTTCTATCTAGTAGAGCCTTGAAAACCTTGAAGGATTGAACCTATACAACCCCTTTGGGCAACCTTCTCCATTTCTTGACTGCTGTCATGGACGGAGGAAACACTTCTATCACATTCAGTCTGGCCCTCTGCTTCAACACATGCCTTTTGCCTTTTATGCTTCTCCCATGTTTCACAGCATGATCCTGACTCTATCTTCTTGCTGACCCACTTACCCTGGTGTACAGGCAGGTTGCTTTTAGCTCCCCAAAGCTATCTCTTGTCCTGGCTGAACAAATCCCAACGCCACAGACTCTCCTCACAAGACAAGTGCTCAGTGTAGGGCCTTCCACTGAGCCTGTTCCAGTTGTTTCTCTTCCAGATGTCTACTCTGTTCTGGGAGTCACAAACTGGCTACAGTGCCTAGAGGCTGTTCCACATGGCCAGCATGTCCAAGGAAGAGTAATCCCTTTCCTGGATCTTCTGTCTTGGTTCCTGTTAACAAAGGCCAGGGTGCTGTTAGGCCTTCCTTGCTGGTGTGGCTGGTTCATCATCAGCTTGCTGACTGAGTGTCCTATGTGCTCTTAAGGAAGTACATATGTAAGTATAGAATGATGCCATATTATTGCATTCAAAGACCTGCCTTTCATCTGCATCAGCCTGGATTGATTTTGCTGTCAGTGCATGAGCAGACAGACCTGTGTTAAAAAAAAAATAAACCCAAAACAAACAAAAAAAGGTAAAAAGCATTCTAGGCGTTCTCATTATGTACCAGAACCTTTGAAGGGCGAATAAAAGGTGACAGGAGTAAGTCTTCAGGCTTTGAGAACTACTGATCTGTCATAGTTTTGTCATCCCTTTCTGTCTGAAGTGAAAGCATCATCTTCTGCCAGAAGCATCAGTGACTTTCAAGTTGACTTCAATGAATACAACAGCAAACTTAATGCTTAAGGTCCATAGCTAGCCTTGTGAAGGCAATTTCAATAGCTTCTTATTCAAATTTGTAGTATCTGCAGCTGCTGTGGTCTTTTACAGACCATTTGAAGAGCAGGATGGAAGAGATTTAGATAACTAAGAGGATTGGGAAGATTTTTTAGGGAAGAGAACATGTTCTAAATTTGACAAAATTAAAGAAATTGTGGTTGTTAGCAAAGGTCAATAAAAATCACTTGCTTTCTCAGTCTGACTTCAAGATTCAGCTTTAAGCTGACATCAAAAGGGCTTCCTCACTGGCACAGGGAGTCTCACACTCGTGTCTTACTTGGTCCTGCTACCTTACTGGCATAAATAGTTCTGTGATGTATGCTGGATCAAAGAACGGAAAACTAAACCAGCATCACCATCATCTTCCCTTTCTCCTGAAAAAAGTGTGTGTCTGGGGAACAGACCCAGCTGAAAATTGTTTCTTCCCTATTGTATAATTTGGAGTGGGCTGAAACCTGGCTTTTAAATTGATGAGAATGGCTACAGCTGCCTCCCTCAGTTTTACAGAGTTAATGGAGGCACAATCTCGATAAAATGCTGATAGAGGTTAGTGGCTCAGCTAAAATGAAAACTTACCAAAAATTGTACTTTCCTTCTGTAATAGAAGGAAATAAGTGATGCCTGGAGGATGGGGTAAGTGTGGTCTCCATCTGTTCTTTTCCCAAACTCTGTGAAAACAAGTATTTGCTGCTTTCAAGCCCAGAGAACTCCTTACAAAGGATTTCAGTGTCTGAAATCTTATTTTCAGACCCATACACTCTTAAGCTTTGAGCTGTTTAAAGAAAACAGATCTGGCTTTTCAGTTCTGCCATAGTTGTACAGGCAGTCTCTGTTATTCCCAAGTTTATATCTAATTATTTCTTAATAATAATTCTTAATAAAGTTGCCTTTGAACCAGTGCATTAATCTCTATCCTCTACAATGGTTGAAATGTACGTACAAACAGGATATACACATATGCAGGCAAAAACAAAATATGCATTCTTTGTAGAGTCAGACCAGCATAGTTTGTATAACAACCTCATTGCTTTTGCGACTGGATTAAGTCCCACTGTGGTACTTCACCCACTGAATTCAATGACCAAAGCTGCTTTCAAGCTTGCATGGCTTTTGCTTCTGGTATTGAGATGTCATATTTCTAAAGACTTTTTTTCTTCTTTTGGCAACTGATATGTTAATGTGAAGGGAATCTGGTGTGCTATTTCATCAGTTCTTAAGGTTTTAAAGCCTTATAGCACACTAGAAATGAATTTACATCACTGAGAAAGAATGGCCGTTGCTTTGTTTCTTGTTTTTGAAAATGAAGTTAATGATTATTTGGGTACCAAAGAGATCAGTCCTATGTGATTTCTAGGCACTTACCTAATTGCTCAAATTATCCACCTCTGATTTTCATGGAACACTTAGAGGTAAGCAAATGCAACATGTTTGAACAAGTGACTCCTCTGTACCTACAGCCTTTTGACTGCTTGAGTTTAGTTTCTGTATTAGTGGTTTCTTCTTTCTTTTTTTTTCTGTCTTCAACATTATACCTTTACAGGCTTCACTTAAGTGATACCACTTTCCCAACATGGACCTTGAATTCTGCCTTTATTGTTAGTGACAGAAAAAAAACTGTGAAGCTGGGTGAGGTCCTCTGTAAGAGGATCCTATGTGTATATTATAATAGAAACATTATTTATGTATGTGTAAATATATATAACTTTTATGTGTTACACTATGCATTTTAAAATTTAGGCTGGTTTTGTTTCTGTGCATCTTAGGATCCCATGGAGCTGGTCATCCCTCAGAGACTTTAACGCCACTGATTGTTTGGGGTGCTGGAGTGAATTATCCACAGAAAGTCACGTCCCAGCTCTTTCAAGACAATTTTTTGAAAGGTATGTGAAATATGAAACTTAGTCTGAGATTTTGGCGGAAAGGCTTATGCTCAACAGTTTTATCTGTTAAGCTTCACTAGCATCTGTTCTATTACTGTAAGTGTGACTTGCTTTTTGCAAGAAAGTGTGAAGAAAAAAAAAAAAGGTGACAATGCATGTACATGGAAGAGACAGCGAAGCTGGGTAGATAATATGAGAGTAATTTCCTGTGAGCCATGGAACTGCAGAGTTTCTGTTTGGGTACAGGAGACTATTCACACTCCTGAAACTTAGTTCTAGAGATTTAATTTTTATGAAGACTCCCAGAGGTTAAAAGCTATTTGTATCGAAACAAGAAAAGTTGACGTGGTGTAAGATCTCTTTCCAGCTACACAGTAGGACTCTGGGAACTTGCCAGGGGAGTCCTATCTTGCATTCATCCTTGTGGCTGTTGTGAAAATGTAAACAGTCTTCCTCAGTGACAAACTGTGACTCTAGTATTTTTCCCCTACGTACTTTAAGAAGGGTAAACATTAATATTTAAAACATTTTAAAACAATCAAATTTACTATTTTGAATATATAATAAGTATCGTCTTATTGGAATTTTCTTGGGATTCTAATGCTAGTTGTGATGAACAGCACTAGCTCTTTCTCTTTCATATGTTTCACTTTTATTGCCTCTTTCTTAATATGTCTCTATTCTCTCAGGTTGTTACTTGGGCTCAAAGAGGTAGTGACTTCCTATTTTGCTGGATTTTTTGTCAGGGTACATAGATTACTCCAAAAGTAATGCCTCCTGTTTATTTCCATGGAAGTTATAACAGGGTAAAAACACCATCTGATAGAGCACATTCTTAGCTACAAAATACTATTTTTCAGCATAATATCTGCAGTTAGCTATGCATTTTTGCCAAAAGTGACTGCATGCCATGCTGATAAAAATCTGCATGACTACCTAGAACATGGTTTGTCTTTCATGTCTCTGTTGTCACTGCTGAAATGCACCAACCACCACCTCACTGTGTTCAGGTCATATTGATGGTTGTCAGTGGGTGCTATTTTTTCTTCATGGTGGAATTTGATGACGCACCTTTGTTTCATCAGCATTTCCATGTCAGATGCCACTCTGTCAGACCGACCCTCTGCTGCTATCTGTCACGTGGCAATAAAATGTAATGAAGTATTGGTGGGCTGTGAGGTGGTTCAGTCTCTACTGCCATATCACTAACATCTACCTCTGATGTCATGGGCCAATGTAATCATAGAATCATCAAGGTTGCAAAAGACCTACAAGATCATCCAGTCCAAGCATCTGCCTACCACCAATAGTTCTCACTAAACCATGTTCCTCAACACAATGTCTAAATGTTCCTTGGACACCTCCAGGGTCAGTGGCTCCACCACCTCCCTGAGCAGCCCGTTCTGGTGCCTGAGCACTCTTTCAGAGAAGTAATATTTAATAATAAATAAAATAAAAGGCATTACTTTTGCATCAGCCTTCGTGCTTTGGAGAAGAGAAAATGAGCAAAAAAATAATTAAAACTCAGGTATTAATCCCACCTCCTCATGTGAAGATATTTGGTAATTAAACAAGTGTAGATAACGCACATGTTGTGCTCATTCTTCTCTATTGAAAATCACAGCATCTCTCATGAAACTAAAAAACAGTAGAATAGAATAAAAACAATGGACTCTAGAGCCTTTGGCAGTTGATCTGCAGGACTTCTAAAGACACTTAGTGTCTCTGCTTATCCATAATAGCAGGTTTTTAACTGTCGCAATTTTGATTCTTAACTTCAATATAAACATCAGTGTCTGACGTGAAGTAATGACAAAAATGCTGTGGGAGCACTCCAAAAAATGTGAGTATTGAGCTGATATCTAGATACACAATAGGAAAACTGACTTGGCTGTCACCTATTAGGAAATGTTTACTTTCCTCAAAGGAAGGAATATGTCTGCAGCCTGCTGTGCCTGCTTCATATTTTTTCTTGTACTGGTGTTTTGGTGTTGTGGTTTCTTTCTTTCTTTTTTTTTTTTTTTTTGTTAAAGGCAAACATGTGATGCTGCCTTTTGTTCTAGACTTGCTTTGCATCTTTCCAGCTGGAGAGTGTGGTGTTTGTTTGGTTTAGACACTGGTTACAGGTTCTTTATTGCCAGGAACAATCTCTATTTGAGTTCTGAATTTGTGTGAATATACTGAGAGTTTTAATCTCTCTTTGAATAATAAGTGCTCTCTCTGTGATAGCATATTACTCTGTGGCATTTTATTAGAGCTTCCAGTAGGCTATATAGCTGAAATGTAAAGAAAAAGTTGTTGAAATTTGAACTTGACGCTTAGGTCAATGCAGTTCAGTTACTTCATTAAGTCACAAACCCATATTTTTTCATAAAGCCCAGGTATGTAAGAAAAAATGATTGAAAGTAGTCTCTAAAAAAGTTCTCTGAGCTTGCCTTTTCTGCTCATAATAAATAAAAGAGAAACCATGCGCAGGTAAAGAATGCATTTTCAAGATTGCTTTATTACAGATGTATGCAAGTGGGAGATTTCCATTTCAGATTGTACGTTCAAATTCTTGCATCTTCTGACAAAATCCTTCCTAAGTTCTGAATTACAAGTTCATGGAAGCAGTGCAGTATTTTCAATGCTGCCAAACTTATGCTCTGCTCAGTGCAAACAGGCTCTAGGCAGCCAAGTGAATCGTCTCCTTCTCATCATTGCCATCAAGGGTAGATACCCCCAGAGGCAGTGCTGACCGTCAGGACTCAGTCCATCCAACTTGTCATGCAATGATCAGTGTATTTCTTGGGTGCCTGAGGGACGCAGTGTCTGCTCCAGAATGACAGCAGACTCCTTATCAGTCCCTTCACCTGTGCTTTGCCTTCCCTCAAGGCTGTCCATGCAATTGTTTTGGAAAGATTTGTGATGGCAGAGCCGCATCCTGTGGGCAATGCACAGCATTACCCAATTGGCTACTGGCTTGACCCTTCAAGGCAGAGAGAACGTAGGGTTCCTTAGTGTAGACCCTGCCCGGTGGCCTTGAAATGCCATTCCAAAGCAGACTTTAAGTGTGGTGGTGGCTTTCATCTACAGACTTCCCTGTTTCAGAGGAAGCTCAGCCTGATTTGCTTCACCTGAAGTAGTAGCTCAATGTATCCCTTTGTTATTTCTGCTTTTGTGAGGTATTGTGCAAGTCTTCCTTTGGTTTGTGTAGCCTCATGCTTAGCCTTTCTCCTTGAACTGGCACTTCCCTGCAGTTCCTTTGGATTGTTTGCATCTGACAGCTCAGCAGGCTGCAGTAGCAGTGTGACAAGATGAGGAAAGTATCTTCTCAAACAGACAGAACTGCTAAACAGCGTACAAGAAACCTGGACAGCAAGCTTGAGGCACCTACAAAAATAAATAAATCAAGGACAACATCTAGACCCACCTTCTCTCTTTTCCAGCAGTGCAGCCCAGTTTAGCAGTTTGGAGGAGAGTCTCATTCCTTGGGAGTGCTTGGATCTAATATGTTACAGCTCCTGGTCCAGGGCATGTCTTAAATCCTTTTAATGTTGACAATATCTGAATAAGGAAAGCAGAGATGTAAAAGCTCCTAGGTTTACTGGCAGAGTTGCGGTTCCTTCTTGCCCTAAACACTATTTAGATAATTTTACCATCTTTTTGATTGGAAAATGTTATTAAGGGAAAACAAGCATTGTTTTTGTATAGTAAAAATACAGCAGAGAACCTCTCTCTAGAAATAACTATAACCCTGCTTCCTGTTCTGGAAAGCAAAAGGAAACAGCCATGCTCATTTTGATGCAAGTTTAGTACAGAATTCATGATTACTACTGATAATACTTTCCCTTTGTTGCCATGGGAACTCATTTCAACTATTTCTTACTGTTGTTAAAATGCATTGCTGCTGTTCAGGATGTTCTTATTACATAAATTACAGTGAACTTGTAATCAAATTCCTGCAGCTTGCACTGCTACAAATTAATTGCTGAAATTTCAGTACATGCAGTACTCAAATCAGAGATTTTTCCCATCCTGGTCAATTTTCAGCTTATGTTTGGGTATGATGTAGTCAGGGTGTATTGAAAGTCAGAGAAAGATTGCAGTCTAGGATTTTAGTGCTTATTGTTGTTTGGAAAATAACACAGGCATGCCAGAACTTTGCATTATAGTTTATGAGTGCTTTCAATGAAATCTATTTCTCCTTGCATGTAAACTTTCATTCATGTCAACCCAGAGGTTGTTAGTTTGTTGTTTATTGGTTTGGTTTATTTGCTTCTATTGTTGCTATAGGTATTGGGTCACCTAATTTTAATCACTGGGAAAAGACATGAAAAACGAACCCTCCTCAACTATTTTGAAATAGCTCTCCACTCCCAAAGAAAAAGAACTACTTCTTAATTTCCTTAGTGATTAATGGGGAGCAGGAAAATTCTGTTTTGAACCAGCTTTTTGTATGATGCACCACAGCTTCAGGGATTTGTACGCTTGGCTTTGTCATCATTGTAGTTGTTCTGATTGCTAAGTTATTGAACTTTTCCCTTTTGCTTAGTTTTAGCCAGTATTGCATGTGGCAAACGTAGTGTATTTGTACTAATCTGTGCTGGTATTCAGGGGACCCTGAATTAAACTTTTCTTTAAAGGACAAAAAACAACAACAAAAACCTTATTGGAAAAAAAATTCTTCTCTTGAAACTGAGTTTCAATCATTTAGTTGGTATGGAAGATTACATGTCATTTTCTGTAC
This sequence comes from Odontophorus gujanensis, assembly GCA_013399175.1. Lineage (NCBI taxonomy): Eukaryota > Metazoa > Chordata > Aves > Galliformes > Odontophoridae > Odontophorus > Odontophorus gujanensis. The sequence continues at coordinate 171,867 of VXAB01005605.1, read as the reverse complement.
TGTACCAAAAAAATTAAAAAGCTTGAACTTTCCTCGACTTGTCTGGGTCACAATTGCAGGCAGCAATTTATTCTGGTGGATAAAAGAAAATGTGAAACAAAGTAAATACATTCTATTGTTTCTGCCTGTTATGCTGTCTGTAACTGTTCTTCAGCTAGCATCCTAAAGCCAAATTATATTTTTCTTTAGCAACAACAGTTTTGGGGAAGTGGCAACAAGGTATTAAATGTCAACTGAATTATCCTTTTCAAATTTATTTAGTCTTTCTGTTCATGTACTCTGTTATCTCTTTGCAGAATGGAAGCTGGAGAATCTGAAGAGACTGGATGTCAATCAGGTATCAAATGTATCTAAGTTAAGAACTCATAAATGTTGAACTTCAGTTTTGTGCAATTCAAACTAATTGAGGGAACTTGAATGAATCACTGCACTCACATAATGTTTCCCTGGTATATGTTACTTAAATCTTAATAAAAGATGTTGTTTCAGGATTCTTTTCTGAACATTTAGAATGCAGTACAGTGTGTCAGGTATTCCTTGGAAGATCAGTACCACTTTTCTGAAAGTAACTTAAATAGCATCTAGTATCTTTTTAGAGATGAGTTGTGATGCCTACTGTAGTGGAAACGGTAAGTCATGGCTTGAAGCAGTGATTGAGCACCTGATGCTCAATCACTGGAAGGGCCAACCCAGGGAAGCTCAGGTACAAGCAGTACACCTGAATGTCCAGAAGGGGTGGAGCCAGGATCCACCTCGTCCCAGACCTCATTTAAAGGTTGGCAAGGATGTCTTGCTGGAGATTTCTGTGTACCAGAGGCCTTCTGAAGGTGTGCAGCTTCTTTCATTTATTTCTGTGCCTCCAGCTGTTGCATTTGAGCAAATCCTCACTTGCTGCAGCCTGAGATCATGCTACCTTGCTGCACTTTCTATCACATTACACCTACCCTCTATTTTCTACTTACGAACTATGAACTTATTCCTATGAAAGCGCCCAGCTAAATGCAAACTGTAGTCTAATGACTGTGTTTCCTAAGTTAGTGAACGTCTGCTGTGTGATTTTTACTATGCTTGAGGTGTTTAGTGTTGTTCTTCAGAGCTATTTCAAAATCTGTATTTTTATTACTTTTTCCAGAACTTACTGTTGAATTGAAACTAATTTTTGCAATACTGTTGAACTGTTTTATTGTTGTTGTGTTTTCCAACAAGATCCGTAGTTATGGCCTAGCCACTTGGGTGTTTAGACAAATATGTGGTGTTGTATTGCAAAGAAAAAAAGATTGACAACTCAAGTCTTTGTTATTAAATCAGGCAAGCTTTGGTAATTCGTGGATACGATGTACATCTCTACCCTGGCACCTTGCTTCTTACTTCATTCCATCCTGTGTACCCCAGTATATGAATAAAAGAGTCCAAGTGTGCTAAAGCAAAGGAAAGATACTTGTGCTGGAAAGTTAAGGTGGGATAGTTCTGGATCAACTGCTTTCAACAAAATCCTTATATGAAGGTTGAGATGGATTTTCACCTCAAGGTTGTTAGGAATTACAGGGATGTCATTTTAAGACTGAATCTTAAAATAAATGAAGAATCTTGAATGTAACTTTGCTTCTTGTAATGGACTTCCCAATGACAGCTTTCTCCAGTATTCTTTAGTGCATGTGGAATTATAGGTAATAATAGTAAATTAGATTTCTGCTTTTATATTGCCATATGTACATGTTGTCCTCTAAAAATAACAGTTTGGAGTCTTGCTTCTGCACAGATGTGCAGCAGTGCCTTGGATTTCAGCAGTTTCTCCAGATTCATGGTGGAGGAATTTTTATGCATAGTTCTATGTTAAAGGAAAATATGAACCAAGTGAGAGCTAGTGTTTATCATCACAGGTAGAAGGTAATGGTAGCTTACTTTCTGAGAAGCCTTGACATAGATAAAGGGGCTTCCTCAAGAATTAAGTATTGAGTGAAGAAAACTCCCAGAGTCCTGCTTAGAGGGGGAGGAGTAATCTTCACTGTAAAAATATGGGCAGAGGAGTGTTTTGAAAAGCAATATATTCCATGCATTGTCTAGAACTGTAAATATGAAATTCTTTCTTGGTCTAAATTGTCATAAAAAATGATATGCTTCTGAGTGCAGTGAAGAAGAAAGATATTGAATTCTTTCTAATAAAAAACATGGACTAAATATATTTGTGAAGCTTTGTCAGTAGTAGAGTCTCATGTTCTGAATCTAACCATTTCATGATGACTACTGAAAACTGTAAAAGAAATATTATTAAGTAGTTTTAACTTACTACTTCACAGTATGATATCATTAATGTATCTATATTCGTAAAAGTTAAAAATAAATGAATTTATTTGTTCTAGAAACTTTATGTTAAAATGAGGATGCTTCTGTTTGCACAGGCTGACATAGCACCACTGATGGCTTCCCTTATAGGTGTTCCTTTCCCCTTGAATTCTGTAGTAAGTATTACAAACATTTTACCATATTACAGCAATCTGCTTGGAGTCTTACAGGAAGGGATTTTGAAATTAAGACATAAGGAGAAAGTTAAAAAGTCTTGGAAATTACTAGAGGGTATGAGACTGCTCATGGTTTTAATTCTCTGTGTATGAGTTTGAAAAGGCAGCTGATTATTTTATAATGTGCAACTTTACAGTGTTAAGCTAGAAAGGGTTTTTTTGTTTTGCTTTTTTTGGGGGATGGTAGAAATACATTATGGTTTGAATAACTTGATTTTGATGGCGAAAAAAGCTGGTTCTTGCAAGTTAATGCTTAATTTAGTGTGATGTGTTTTCCGGATTGTATCTTGTGCCTTTAATTTAACAAACAGCGAGAATCCGCACTGAGGTGGCTTTTCCTTTGGATTTACTTCCTCTATTTTTTGGATATTACAAAGTTTCTTTAATTAAATAACTTACTGACGGTTAGCATTACGCTGTTGTACTATCATGCTTCTTATTTTGCTTTAAAAACATCTAATTACAACACATTTTCAAAATATTTCTCTTACAAACTCTGCCCAAGAGCTTGCCCCCCTGTATTGTAGTCCTTACTGGTCTTACAAACTGTGAGAACAGATGGTGGCATTTGAGCTGTTCACTTGCTCATCACGAGTGCTGGACGAGTCAGGACTGAGTGTGGGTTTGGATGGAAAGCTTCTAGGTGTTTTAAAAATGGCCTCAGATTAGTGGTTGAAGTCTCATTACTCTATGCTATTTAGCAACAGTTTCCATAACTTTTTTTTTTTTTTATGTTCCTGGGGGAATTGAGGTTATATGAACAGTCTTTGTGATGTTGGGAAATGATGTAGAGTATTTGGAAGGTATTATGGTAGTTATTTATATAGTACTTCGAAGCACTCTTCGAAGTGCCATATGGCCCACCATTCAGTGTGGAAAAATACACATTTTCCCTTATATATATCTCTTTCAAAAATTTATATATAATGTTTTTTTCTTCCCAGGGAACCCTGCCTCTGGAATACCTGAACAATAGTGATCATTTCAAAGCAGAGAGTATGTTTACCAATGCTGTTCAGGTTCTTGAGCAATTTAAGGTAACTAAGTGTATGGTGAAAAAGGAGAATATGTCTTTGAATAATAATTATTGCTGTGCTGCATGAAGTAGTTTTATGGGACATGCAGTGTATATGGCATGTTGTAATTCAAAGGACTAAAGCTGTGTGCATGTGCTATATAGGTCCTTCTGAAAATGCCCCCTATTTCTATGGAAACTACATCAGATACAAAGAGCAAAATAATACTATTTAATAGTGAAAATTCTCAGCTACAAAACAGTTTCTCAATATAATCATCACCATTAGCTATACATTTGTGCCAACAAAGAACAAGAGCCTGCGTACTGTGCTTGTAAAAATCTACACCCGTGGAGTTAACCAGCTGTCACCACTGCTGAAAGACACCACCTACTGCTTCCCTCCCTGTGCTCACAGCCACTGTTTGGTCTCTGTAAACATTCAGCAAGAGTTGGTGAATGTTAATGGGTGCCGTTTTTAACTCATGGAGGAATTCAGTTGCACACTTTTGCTTTGTATGCATTTCCATCTGTCTGTCACACAAGAACAAAGCGTAACAGAATATTGATGGGAAGGTTCAACCTCTACTGCCATACCACCAACATCCATTTTTGATGTTGTGGGCCAATGTAATAAAATAGGAGGCATTACTTTCAGAGCAGCCCTCGCAGGTGATCTGCTTCATAAGTGATGAAGCTAATCTGAAGAGATTTGAAATACTTTTATTTTTATTTTTTTAAGGAAAAAGTTTTTTCTCATTTCTTAAATTAAATGTTGATGTTTATTGATATTAGTGTAAACCAACCTGTAGGCAGTATGTAGACAGGCTTCAAGCTGAGTACCAGTTTCTATTATCAGGGAAGACATCTCTTTTCCAGCAGTGTTTGGGAGACAAGGCTCTCAGGCAGAATCAACAAACAGATCAAGAAATAGCAGGCATGTGTCCATGAAAGAAATGAAATTAGTGGGTTAATTAACCTTCAGGTTATGCTTTAGTGTCTGTTGTTTTGCTCAGCTTGTCTCTGCTTTCTATCTTGTTTCATCTCATATTGGATATTATGTGGACATGTGATCCAAGCAAACAAAAAAAGGTACTATTTCACTAGATAGTGTCTAATTATGGAGTTAGAAACAGTCCCAAATCGCAAAATCTCCATTTTGACAGAAGGCAGAGGCATGCAGAACAGTCAGGATGTGCATGTGACGATAGCAGAGCAAGGAACTGATGTGAGGTCACCTGTAGCATCATGATTAGTGCCTTCAGCACCTTCTGTCCCTTGAACACACATCTTCCCAAACATAGTTTGTGTGGAAAACAAATGGGCCATGTCAACAGCAGAGTCATTTCCAAATCTGTGATGGAGAACTGCCGTGAAGCAGAGGAAGTAACTGGCTAGATGTGAAGTTGAAGTGTGCTGGTACAGCATCCACGGTTGGAAGAACATCTGCTTTAAGTATTAAAGATGTAACTTCACTTTTTTTTTTNTTTTTTTTTTTTTTTTTTTTTCAGTTGTCTGGGGGAATACTTAAGTAGGACAAGAGCTACTAATTCTTTCTCTTCTGTAATTATTCTATAATTTCATAGTGTTAGACTATTTTCTTGTTGAGTAGCTTGTTTCTAGAATTATTTTGGAGGAGTTGTTTGAGAATTTCTTTTGCATTTCATTGCTGAAGCAGAAGTACTGCATTGGATTAGACATGCCAAGTGAGTTTTTACTTTTTCTGTGATTGAGTGACCTGACCACAGATTGTACTCCCTAGAGAGAGGATGTTGTATTGCACGGATAGGATGAGACATGTGGGTTGCTACTTCAAGCTGTCAGATTCTGAGAGCACTGTGCTAGAAAGTTCTCTCTGCTTTATGCCATCAGTCAAACTCAAGTCAAACTGGTGCAGGAGACCTTAAAGATGTTTTGAAGGGCCTTGGGCAAAGTGGCTCTGTCATCAGAATCTTCTATTTTTATCCAAGCACAGGTTAATCGATCTAATAGTATTGTTTGAACACTGTAGCAGCAGAGTTCTAGTTCCTGTCCAGCATAAATAATGGCACTATCAAAAGAGACTGTTGCTGAAGTCATTTATTATTTCTATCTAGATCTTTCCTTTTTCCTAAAAACTGTAGAAATCCTTCTATAAAAATCACTGTGTGAGGGAGTGGGGACTGTGTTTTATCTCCACTGGAGCAGCTTTGGTTTTCCAGAAACTCTGATTCAGTGCTCAGAGGAGTTGCATAGATAATATATTGACAACTTGATTTTATTCCTCTTCCTAAAAGACTCTTTCGTTCTAACACTCTACCATACAACAGTCTCTTCTATGACTTAGGTTAATGCCTCATACAATTTTTATTCTTGTTGCAACTTGCTTATAATTTTTTATTTTTTTATGCAGGTTAAGATGAATCAGAAAAAGGCAACTACATTGTCGTTTCTGTTCACACCATTTAAGTAAGTGTCTTTAAAACTTAACTTGATTGCCTTAACACTTTGTGTTTCACTGAAATACCAACAACAGAGAAATCTGGTCCCTTCAGTCTGTATTAAATTATAGTGTTTATGTGACTATGAAACTTTGTATTAAAAAGAAGACTATTTTGTTAATTTTTATTTTGAAGTTTAGATTAGATTACAGATTAGATTAGATGGATTTCAGGGGGGAAAAAAAGTTTTAAGGGTTATTTGTTTAACCTTTTGACAATATACCTTTATATAGACTTCACGGTAACATTCACATTTGCTTTGTTCTTTTAACATTCTTTGGGAGATTAAAGTCACTATAGGATTAGAAGAAAAAAATCTGTTCTCTTCCTTGTTTGTATGTATGTATATTGAAGTTGGACTAAGAATTGTTTCTTCTGCAATTTAAGCTCTAATGAGAAACCAATAAACAAAATGTTTTACAGCCAGAAATGAAATCCATAATTTTTAGAGTTTGTGCTGCCTAGTATTAATGCTTCCAAGTCCATTGATGAGTTTCCGAAGAGATCTGTTGGACTGTGAGCTCTGTGTTCTAGTGTGCAGAACTGTTAGTGACCTTCTCACCCTTCAGTTTTATCCAACTAAAGCTGCTTTATCCTATTTCCATCCCCCTGCCCCTTAAAGGCTTGAGAAAACTTTGCTTTGGGTACACAGGATCAGTTCTGCTTTTACTATGCGGAGTGCTCCAAGAATTCTTTGTTATTGAGCACAGTTGTTTTCCTTTGAGACATAAACCCGATGTTAATTAAGATCTTTATATCATAGATTCAAGTACTTTACTGCTCCTTTCCCTGTGAAGCACATTTAACTGCTAAATAAGACTGCTGTCTTTCTGAGCAGAGATTTATTGTGTTGTTTTATATCACTAACTTCTTCAAAGGGAAAGGTTCTAAGACACTTAGTCTCTGCAACCACTGTTAAGTCAATCTTGGGCACATAGTGAATGCTTTAAATAACGTTCTGATTAAGAATGATGTTAGTATTATCAAGGAATTTACTGATGATATGGAACAAAAGTTCTTAATGGAACGGATGGTCAGTCATCTTTGGTTCTGTGGGGAAGACTTCTAGATCGACTTTACAGCTCCTGATTATATTTCACCTGTCTACAAGAAATATCTGTTCAGTAAAATAGGATGAGTTTTTCTTTATTGTAGTTCTATCTTTAAAGGAACTTCGTGGTACTAATTACCTTATGAAGTAGTGTTTTCCTCTTTTTTGTGTTGTATTGTTTAGAGTTGAAATGCTTGAGAACTTTGTCACTTTGAAAATGTGTCAAAAACTTGTTATAAAATTATTGTTACTTTTTGACATGATGCACTGGAAAAAATAAATTTATTTTACTCTCTTTAGATATACGTAAGTGGCTTCTAAAATGAGAATTTTGGATAAGAGTTTCATGGAGTTGTTTTTACATGAAATCAAATAGATTCCTTGAGTCAGTGAATTACCTTACAAAAGGTACCAATAACTGCTTGTTATGAGAATAAAGACTTTATTCGGTTCCTTGAGAAAATAAATTTGTATCATCACTGTAGGAAAATAGGAACAGTTTCATAACACAGACCATTATACATTAATGCAAATACTCATTCAGTATATACTGTACAGTGCTTGGCTAGATGCTGAATAGTATTCACTGCATGCCTTCACTGCTGGAAGTTGGCCTTTGTCTGAGAAGCTACCAAGAAGCCTTGTACAAGCAGTCATTAATAATTGTGGAAAAGCATTTGAGAACAAACTTAAACACACAAATGATTTCCTAGTAGGAAAAAATATGAACTGTAGGAAAACCTGAGATAATTCTAGATATGACACATCTACTGGTGCCTCCCTTTGTGTGGAGGTGGCTGTGAGAGCAGCGAAATGTAAGCCTGAGCTTCAGCTGTAGCTGATGGTCTGCCATGTTAGAGTAAGCAAACTCTTATCAATGGTTTAAGTAAATTTTGCTTGAACCAGACTGAAATGCTTAAGGAATGTATCCACTTCTAATGGCTTTTCCTGTGATGCTGTAGGTCAGGTTGTGTGTATTTGGTAGCAAGGGTATGTGTTTCAGGTCTTCACAGCTAGCTTTGTCCATGTTAACTGTCAGAACCCTCAGATTTGTTAACGTATCTGAGTTTTTTTGCTCTATGCTGCCAAAGATGTTTTGAAGGATAGAAACCCAGAAGGCAGCAGCATTGTGGCTGTTAAACTGTTAATACAATACCTGTTATTCCTCTAATACTACTACACTGAAAAAAAAAAATTAGATGGAAATCTATGTATAATTGTCTACATATAATTTTACATTTGTAACCTCTTAGAAGGCAAAAGTCTCTGCAGATGCAAAGTAGTGCTTTTTATTTAGCATATAAAAGGGTGTGGAATTAAGCAGTTTCTCTACTTTTCTCAAGAGAAATTAAAAAGGTAAAGCTTTGGATATCTTCTTTTTGTATCTGAAGTAAGTGATCTCTTGGTATGCTGTTTCAGAATAATTTGTAAATGCAGAAATAAATCTTCTATACAGAGGTATGTGTTATTTGGATTTGTCAGCATAGGTATGTAGGGCTTGCCCACAAATGTTTTGTTAATCTATGATTGACCTTACAGTTGTGTGTTTTGACTACTACTGTCCTTTCAGTAAGGTGTAAGTAGTTTCTTCTACTACTGCTCAGTTATTTGAATTTTTGTAGAAAGGAGTTAAATGTGCTTTTAAAATATTTCTGGTGCTGTAAATCTGTATCTTGATGCTCAGAAAGCATAATGCTTTATTACTCCCCAGTTTATTGGAGGTTAGTGAAGCATACTTCATGGCTTTTGGGACCATCAACTTTATGTGGAAATATAAAATGTAACGTTCTGTTTTGGAATATTAGAGATTCTCCTTCACCATCATGATAATGGAAAAATAAACAAAGATGTCTCAAGAATTGTCTTTCTTAAATTATTTAAATGGTGTCATTGAATAAATGTTGTTTAAGTCTGTGTAACAGAAATGTGAGTTCAAAGATATACACACATCTAAAACTTCAGATTGAGACATTCTATTTTCAGAGAAGTTGATTCAATTACTATTGAAGTGGTATACAACTAGGGGGAGAGAGATACCTTCATAGATAACATATTCTGTAGAAAGCAGAATGTACTGAAAACCTCAGCTTAGTTTTTCAGCATAAACAAATATATTCAATGGTGAAAATCCTGTTTCTTAGCCCGAATTTTCAAGTGTATTACTACCAAGTGGCTAGAAAACTGTTCAAGTCTTCAGATGCAATGACTTTAAAAGAAATGTTTGAATTGTATGTGGAATCTATCTCACCAAAAACATTAAACTAGTTCTTGTATATCACAGGACTGTGTTTATGTCTAATTTAGACAGTATTGTCAACAGAGAGGAAATTTCTTGATTTCTGTAAGTCACATCCTCTTAACAGGGGTGTGACTAGCTCAGTGAATAGGGAATGAAGGAGACCATTGGAAACATTCCCCTTTTTACATGGATCCAAATTGCATCCCCTAAATCATCTGTCAAGTTTATAAAGGTGAGCAGGATGGATCTGATCATTGTTGTACAGTGGAAACTTCAGCAGAGTCTACTTGACCATATTTGAGGGAACATAAGAATTTAGGTAGTTGTATCTATTGATAAGGCTGACAAGTAATTTTTTTTTTTTAAGTTTAGTCCAAGTTCCTTTATCAAGGAGCAAACCTTTCTTAAAGTGTATCCTGAGACTACCTATTTCACAGGTATACATTTAGGAGGGAAGTAGCTGCAAGTGTCTGAGGATTCTGCTGGGCCAGGTGCACAACCTGCTTTCATGGGGGTTGAATATACAAAGCAGAAATGTCCCTTATATGCAAGTTACTTGTAAGACTTGCGTTGAATAATTGTTTATAATATTTATAGTCTACTCCTGTTGGGTGCCTCAAGGGATTTACTGTCTGAATTGAGTTTCCTTCCCACTTCCTTCTACTTGATATTTTTTTTCACTATTTATGAAAGGCAAGGAAGTCTTCAAAAATTACTTACTTAGCAAAATCAGAGGCTTTTCTTATCAGGATGCTGAGATACTGGCAATATGTTCTGACCTTTATACGTAAGAAAGGCAGGTACCAAAATGCCAGATGCTTTGCAGGAAGAGAGAGGGAGGACAAACCTGAACACTGCTGATAGAGGAAAACTGATGTCCAGGATAGTGAAGTTTTTTATTAGCATTCTGCCCACTTGATGTACCTTAAGGCAACTGCAGACCTGGCATAGTTTGAAGAGGTGTATGCCAAGGGGCCAGATGCTACTAACTGCAAAAGCATTTCCAAAGCTGGCATCTCTGGGCTGTGAAAATAATTCTAAGAGGAGTAAAAGGGGAAGACTGGTGTAGTGAGGTGATTAGTTGCATGGAAATCCTCTTAACCAATGAAAGCAATTTGATTATTCAGACAGGTGCAAGTGATTTAATATATTAAATAACATAGAAGCGCAGAAGTACTTTTTGTGTATATACAGTGCATACAGTGCTTTTGGGGAAGACTGTGCTTTCAGCTGTTCAGGTTCTAATTGACACACAGTGAGATGGCAGGAGTGTTAGATTAAGAAGAATTGCAAAGAAGATGAGCAACTGGATTATAATCAGAGCTTGCTTTCCTCTAGCTGTGCTTATTTTGATATCTTCAGTGTTTGATATCAATAAGGTATTTTTTTGTTTGTTGTATTTTTTTTCAGGAAACAGCTTAAGCATTGTTTAATGTCAGATCAGTGCCTTCACATGTGTGAAAAATCCCATACCGTGTTGATGATACGTGTTGAAAATAACTTGATTGCTTGAATACAACATCTTAATCATCCCAAGGACTTATTTTTTGTGTATAGTCAAGATGAGTTCCATAGCTAGAACTCTGTAGAAAATTTTTGTGTGCAGTGTACAGCTATTAAAACATGCTTCTCTGCTGTATTAAAATGCAACTTTTCATTCTCCCTGTTCTCCAAGATGAATTGAGGTATGACTACTTAAAAATTTGCATGGGTTTGATGCAGGGAAGTATCAATCACATAGATGGAGTCCTTCCACATTGTTAATACATCATGTACTTGTCATGGTGATAGAAAATAGTTCTTTCATAATGTCTTTGAAGATGTACAGCAAATTCTGGAAATGCCTTATACATAAATATTTTTTTTCTTCCTTTTTGTGACTGAAGGCACAGCACCATGATGCTCACTCTGTCTTTCAAAACTGATATTTCCACAAAACTGACGTTTGGATCAAAGTGCAACAAGTAATTTCTCCTCCCTCCTTAAGGGACAAGGTCCCTTAAGGTCAGTGAACATAGCACGTCCTTTGAGGCATCTTGTTCTTGTTTTGTTTAAATAGATGGCATTTATTTAGGAAAGTTGTAGTACCTGAGATGTAATGTGATGGTTTTACATTTATGATTAAATATCAGGAGGAAAGGGTGGAACTATTGCAATAGGAATGTGTATTTCTAACAGTGATTAATCCCCTTGTTCATTTGTATAAATACTTCGTGTTTCCAGAGGAACCTTGATTTATGAGAGACACTGCTAAATTCATTGGGGAAGACATTTCAGGCCCTTTTATCCTGTGGTCAAGAATTAGAGGCAGCATCTTCTAGTAACAGCTAGAAAGGTCTGGCAAGGCAGCTGGCCTTTTCTTCTTCCTCGCTTGATCCCTGCTGTGTTATACAACATGGGGATCTCAGTGTCTGCTTGGTTCTGGGGTAGCCAGTATAGGCACTGAACACAAGCACTTTCAGTGTGTTGGTGTCAGCCATGTAGACCGCAGGACTTTACCTTCTGTTCTTAGTTTTAAGAACCAGTGTATGTACATGAACAGAAAGTTAACATAAACTCCTAAGGAAACAAAAGCGCTCAAATGGGGGGAAGGGGGGAAGCTATAATATGAGCTTGTAAACTGTCACTGTTAGATGTACTATAAATGAATACCTGTGCTATAAAATGCATGTGCTTTGGCAAAAAATGTGAGCTTCTGTTTCGCTGAATGTGCTCTGTCTGAAATGCTGAACACTGATCAGGGAGGATGCAATCCTCTTAAAAGGCAGGCATCCTGCTGCTCTCAGCTTTCAGCAGCACACCCAGAAGCTTTTAGTTTTTACATGAAAAGCTTACTGGCAGTGGCTTCTGTGCAGAAGGACTGAACATAATTGGATTTATTACCCAGTGGGAAATAGGTAAGGTTTTTAGAAGAACCTAAGAGGTTAATCTGTAAGATAATATATCTAAAGATTTATATGTGTTTCAGTGTTTCCTTGTGTAAATCTGTTTGGTCTTTTCTTGGAGTTTGAGGCTTTGTGTAATAAGGATGGGGGTCATGACCAGGACAGGCAGAGGCAGTGGGATGGGGAGGGCAGGGGATATTCCTTAACAGGGAAGTGAGGTGAGAGAAACAGCATGGGGCTTGGTGGATCTCAGTGAGAAAGGCACAACAGATATCTTAAAATAGCTGTTTTAGCTTATTAAATTATAGGAAAATAGTAAATCTAATACCCCTTGGGTTGCTAGATAAACTGCCTCTTGCTTATATATGAGGACCACCCTGAAAGTAATGCCTTCTATTTTGTTATGTTGACTCACAACATCAGAGGTGGATGTTGGTGGTATGGCCGTAGAGGTTGAACATTCCCACCAATATTCCATTACATTTTGTTGCTGTGTGACAGGTGGCATCAGAGGGGCAGCCTGACAGAATGGTGTCTGACATGGAAGTGCTAATGAAGCAAAGGTGTGTCACTGAGTTCCTCTGTGAGAAACAGTGGCACCCATTGGCACTCATCAGTGCTTGCTGAATGATTACAGAAACCAAACAGTGGGTGTGAGAACAGTGAGGTGATGAGTTTTAAGTGCTGAACATGAAGAATTATGGAACTGAAGAAAACCTGTTGCACAACGTGGCATGCCATAGTACTGGAGGGTTGTATCATACATTTCACAGTGGTTAGGACTGTCTTTCAGTATATAAAGGGCTTTATCATGCAGTCAGCATGTGTGCCCTGTTCTAACTGAAAGAGAAAACTGTAAAAATTGATCGTTTCTGTTCCTTCGAGGATCTGCATCTTCCCAATTACTGTTTCCTTTTCCAAAGTTTCTGTATTGTGTCTCGATGATTTTTCTAACAAAACACCCTACCCCTGAAAGATCCCTGCTCCAGTTCCTCAATTCCTCTGAGGGCCAGAGGAACCACTTCGGAGCATGGCCTCTACTTGTCTGCAAGTCCTGCAGCAGTGGTTTGCGTGCAGACTCATGGTGTCTGCAGCCCGGTTATCTTGTTTCTTTCTGTTCAGTGAATTGGCAGCTGGCAGTTAGCTCCTTTTCTCTCATCTTTGCTATCTAAAGGATTTACATAAATATCCTCAGGCACTTTGCTGTTGAATATATGAATATGCTTCATCAGGGATGCTGAACTGTGGAAATAAAGGCTGTTTTAGTTTTTAGGATTTGACAGCCTTGAATTAAACGATTTGCAGCAAGACCACTTCTTGTGGTTCTGGTGTTGTCCTGTTTCTTCCTTTATATGTTTGTAAATTTGAGTGTGAAAGTGTAAGTGTTAGAAATGTATCAGTAACTGGCAGAGTAGTTGGAAAACCCAGAAAACACAAAAACCCAGCTGAATTTTATACAGTACAAAAACTGAAGCTCCTGACAGTGGAAGAGGGGGAGAATAGAGAATACTAGATCAAGGCAAGAGTGGGGATAATAGAGGGTCCTGACCCTTACACAAGATGTGATGGAGGGTGTTAACCCTTTACTGTGGAGTACCTTTTCTTTAAATAAGCACAGCTTTAGCACGCTACGGTGTTGCCATGATTTTTTTTCACTTCTAAATTAGGTGCATCTTCTGAATTATGAGAACTAAATTTCATAGGACTTGCCTGTTTAGTAGCTTAGCAGATGTTTTAGTAAATTGTTAGTATTCAGTCTATCTAAGTAGATTAAGCATCAGTGAGTTGCCCGCTGAGTCATTTAATCTTTGATATTCTACTGTTTGATCACTAAAACATATGCAAAGGAGTTTTTCTGTCTCACATTATGTGCTTTCAGCAGATCTTTGGAAGAATACACAGTAACACAGTTCTTTGAACCAGCATATTTGAAGAACTGGAACACAAAAATGGAGAAAATCAGCTTCTGAATGAATATTAAAATTAACATAAATGTGTCATTTGGTGAAGTCCATGAAACTGAAATACAGTCATTTTTCCTGATCATTGCCTCTAGTAGCATCATGTACTCTCTACTGTACAGCAAGTTCAATGGGAAGTAAACATCATGGTTCCAGAATGTGATTTTTGAAATATTTATTTGGTTTATTTTTCCATGGTTCACTGAATGAACTCATGACTTCACATTGCTTGCAGTTCACTCTCTGATGATGGAAAAGTGTATATTATGTACTCTATTCTGCTCCTCCTAAAAGGTGATCCACAATACCCATGAAAGAAATTTTAGGTTGATAAGATTAGGCTAGTTAATTGACATTTTATATCAAATCTCTGCTCTTGCAGGTTGATTTTTAGTGTGAACTTGTTACAGATCAGACATAAGCATGCAGTCATGTTTCTATCAAATTGCTCCTTGCATTGCTCCTTATCAGTGTCTTGCTTTCTCCTTGCTCACCCAGAGTTTTATGAGATGTTGTATGGTGGGGATGTATGAAAGCATCTCTCATAGGAGACTGTTTTGGAAACCTATTGCTGTTTTGAAAAGAGCTGTGAGAAAGTTTTGTTCCGTTACTGGTACATCTTTTGAGTAGAGGCCCAGCAAAATCACCAGAACTGTTTTATGTCTATGCTTTTAAGATGCCATTTTTACAGCAGAAGCGATGTGGATCAAAATAGTAATAGTTGGTCCTCTAAGTACTATTTCAGCTGATTGCGGGATTGCTGAACTGGAAGCAATCTGTCCTTCTTGCTGTGGCTCCCTCACAGTGGGGTAGATGGTAAACAGCCTGAATGTATTCAGCTGCTTCTTTTGCTGGCTTTTTTCCCTCCTGGTGAGAGCAGAGATTATAGTGCTGGCCCCTTGGTGCCCACATCATGGAAAAATGGGGGTGTCTGCCATGCAAGCTTGGGTTGCTCGGTGGGTGGGATGGTGCCAAATAGAATTTTGTGATGAGAGGGCCAATGTTAGTTCAGGACAGTTGTTTTTTTAGGTTGTAATTTGCCAAAATGCCAGAAATCATCTTGAGAAGAGGAGAAGAATCTGTGTCTGTTCAGCCTTTTGACAAAAGGGTTTGTTAGGATTGTTTGGCAGGCACCCATCTGATGTCACTTTACCTGCCAACTGTTTTAGCATTAGAAATTTCATAGTAAAGCAGATGAGAAGGTCTGCTGTCGCACACATTTAGTGTCCTAACAGACTTTATTCCGATTGTCTTTCTCCATCTTGTTGGGGCTCAAGGAGTTGAGGTTTAAGGAACACATCTTTACCTTCTAGATCTCAGATTTCCTTCAAAAGGAATGCTTTGGTCTTTTTTCCCCCACCTCTGAATGTAGTGTGAAAAGCTGAAGTTTGTTGAGCAGCTACAGCTGTTGCTGCTGGTGGATATGAGTTGTAGAAATGCAGTCATTGCTTTCCTCAGATATTACCATTATCATAATGTAGGATGCAGGGGATAGGTGTGTTTGTATATATATATATAATATTTTATTTGATAATGAGGAAAGTAGGGAGCAATAGGATGTAGATGTGCATGAGCTGACAGTACACATCTGTGCATTATGAATCATATATGTCAAGTTTGTTTTGGAGAGATTATTGAATTGTCCTGCAAGAAATTAAAAGCTCTCAAACGTAAGTAGTCAGTTTTACATACAAGTACGTGTGTGTATTTGGAGCAAAACAGTTGAAATGAATTTGTTTTCAGATAACAGTAAGCTTACAAAAGCTTAGCTTTTTTTTTTTTTTAAAAAAAAAAACAACAAACATTTCCCTTCTACATGTGCATCTTTGACTTTCATAATTAAATCTGGAGCATTTCAATGTTAAACTACTACAGATCCTAAGGGGATACTTTTTTACAGCATAATTCTGGAAAGTTTACTAAATGAAATAATGATTATAAATCATTACTCAAATAATCAGACATAATAAAATTAGCATACTAGTAATGGAGGGTAAAGATATAATTGCAAGATGTCTCTTTCTGTTCCAAGATTTTTATATCATATTTTGTCTGTAGCATGCTGATGGGGATGCTAATTTTTTAGCACAATGATAAATAACACTGGTCAAAGAGAGATCTCCTTGACATTGCTATGGTACCCTTCCTTCACCACTATCTTGTTATGAGTGCTGTCAAATAATTTAACTTATATAAGGCATGAATGATGTGTTGGAAAGATTAATTTGGTCAGGTATGCTTATGAGAAGGGTAGCTAACATCTCATAAGGGATAGTTTACGAGCACTTGCACAATTAGCCCAATTTTTTTTGTTTCATAATTAAGTACATTTATTCATGGATGAAGCTGCGATTTTACTGTCTGGAGCTAGAATGATAATTTCTGATAGGTAATTTTGTTTTTCAGGGTGGCTTTCTGATAGTGCCGCCATCGTTTACTGTGGAGAATGTAATTTTAAATCTTTACAGTCCTTACACTCTGAATGTTTATAATACAAATAATATGTGACCATTGAGTTCTTAGTTTTGTTTGTTTAAATTCATGGGTACTACACTTTACAGTACATGAGTGATGTATTCTGTAATGCTTTCTTGTTCAAAGGAAGAAGAGCAAATTTGAGTTGATTGACTGCATTCTCTTTGTGCATTTTTGTTATTAGAGGGAATTAAACTTCTCAAGTGTTGTTTTGTTTTGGAAAAATACTTGATTTTACTGGTTGGGCGTCTTATTTTGTATTTGGTAGAACTGGATTTTTGTCAAGTGTAACTGGAAAGAACATACACATCCATAACTTTCTTTGTTTCTTTGTAGGGTTTTCTGTGTAGAGTTCATTATCCTTTTAATAATGATCAGTAAATTCATTTCTTGTCTATTAATATTAATGGCACATGTGTCTTAGATGACCTTGAGAATACATTATCATACTAGTAGCGCCTCTGGGTTTTTGCATACTAAAACACAGGGAAATAACTGATCAGTTTATTCTTTTCTCTAACACTATCTATATATATCTATGTATATATCTATACACTGCTTAGTATTCTCAATCTTCTATATGGTTATTTTAGTTAAAATTAAGCTACCTGATGTTATCTTCTCAGACTCTCATTTGCCATCCAAAACAAAAACCTACAAAACAATTTCCCTATTTTGTATTCTGATAATCGAAGTTGAGATAGAGCTATCTGATAAGTTTGGTCTGTAAAACATGAAATTCTTGTTACATCTGATAAATTTTGTTTCATTTGCTTTCTCAAACTGAAATTCTGTATGTGTTTACCTATTCCCAGTCAACCGTTTTTGCTTAATGTGGAAGCAAAAAAAAAAAATCAAAGACAATGATAAATACAAGGCCCTTGTATTCAGGGTGTAACTTGCATTTTGACACACAGATATATAAATAGGCCGTAGTTTCTGGTCAAATTCATAAACATATTCTATAGATAATTGCAATTTCAATATCTCAAAAAGCACGCATATGGAAGCAAGGTAGAATGTGTGTTATGATGTAGCTATGGAGAATTAACAGTGCTTTTGCTAATGGTAACCCCGTTTGACAAAATAATTGCATTCTGCATTTGACTTGCTGAACCTTTACTGTTTTTAAAAAATAGCATTTATTCTGTTACGCCATTCCACATGCAAAGATACTGGCAGCTGTCATCTAAGAAGTAGTATAGGTAAAAACTGTAACTTGTTCATTAGTAATAAAATAATTATTGAGAGTAGAAAGATAATGAAGGTGTTTATAGGTGAATGACTATATGGAAAGGTATAAAGTGAAAGATAAAAATGCAGCTATTCTAGTACAATAAGCCTTTGCGTTTAATAGGGTAAAACTGGCAGAAAGTCAAGTCCTTATGCAACAATAAAATTTGACTCATAGAATATCCCTGGCTGGAAAGGAGCCATAGGGATCACAGAATCACAGAATCGTAGGGGTTGGAAGGGACCTCTAGAGATCATTGAGTCCAACCCCCCTGCCAAAACGGGTTCCCTACACCAGGTAATCACGGGATCGTGGATCATCCAACTCCTGGTTCCACACAGGACCATCCGAAAATCAGACTATATGGCTGAGAACATTGTCCAGATACTCCTTGAACTCTGTCAGTCTTAGTGCCATGACTACTGTGCAGGGGAGGCTGTTCCAGTGCCTAGTCACCCTCTGGTGAAGAACCTTTTCCTGATATACAGCCTGAACCTCCTCTGTCACTGCTCCTTGTTGCTTCTTCAGGTTAAATTGAGACAATGCACATTGTCTCATGCTTCTGATGTTTTTAAGATCTAAATAAAGCTGCATAATACTTATTCCAGACTTTTAGAATCCTTATCTAGGAGTTAAGTTACCACTTTTTCTTCCTATTAATCATGCAGTGGAGACTCCCAACTTGATATGTTTCCTTGGACAATTTCCTCTGCCAAAAGCCTTCAGCAAAGCTGAAGATCAGAGATTTCTTTGAGAAGTACCAGCATCTTCCTAGGCTACTATTTATCATTAGCCTTGGTGCATGCTCTCTGGCTACATGCTGGCAGCCTCTGACTCTGTAGCCTTTGGGACTGTGAAGTTGGGACAGAAGTAACCAGAATTTACTCTTTACTCTTCAATGCTGTTTTCTAAAATACCTTCCAAAGTTAAGATCATCAAACGCTTGCCATCATCTTGTCATCTTTTCCTGCTCTGTTTCTTATATATTACTAAGTGTATTGAATTTCACAGTACCTCTCTCCCTCTGCTCATTTATAGATATCATCTTTGGATTTTTTTAGATTCAAAACACACGAACGGCTTCTTATTTAACTTTTTGAAAAGTAGGATGTACTTGTAAGATACAATTTTGCTCTCATGTTTTAGAAGACTCCTTCACAATAGGGCTGTGCAAGCAGTAGCAATATAATTCAAGATACTATTGGGAATAAAAATTCAGATTGATCAAGCTCAGAATCCTTCTCATCTATTTCAGAAAATTTGCATAATCAAAATGGGTGGGAATACTGACATTTAAAAAAAAAATGCCTCAATGAAAAGTTCTTGGGGTATATTGGTTAGCAGAAACATTGACTCATAGGGAAAAGAAATGGCTTATTCTCCTAATGAACTTCTGAATACCTTTTGTTGCAGTCATTTTTTATTATGGAGTAAAGGTTTTGTGCCTCTTTCTCTCTGAAAAGTGTTAATGCTAATACGTATGTTTTCTTGTACAGGCCACTTTCTGATTCTGAACAGATCAACTTTTTAAAGAGAGCAAGACTATATATTCAGCAACAAAAGTACAATGAAGCAGTAAGTGTCTTTGCTATGTATCTTCTAGAAACTTTGAGAACTTCTGCTATATGTAAATATGTTTCAATTTGTTTCACTTAAGTGAAACTTAGAAATAACTTTTTACATTCTTCTGATGTACATCTCACTTATCAAAAAAAATCCCATGGTAGGTCTCTAAAATTTTGCATTTTATGACATCATATCTGACAGGTAATTCTGACTTACTCATTTTTTCCACTTGTTACCATTTCTCAGTATACTAGCACACAGTGTTTATATTTTCCGCTGTTAAAAGGGTACATTCAAAGGGAAACTAAGGAGTGTAGTTCATAATCATCCTTCCTAAGCTGCTAGTTGTATGAAAAAGTATGTCTTATTCCATCATAGACCTTGCTTTGTTTTGCAGAACTTTCACCTGAACCAGCTGTTCATGTTTTTTATTTCATGTTTCAATTTGTCAGAAACTGGAAGCCATATGCAGAATCATTCTGTGCTCCCCAATTTTTAAATACCTTTCTAAGCATTTTCTGCCACTCACTGAGACGGAGTACTTTGTGATGGCAGTTCCCCAGTGTTTGCATTTTGTAACTCACAGAAATAATTTGTGGGGCTAAATATTCTAAAGAAGTCCTCCATTTTAGCATTCAGTTTAGTTACTACTGTGTTAAAAAGGAAGAAATATAATCTCTGAGATTGCTTTTAACCTGACAACTGCATAGCAGAATAATTCCATGAGGTGCTACAGTACAGCTCTTATTTTTTTTAATCCCTTTATGAAGTGTGCTCAACCATTCTTTTGGAGAAGTTTTTCCTGATGTCCAACCTGAACCTCCTGTGGCACAACTTTAGTCAATTCTCTCTCATTCTGTTGCTAGTTACTTGAGAGAGGAGGCTCACCCCACCTTGGCACAACCTTCCTTCAGATCGTTGTAGGGAGCAGTAGGATCTCCCCTGGGCCTGCTCTTCTCCAGACTGAACAATCCTAGTTCCCTCAGCCTCTTTGCATGAGAATTCTGCTCCAGAACCCTTTTATCCGATGGAGTGATATGATTTTGGTGGAGTTTGTCGCTTGGCAGACTTCTGGTCGATGTATCTTTTTCAGTTGATTATTGCTGGGAATTTTGTCCTAACGGTGTGGCTTAAATAGCGTCTGTCACTTCACTTCAACAGGTAGCTGCAAACAGATGATATCAGCATTCTGCAATTCATTTATTTTGAGGAGCTTTATGCCCTTCCAAGAGTTATGTGTAAGATTTCTTCTCAAAGAAGACACATGTTAATATTATTACCCTTCTCCTTGTACCTGATCTCTTATCTGACTGGGGCAAGTCTGCTGAACAACGTGTTCTTTTTTTTGAGATATCCTAATATTTTGTGTCTCATAGAGAGTAATGACATATTGCTGGTCAAGGTTTTCTAACAGTGAGCAGGAACTGGAACTCAAGTGCTCAGATTGAAAAGAATATTGCTTCTACTGGGAGATGGATGTGGAGTGTCCTCTAATGTGCCTAGGCTTGAGAACTGTACTGAGTGAATTCATATTGTTGATAATAACTTATTTAAAAAAAAAAAAAAAAAAGAAAGAATATTACTGGATACCTAGGCATAAAAGAAGCATCGTCATGAATGATCAGATTCTATTATTTACATCCTCACAGATCTTTCCATTAACCAGAGAATTCTTTGTGTTCACAAAACGTTCACAAGTTGCACAGTTGCGTTTCCCATCTTTGGGAAAATCACTGGGGTCAGCACGCCCATGTGTGAGGAATGACACTCAGAGGGAAGTCAGCCATCTTTATCACAGTGTCTCCCCAGCCATCGCTAATTGGCAAGGGAAGTACTGAGATCAGAAGACCTATGAGTAGACTGAATAAAACCTTATTGCAGCTGCTTCCATAGTCCTCCACCTATTTAAATGTGGTACCTTCAGAAACTCAGGACTGCTTTTTTACTGATTCACTTCTGAAGGTCAGATATGTTCAAATGCTGATGAGAAAAACATGTGGTGTGTTTTATAGTAGGTGGTGTTCAAGATGTGCTGCTTGCTTAACTTTCATCATCTCACCACTGTTGTGGCTCAGAAGGGTGGTGATGGAGCCAAGTGATAGTTGATTTTATATCCAACAGGAGTCTGAAGCAGAGCCTACTCCAACAGTCAGTGTTGGCCAAAACATTGCACCTGATTGCACACACATGCCAAGAACATCAATGCTGCTTGAGCTCCAGCTGCTGCTGGTTTGGTTGTTGTGCTGCATGGAGCTTAGGCTACTTTAAACTGATGCTTGTATATTTTGTCTGCCTCTAGGTATCTCTATGCAAAACCCTGATTAACCTTGCTTTGGAAGGCCTGTCATATTACCATACTTATGACAGGTTATTCCTGGGACTAAGCATTGCAGTAAGTTTTGTGGGCTGGACAACTTACGTGATTCTGGAGATTATCAAGACTCACACCAATCTGATTAAAGCTACTCAGAGTAATGTTAAGGTAGGTTGGAAATTTGCAGGGATTTCTGTTTCCATCATTATGCGTATGCTTGCTCTCTTCATGCAGGAGATCAAACTGCACACCTTCCACTGCTTGATTCTCTTTACTATACGTGGAAGCTGAGAAGTTGTGGAGCTAGGTGCTCTAATCCTGCCTGGTGTTACTATTTGGTCCATTAATTAGAATCAGTATTCCTCTATATTGTAAGTCACAATGTGCATTACTATGTTTTCTTTTCCCACAGCTACGCGTTTTACTAAATGCTAAGGCAAATGTAATAATTTAAAACTATTACAGAGTCTATCTTTAACTAGAAATTAATTATTAGCATTAATTGTAATTAAGTCAGCAGTCTATCAGTAATAATAGTTTTTTACAGTAATACAGACTTTGCACTTCCATTTTGATTTTTGCTCTCTAGTGTAAAGTGTGTAAATTTTGTTCCTGTCCTCTGTGCCAGTGAGTTGTCAGCCTTCAGGATCCAAGCAGTTCCCTGATGGCTTTTTTTTTCATTTATAACATGTTTTAATAGAAAAGTGAACTGTGATTTCATAGATCAGCTTACTTTTTTGTGCTTTATGATTTGCAAGAGAGGAGCAGATGACATCAAAGCTGAAAAACTTTTTTTGAACGGTTATGATGACTTGATTTTTCACAATGTGCAAAATCCTAGGAAAATCATTTTTGTTTCAGTCATTCATCAGAAAAGAGATACTTCGAAAAGGTGAACAGGCAAAAGGCATTTCACTAGGGCAGGATTAAAACCTTAGGGAAAAAATAAACCCTCCCAGACTTCTAGATTTTTTTTTTTTTCCCCGAATTAACAGAATTGTTTTATTTGGTCATATAAATGAGAAGATGTACTTACTTAGTATCTTTACTGCCTTCAGTATGTTCCTCTGAGAAAATTCCTATCGTGCTATCTTGATGTTTTTACAACTGGCTGAAGGGACAGTCTCAACCTTTAATGAAAATTATCAAACAAAAGTGATTTGGAAAATATTCAGAAGTGTTGTGCATGACTTAGGATTTCTTTCATCAAGTAACTGAGATATGTTAGATATGAATGAAATCATTACAAAAAGTAGACTGAATATCAGTCGTGTTAATAAATTAAGTAAAACCATATTTTTAGTCATTGTGAATGTTTTAATTCTAAAATAATTTGATACATACAATTTTTGTGATTTCACTGAAGATTCTACCAGTAATACTGGTAGAAAAAAGAGGCTAATGTTGTGTATAGCATTTTCTTTTTGCAATTTTATCTACAGACCCTTTTCCAAGGAAGCATATTTTTTTTTAGTGTTGCTGTATGCTTAGGAAGTCACAGTGTGAGACCAATACTTCTTACATGGAAGTTATTTGGTTTATAGATAATAGTGGAGCTACTTAAAGAATATTGCTGAGAAACTAATCTACCACTGACAGTCTTCTGCAAAGTACAGCCTTATAAAATCTGGTAGCAGCCTTTGAATAATGAAACTTCGTATCCTGTGTATATCATCTATAAAAGTTTGTGGCTTCTTGTGCTAGTTATGGAAAAAACATTTCTTTCTTTTAGAGTGGTTTGTTGTTTCTCCTAGCAAGAAGCCTAGCCTTTTAATCTGCTGCTAAACATTCTGGGAAAATGCAAATCTGATTTCCATCTCCAATGCATGGCCAATTATTGGATTGTATAATCTTTGCTTTTGCATGAAATAAAATGTTGTGTTTGTTTACTCGTTCAACAATAAATTATATTGTATGCCTATCATACCTATATTTATTCATTTTGCCTACATGACTGCAAATGTAAAGTTTAAAACTAATAAAACAAAATTGCATTAGATCAGCTTTCTCTATGGCATTTTTTTCCTTAATGGCACATCTTTGCAGAGATTTTATTCTAAAAATCATTTAGAACTTGCATTTGCTGTCAGTTTAGATCAGGGCAGTTTTATATCAGTTACAGTAGGGGAAAACCAGGAACTGCCAACTCATCAATGTGACCTGCTAATTGCATGTCTTGTTTTGTTCAGCATATTTGACATAGTCACATATCTTCCTAAACAGCTCATTCTAAGCAACTGATCATGCAAAAGAAAGTAGTTCCTTCAGTCATTGCCTACCCATTATGCTGGAGGCTGCTGTTACTAAAGCTGCCTTTGCTACCTCGAATTGCAATACTGAAAGATAAAATTCTTTGAAATTGTACATAATCTTCTCTTACCTCAGTGTCCCTACGTAAGGAAAAGTAGTTCAGTGACCAAGTTTTTTCAGTGACCAAGAATTTCAAATCCTACTGTCAGTTTTTGCATTTTGCTGGAGATAACATCCAGAATTGTGTTCATAGTCACAAGGCAGCTTGAGTGGCGTTTTAGTAACATTTGCTTTAGGGTTACTTGCAAGTAGAAAATAGCGTGTTGTTTAAACCATTTTACTGCTGTAATGTTTGCCAAACTATTTGTTTTTCAGGAACATACTGGTCCCTTGTATGGCTTTACATTTGTTGGGATGATAATAGCACTGTTCCTGTTGATTCAAACAAGCCCTTGGACATACTATGTATACTGTTTGTTGCCAGTACCCATATGGTTTGCAGTTGTGAGAGAGTGAGTAAAGAATATCTTACAAAGAATGATTTATAAAACCATATCCACGTTTCCTTTTTTTTGACAATTAAATTATTCCTGGAAGTTTGGAAGAAAAATAGATACAATTTTATTAAAATTGCTGAAATGTTTTCTGAAGTATACTGAAGTACTCAGAGGTACTCTGGTTTGTATTTCACTTGACATGTTGAGCCGTTTCCAAACAGATTAATACAACTGCCAGTTCTAGAAGATTTCTTTTCTATTAAGAAACATAAGTTCATGTCTTTCCAAGATGAAATATTTTCAGAACTCTGGTAGCTGAAGCAAACAAGTGTTAAAATCTTGGGCAAATTACTTGTAGCCGCTGACCGGTTTTGTGAAACAGGGTGGGTTGTTCCCTTTCTTCAGCAGTTTTTAAGTAGTGTGATCCTGCAAAGTCTTGGGTATGTGAACTACATTTGCTTTTGGAGAGGATGTGCCAGTCATGTTGAGGGTTGCATTGTGGTATTGTGACAAACGTGTCTCGCTTGGCTCTCCTTTAACTTCACTGAACGCTCCACATCCAAAAAGATTTGTTACTTTCTGATTTCTATTGCTTCCATAATCCACTGGCAATTCTGTAGATACCAGCTAGGTATTATTCAGGGAAAATGAGACCAACTGCAGTTAGATAATGAGCTGCCTCATAAAACACTGGAAGAGCTAACTGGGGATTTTTTTTTCTCTCTAAAGCTTGTGAATGTTTCATCAGTTATGGCCGACATTAAGCACAGCATAACCAAAAATGTTCATAAACTCAGAGTCAATTTGGATAAGGAGCAATCTGATGTTTGTCCAAATACTCACAAAGACATGCCAAAAATGGGATGGAAAAAAACCTGAAAGGTTTTATTGTAGGTTTTATATCAAATTCAACTGGGCAGAAGGTGCCTTAGACCATCACTCAGTCTGTCTCCTAGCTGCAGGCAAGATCAGTGATACCTTAATCACTTCTTGTGCTCTGACCCTCTAGCCCTGCCTTTCAAAGCTAAAATTCTGTATTATTTCTGTTGTATTAAAATAATCATTGTCTTGTTCCACTGTTTTGAACAGACTCCATGTTATTCGAGACCTTGCTGCAAGTCTCTGGTCACTTCCTATTAGTCAGTCTGTAGGCTTCCTCTTGATTTGCATACTGGGAATTGAAATACTAGTAAGTATTGTATTCATATGTATCAGTGGAGCATCCCATTGCTAGCATTTTATCTTTTTTGAAGAAATGTAAATTTTATTTAATGTGTGTGGCTTTCAGTCTTATGCTGGATTTTCTTTGTTAGGTTTTCAGCTTTTTCTACCGCTCTACACTCACTGTGGGTCTACTTGTCTTTGCTGGCTGGCCAGTGATCACACAGCTGTGGATTCAAGCAAAGGTACTGTATTTGCTTTGCATAACAACAGCAAGAAGGCATTTAATAGGGTTGTTGTGTTTAGTCTCTGGTGATTCCTTGTAAGTTGTGCATTTACCCTATTCTCTGCTGTCAGCAGCATGTAGCAAAGCAAAGGAGTTTAATATGATCTGGATAGATTTCTCATAGACAAGATAAGCAAGAATGCAGCTTAGGTATCAGAACTGATTTGTCTGATGCATCGCGACTGACAGCTGTGATTCTAGTGTGGTGTTTTTATGGAAGAACAGTTGTAATCCAGAAAGTCTGACAACTTGCTAGATTTTTTTTCTGAAGCCCTCTTATCACCGTTGTCATTATCTGATATCCTGCTTCTGTCCTTGTTTCAGGACAGCAGTGAGTTAGCTATTTGTTTTCTGTTATTAATGATAAATAAGATAAATGGTTAGCTTTAAAATGAAATGTACACCATTTGTTGAATTACCACAGTGACAAAAGCTTTGACATACATGATCAGTGAAAATTCCACTATTTAAGAAGAATGTTTTTTATTTAACTGAAAAGTGCTTCTCATGTCTTTGTCTGTGGTCCGCTGGCATATATTGTTCCTCAGAGGCAGCTTCCTATACCATTTTTCACTGGAACAAACTCCATTTTGGTTGATATGAAAGTTAAGTGGGGCACAGTCTTTAATATGAAACAGTTGTTCCTTTTGTTCATTTAAACTCTTCCTTCAGACTGCCTAAAACCCAGAAGTCTAGGACAGCATTAGCATTTTAATTGAAATATAAATTTGTAACCAAATTGCTAAGTCCTGCTTTGCAAGTGCTTTTGAGATGTAAGTTTGTGCTTATTTATTCTTTTTTTAATTGTATCTGAGTAATCAGGTAGCATGTCTTAAAGTGGAAGAGGCATTTTATAGCACCAAAAATATCCTCTTAAGGTCTAGAATCTCACTTGAGGTAGAAAAATTTAAGTGATATAGCTCTTGTTGACTTCATTGAGAACAAAATAACTGGGATCTTTTTCCCCCTAGCAGGGAGTTTCAACAACTAGTTAGATTATTATGGTGGGTAAGTCAAAGGGCATTCAGATACAAAAACTGGAAAATATTATTGTATTACTAGAGAACTGCTGTTTAGTTAGTAGCTGCTGCAAAATTCTGATGAGATCAGTTTTATTGCTGTCTTCCATAAGGCTACTCATCAGATTTTTGGTGACTGCAGTGTGTATGAAGGCTGTGCTTTCTTTAAGATTAGCTTTAATTCTGATTGTCTTCAATTGTATTTTGACATTGTGGAAATTAGATTATTTTCTCTTAAATTGAAGTGCTGTAATATGAATGACCTTGTGCCCTTTTTCAGTTAATTTTGTTAATGATAGATATAGGGTGGGGGGATATCTGTTGGGAGGTGCTTGTAGCTGTTTTTAGTTCAATGTACGTTTTTTTTTCTGTTACAACAATAGTCTGTCCATATGTGACCTCAAAATATCCCATGTTTCTTTCTTTCCTTTAGAGAAAAACACTGATCTGGATTCTTCTGTGTGTGCTCCTGGCAGTATTTCCTTTAATGCCTGTTGTAGGAAGAGAACCAAACATTCCTCTGGTGTAAGGATTTCATCTTGTTCTTTAAACTTTTCATTTACCTCTTTGATATTCAAAATTTAGGCTGACTTGATATATGTGAGAAATTATATTATTGAAATCTGGCTGAGACAGGTATTGAAATTCAGAATTTAAATAACATGATTATAGAGACCTCAGTTATTCACTAATGTGAATGAGAAGAGACTTTTAATACTCTTGCAGTACTTCAAAGAAAGCCACATCCGTTTGCTCTTTGCATTATTTGTAATTTCTTGTGGAGGGGAATATTTATCACAGTACCAAAATCTGCAAATTGTACATGAAAATAAAGGTCGTTTTTAAAGGAGGAGCTTTGTTGGGGTACAGACATGGTAAATAGTGGTGATGTGAATAAGAACATTTATTCAAAAGCAGTTTATTTTGACAAAATCTTTCTGAATTCCTCCATCTAATTTTGAGTAGTTTGTTTTTGAATAACATTTTGTAACTAGTGAGTTATTCAGGGAAACAGAACAAATAGGGTAATGAGTTCTATCATGTGCTACTCTTTCACCGTGTGGGCATTCTTTTATATCTGGCTGCAATCCAGTTGGTTGGCCTGAAGGAGTTACCTTTTGGCATCCTTGTAGCTACTGCAACAGCTTCTTCTGCTCTCTGACAGAAGATACTGTGCCCCATCAAAACCAGGGTGCCTAATACTCAGTAAAAATGGGAAAATACGTGATTGCAGATAAAATTATGAGCCCAGATATTTTCCAGATCATTTACATTCTGCCTCGGTATTTTTCACTGTAGTTTAAATCTATCTATTGAGAACCCTTCCTGTTTGTGGTGCTTGGGAATGGTAGAAACATGCAAGACAGATTTGTGATGGCCATAATACTGGTTCTTGGCTTTATATACAGTTTTTGCTGGTTCAAACTGATGTTTTTGTATTCTTTATAACAACCTAACGCAGCTTAGAAATCAAAATGAAATTAAATTAATATTACCTTCAAGTCTTCCTCCTTGACATTTCTTTACATTCACCTTACCTTGACTATACATGTTCCTATTTATTCTTCTAATGAAACGTTCTACCTCTGAAGCATTGTGCTTGTCTGAATCTTTTCAAAGGAATTTTGAAGTTGAAAAGATTTGAAGTAACAATGAAAAATATATGTATATGTCATGCTTCAGGATATTGAAGATAAGGAGATGGTGGAAGAAAAGATACAACAGGATTAAATTAGAGTGCCAGTGAGAAATATGTGCATTTATTAAATCTGTTCTTGAACAGGGTCACTATGGTCGGGACCAGGGCCTCTTCAGTACATTAATAAAACATGTATGGTGTGAACAGGAAGCTCCTAACTAAATTCAGTAGTTAAAAGGAAGTATGGGAGATGAAAGCAGAATCATATGACCAAGGAGGGGTATAGAACTGCAGTCTGAATGTACAGAATGAAATTTGAAAGCCAAAGCCCTGGTGGGGGAAGAGTGTAAGGTGCAACAAGATACCACAGAAGGATGAAAGGAAAATTAGGGGAAATGTGGCTCTGCTCCTAACTGGGACAGGGGACTTGGTTGCAAAGAACATAGAAGAGGCTGAGGTGGTCCTTGCCTTTACTGACAAGCCTGATCTTCAGGATCCCCAGCTTTTAGACTCCTGGTATTTGTGGGAAAGTCTGGAGTAAGGACTTACCTTTAGTGGAAGAGGGTCAAATTAGGGAATGCTTAACCTGGACATGTGAGTCTGTGGACCCAAGAGTGCTGAGCTGGCTGATGTCATTGTGAGGTCACTCTTGATAATCTTTGAAGAGTTGTGGCAATGGGATGGGGAGAGTTTCTTGAGGACTGTAAATGTCTCTACTCTTTTAAAGGATGAGGCAGAGGATCCACGTAACTACAGGCTGATCAGTCTCACGTTAGTCACTGGGAAAGGTGATGGAACAACTGGTCCTGGAAACAAGCAATTTCAAAACATATGAAGAAAAATAAGATGATTGAGAGTGGTCAGCGTGAATTTATGAAGGAGAAATTGTGCTTGACCAACATGATATCTTTCAATGATTAGATAACTGGCTCAGTGAACGAGGGGAGGGCAAGGAATATAGTTATTTATTTTAGCCTCCTGTAACATTCTGCAGGATCAAGTCCAGAAAACAGTGGTCAGTGGCTCAGTATCTAGATGGAGATCAGTGACAAGTGTTGTCCCCTAGGGGGTCAGTGCTGGGATGGATACTCTTTAATATTTGCATCAGTGACATTGACAGTGGGGTCAAGTGCAGCCTCAGCAAGTTTGCTGATGACACCAAACTGTGAAGTGTGATCAACGCACCAGAGGGATGGGTTGCCATCCAGAGGGACCTAGATGGGCTTAAGCAGTGGGTCTAGGTGAACTTCATGAGGTTCAGCAAGTCCAAATACAAGATCTGGCACCTGGGTCACTACCAGGTACCCCCCACTACCAATGCAAGCTGGGAGATGAAAGGATTGAATGCAGCCCAGTCAAAAAAGACCTGGGGGTGCTGGTGGATGGCAGGCTGGGCATGAGTCAGCAATGTGCCCTCATGACCCAGAAAGCCAACTGTATCAAAAGAAGCATTGCCAGCAGGGCAAGGGAGGCAATCCTGCCCCTCTTTTCTGCACTGGTGAGGCCTTACCTGGAGTGCTGCATCCAAATATGAAGTCCTCAGTACAGGAGAGACATAAAACTTTTGTAGCTCATTCAGAGGAGGGCCACAAAAATATTACAAGGGATGGAACACCTTCCCTATGAGGACAGACTTGAAAGAGCTGGGGCTGTTCAGCCTGGAAAAGAGAAGGCTCCAAGGTGACCTGATGCTAGCCTTTCAGTGTCTAAAGAGGAGCTACAAGAAGTTGATATAGGCTTTTTTGTTTAGCAATACAGATCAGTATATTAGTTTAAGGACTGTTAAATTAGTTTAGCAAAAGGAATCAGTGTCGTATGAAAAAATAAGGGGACAGACTCCTCAGCATGGTCTGTTGTGATAGAATAAGTGGAAATACTTTCAAGCTTAAAAAGGTAGATTTAAGTTAAAAGGAAAAAGTCATTTACAGTGAAGGTGGTATAAGACACTGGAACAGGTTGTTTGGAGATGTTGTGGATATCCTGTCTATTTAAACATAAGAAATTTTTTTACAGTGACAGTAGTCAAACACTGGAACAGATTGCCTAGACAGGTTGTGGATTTTCCATTGCTGGAAATATTCAGCACCCAACTGGGCGTTGTCCCGAGCAGCCTGGTGCCTTCCAATCTCCATTCTGTGACTGAGTAGCCTGCAATTGTGTTCCTGTATTGTATGGATCATTAAATGAAAATTGCCTTTGCAGTATGCCTAAGCAGACTGTTTCTACATATGAAGTAGTTGTACATTTTTGTAATGTCTGAGACAACACAAGGAGTAGAGCAGTCACAATTGGACATTTTGGACAGTAGTATCTTCACGCTGATGCCAAGTGACAACTGGAAGTAATTGAAAATAGCTAAAATTGATGGGTAACAAAGCAGATACCTATCCAAAATGGTGATTTTTGCCTCTATGCTTCTAAAAAAAACACATAGTTGACTCTGGATTTTGTTTTTCAGGTACTGAATGTTAAAGTTTCTTTTATGTATTTTGTCTTGGTAACTAACAAATTATTTCCTCTTAGTGAAGAGTGCATCTATGAAAAAACCTGATTTGTACTTTTTGGTCACATTTTCTATTATTTTATTCCTTTGTTTTTATAGAATAGCAGCTGGTTTGGTGACACTTTTGATCTCTTGCTTCTCCTTGGCATCTTTTTCTAGAAGTGAAAATAAATACCAAGGTAAAGAAGACCTGAAAGTATATTTTTATCAGGTAACATGCTACTTTTCAGTAATTCTGAATGTTAGTATTTTTACCAGCAAATTTTTGCATGCTTTAAGAACCTTTTCCTACCAAAGCCACAGTTTTCAAGAATAAATCATCGAGTTTTTCACTTTACTGTTGTCTTCAAGAGGACTGTATGCTCACAGTGATGTTCATTTTCTATATAATAATGTTGTGTTCCCAGTACTCGTCCTGTACATATTTATTTGCACTGATACAAAGATGTGCATACACATTTTGATACTCTGCTCCAAGAACTTGAGAGTTTATCCTGCTTTCAGTCTGTGCATGTATTTCCCACTTACCTTTGCTTGAATTGTCCATGCATACTAAAGGCAAGTTTGTTGGTTCAAGTTTTCCACGTTAAATCTTTTTTCAGATGGAATTCAGGATTTTTCTTGTCAAGTTCATGAAGTAGGTAGATCTTCTCATAGCAGCTGCTAATTAAGTCCTAGAAAGCTTTTAAGATTATAATGCTTTGCATATCTGCTGTCCTCATTGTTTTAAAAACTTGTTACAAGATAATGGTTTTATTTTGGGATACTAATGTTTCATAAAAGCTTTATTGATTATTACTTATAGGATGGAATTTCCTATTGAGCTAAGCAAAGCACTCATTATATTGTTTTGTTTTTTGTTTTTTGGTTTTTTTTTAGAAATGGGGCTCAAATTGGTTAAGAGGATAGGCAAGAATATTAAAGTTTTAGAACACTTTGACCTGAGTGCCCACATGTTTATAGCATGGCGGTGGTTTCTCTCAACTTTTTGAGCTTTCCTTGGAAAAGATTTATCAGCTCTTGTCCTAGCTATTTCCAGTATACATATACTCAGTAATGGACTTCTCACTGGAAAGCTTGGAAACAGCCGATACTGGATGAGGGAGTGAGAGTGCCACTAGGTGGGCATCTGGCAGCCAGCCAAGTTTAACCCATCGCATAATGGCTACAGCATCTCAGAAGGATAATTTTGTGGAGAAACTCANCACTTTACTGTTGTCTTCAAGAGGACTGTATGCTCACAGTGATGTTCATTTTCTATATAATAATGTTGTGTTCCCAGTACTCGTCCTGTACATATTTATTTGCACTGATACAAAGATGTGCATACACATTTTGATACTCTGCTCCAAGAACTTGAGAGTTTATCCTGCTTTCAGTCTGTGCATGTATTTCCCACTTACCTTTGCTTGAATTGTCCATGCATACTAAAGGCAAGTTTGTTGGTTCAAGTTTTCCACGTTAAATGTTTTTTCAGATGGAATTCAGGATTTTTCTTGTCAAGTTCATGAAGTAGGTAGATCTTCTCATAGCAGCTGCTAATTAAGTCCTAGAAAGCTTTTAAGATTATAATGCTTTGCATATCTGCTGTCCTCATTGTTTTAAAAACTTGTTACAAGATAATGGTTTTATTTTGGGATACTAATGTTTCATAAAAGCTTTATTGATTATTACTTATAGGATGGAATTTCCTATTGAGCTAAGCAAAGCACTCATTATATTGTTTTGTTTTTTGTTTTTTGGTTTTTTTTTAGAAATGGGGCTCAAATTGGTTAAGAGGATAGGCAAGAATATTAAAGTTTTAGAACACTTTGACCTGAGTGCCCACATGTTTATAGCATGGCGGTGGTTTCTCTCAACTTTTTGAGCTTTCCTTGGAAAAGATTTATCAGCTCTTGTCCTAGCTATTTCCAGTATACATATACTCAGTAATGGACTTCTCACTGGAAAGCTTGGAAACAGCCGATACTGGATGAGGGAGTGAGAGTGCCACTAGGTGGGCATCTGGCAGCCAGCCAAGTTTAACCCATCGCATAATGGCTACAGCATCTCAGAAGGATAATTTTGTGGAGAAACTCATAAATAAGGAGGTGGAAATAGATCTGTAGTCAGAGAGTAATAACATTTGCTTCTTGAGCCAACTTCAGAAACTCAGGAAATTCTGCAAGCCCTGAGGTACGTAATTAGATGACAAAGTTTTGCCTGCTTGTTCAGGGAGAAACATCTTCGTGTTTCTCCCAACCTATAAGAGAAGATGAGAAAGTTCTTCAAATTTTTCTTTAATCGAGGGATGTTTTTACGACAGTGACATCTAATTACTAATCTCTATTAGTTTTTTATTTCAAAAGCTTTCTTAGGAATGAAAAATATTGGATTCCTGCTTCACTCTGGATGAAGAAAGGATAGGGAAAGAAAAGAGCGTTCAGACTCAGAGAGGGAGAAGAACATTACAGAGGCAGTATGCATGTTCATCAGTTAAGGTCTTGTTTTGTGGTTAAAACATTTCTGGTTGCTCTGAAATGTCAGGAATGCTAGCGGAAAATGTTTGTGGAAGATTTTTATTTTTTATTTTTTTTTTAGACAAAATAATTATTTTGTTTTCCCTTTAGTTATAATTTCGAGTTGGGAGAGTGCATGGTAGGGCAAATTCTCAGTTTGGAGCATTTTGAATTAATGGCGTCTTCTCATCAGATAAAATGTACCTATTTTGCAAAGACAGGCGGTGATTGGGGTACTGGTGTTCACACGTGATCAGGTTTCTGCTTTGCATCTGACAAGGGGTTGCTAAAGGACAATTTTTCTAGAACTCACATATCTATTTGTTGGAGACTGTCACTGAAAGTTATGCTTTCCTCTGGTACATAGTTACTACTTTCACAGAAAATAAGATTGGTTGTTTGATTTTTCTCATTTTAGGGAATAAGAGGATAGCTTGATTTGCTATAGTACTTTCTTCTTTGTGCACTTCTTTCCTGTCAGTCATTGTCTGAAGTAGGAGTTAAAACAAAGTATCCTTTCCTTACAAGTAATCATTGTAGTATACCTTGGGATTCTCATAGCAACTTTGCTAACCTTTTTTTTAGGTTAAACTCTGACCTTTGAATTACACAATGGCGAAGGAATAGCTGGTGGTTCTAGCTTTTCTTCTTAATTTAGCCAAAAAAACATTCTAATCTGGCCTAACTTCTCTTATCAGGGTCTACTGACTCCTCTTTTATAAGAGCTTTTCCTTTGTTAGTGTCTGTGTGCACAGTCTTTTGAATCATTTCACCTCATCCCTTTGTAATGATTATGGATTTCCAATATTGTCTTAACCATAAAGGAACAAAAAGGAACACCTTCTTTGCTTCTGTCTTCAGTGAAAAAGCTCTCCCTAAGGAATCCCAGCTTTGGCAGGGGGGTTGGACTCGATGATCTCTTGAAGTCCCTTCCAACCCCTATGATTCTATGAAAAATGTTCCAGACAACCAAACATCATGATAAAAAAGATTTTTCGGTGAAAGAGTATAAATAAGAATGTAAATGTACAGGCTTAACTAACTTAATTGTGATTGCATTTGCCTTTCTGTTTTAAAATCTTCAGTTATATTTAGACCTAAATTTGCAGTTTTGATATATGTTACTGCTTGCTTGAGGCAGAAGATACTAATTACTTCCTTACCTTTTCTGACAATTGCCAAGAGATTTTTCAGGTTTTCCTTTACTATTAAAGTAGGAGCAACATTTTGTTACTGAATTTTCTTTGTTGTGGCAAGGAGAGTGTTGTTTTTTTGTCAGTGCCATCTCTATCTTAGAGAGGACTTCAGGAATGGTGAAGATTGTGTTGTGTTTTATTTTTTTATAATCCATAAGCTAAACTGCTAAAGAATTTACCGTGCAACTTAATTTTTTTTCTGAAGTTTATCTCTTTTCCAGCAGTTTCATAGTTGAAGTCCAGTGTTTGTTGCACTAATGAAAACACTGCTGTTACCACTGGCTGACAATCGTGGACCAAACTGTTATTCTTAGGAGACTTGAGTTTCATGTAGGTTCAAGCTGACAAATTTTCTCCTCTAACTTAAAGCTACAGTAGGAATCCATGTCCTAACTGTGGAGTTAGAGAACAGAAGAAATCCAATAGATGATTCTGTTACTTGTACTATTCTTTCAATGGGTTGCTATTAGATATGGTGCATAGGAAAGTTGCTGACAAAGAGGTGTTAATGTCACCCTTGGTTTCCTTTTCTTAGCTGAGACCTACAGATGACTGATTATTAGGCTGCTCAAGAATAATCTCTGAACTTCGTAGGAGGTGTTAAAGGAAAAAGAAGACAGGTTCTTAGTTGGAGATCTCTGCTTACACATCCAAGTTGGTTCCATGCTGCTCTGCAGCCCTGTAGATGTCATTGAGGACTGGGAGCAGTTTGAACATTAGTTGAACTGTGAATACAGAAACCTCTGAAGCACATGCCAGGGATCTGGCATAGATCTAGCAGCATAAATGGAGTTTACTGATGTGCCCTGGTCATCATGAATATTATAAAGCACGAGTTACACTATGGGTGATGATTACGAGTAAGAAGTGACCACCAGTGACTAGGAAATAGGGGATTACCAGAACTCGCGATGCTGAAAGAAGTTGAAGGAGAGAGATCTGGCCTCAGTACAGCAAAAAGATCCCTAGTAAGCATCAGAAGTCTAAATGGGCCATTTTCCTGAGCTTTTGAAGGTGTAGTGCTTTGACCTAGTTTACTGATGTCAAATGGAAATACAACTTCTTATATATTCTTGAGCGCTGAAATTAAACAGACGTAGCAGATACTGAGCACCTCTGAAATTGGGTGGAAGAAGGATCCTGACTGCCAGGCAAGTCCTCTGGGCAGGGTACCGCTAGATGTCAGTGTGTCTGGATGGGAAATGGTAGCTATTCATATGGTAAAAAGTGAAGGCAGTGAACACTGTGTAGTTGCTTCTTACAGTGCCGTTTTAAAACACATTTGCGAAGTGCTCTGTATGCTTGATTTGCCTTTCAAATGAAATTACAAAGTTGTGAACAAATAACAATAACTGAATACTTGCCTCTAACATTTTCTTGAATAATTGTCTGCTTACAAAAATAACTAACTCATGGGGTAATTTTCACTTTTTTTTTTTCCCCCTGCACATACTTGATGACTGGTTGACATCTCCTGTATTATCCCAAAACAAAAAACCTTTCCAACTTCACTGCTTCTTCAGAGCAGAGGTTTCTGCTGAGGTGGCTCAGATTATTTCACCTGAGCAATTTGCTAAGACTGCAGCTTCTTTGTCCTTTAAACTCCACCTCCATTTTGTGCTGCTGCTGTCTCTTCTCCCAAGAACTGTGCGACCCATGCAAAGCTCTTAACTACCCTTTTTCCCTTCACCCTGTACCTGATCCTGCAGTGAAGCCAGAAGTTGTGCTAATTCTTCCTGGCTGGCAGTCAAAGATGTGTGCTCCTCTGCCTGTTACATCTGTTAGTTTTATTTGATTTCTTTAATCACAGTTGCACTTATTTTAATAAAAAGTTGTGGGTATAAAAAGGTAGAAATACTCAACTTGCACATCAGAGTCTTCCTCAGGGTTCCTGTTCTTCTGTTGATTCAGATGAGGTGTTTATGCAGCTTGAAAGCATATTTACGTATTTAATATAGAATGGCAGAGATTTCCACACTAATTATGTGTTTCTTTGATTTTCTTCTTTCTAGATGTTAAGTATTGCACTTTCAACATATGTTGTGAGCAGTACCCATAACAGTCTTAAAAACAAACAGGGATTGCCTGTATTAAATCAAGTTATCAGTTGGACGACTCTAGGTAAGTATCTTGCTTCCCAAACTTGTTTTCTGATATTTTTTAGGGTTAGGAGGTGGGTTGGGGAGCACTGACACCTTAGTATTAACATCTTATTTTTCCACATTTTTCTTGACTTGACTTCTTAAAGTTTGATTATGTGTTTACTAAGTTAGGTTTTTTCTCATAAATGTGTTTGTAAGTTTTCTAAAACATGACTCCTTTTTAGGGTTATAATATAATACTAATAACTGAGTTACAAGCAACTTTATCTTTTGTTTTGCATATCCTTTTTAGGGTTATAATAATACAAATTTTTTGTATCATTTTTGCTTTACTTGAAGCCAGGTAAGGGTGGTCTGAGGTGTCCTACAAACCAGTCCTCTAACAGCTGGTTAAAACATGGGAAAGTGAGGAGAAGAATGTTGCTGTGTTTCAATAAAAACCAAAGCTGCAGCTGATAGCAGGGATCTTTGGGTTACTGGATGTGCTTCTCAGAGCTGACTTACAGAATGCTTGTGAGCTAGTAAAATTAGTATATGTTTGATATCTGTTGGAAGCTAATTATTAAAGAAAATAAATTACAAGTCTGGATTTTTCACTGCTCTTAAATTAAAACTGTAAGATCATTAAACAGAGCAAATGTAATTATCACTGGGGTTATGGAATATAGTAAAGTAATTCATTTAGTATTTCAACTATAAAATAATTTCTGTATGGCTTCATTAGAAAATGTAAGGCATTATTTATCCCTGTCTGATCCCAAATTTGGGACTTTTTTTAGACAAAAGAACATCCCCTTTAAGGTTTGGGAGCAGTAGTTTTATAGTAGTCAGGACCTGTAATTTAAATGTAGCTTAATGGAAGCATTATGACTTCTGTTCTCTAGTTGCTGGATGTCTTGTATATTGTATATGTTCCTTTACTGGTGACATTGCTGTAACTTAATCAGATCTTGTCAGTTCTAGCAGTTTTAATTCTGTTTGAGCACACAAATTCAAGACTGATACGACTGATTGTGATCACTGTGTGTGTAGAGAATACTCTTTGTAATGTAGTTTTCTTTCCATCATCCTTTTCTTTGTAGCCTACTAAGCTAAGTGCTTGTCTCTGTGTGGATGAATTCCTTTCAGGTTTAAAGTCAGTGAAATCAGTGATGTCCTGTTTGTCTTACTGTAGCAGGAACTGAGGATAAAGGTTATCATTCTTTTCTCTGTGACAGAGAAAGAAATGTGCTTTTCATCTAAGAGATTATTTGGAAATTCAGAGAAGTCTAGATTTATTAGGTAAAAGTATATCAGGAATTCCCTTTGCTGATAGTGTTGTTTGTATAATAAAAATAAAGCTAAAATGACGTAAACTACATACCGTGCTTGCTGCTATGGTGGTATTGAATATTTTAGCAAAATTTTTCAGACTGGAAGTAATCTTTCCAAGTGGATATAATATTCAAGGTAGGAGCCTTATGCAATTGTTGAAGTTGCTTTACATAATTAAACACAAGACTAAGCAGGTAAAAAGCTGGGGCATCTGATGGAATGTCCTCAGTACTCCTGGTGAAGGGAGATTCCTTGTCATAACCTCAACAAGCAGTTGCATAACTGCAAACAAGCATCTGCCTTGTCATTAGCACCCATCATAAATGTGACATAATAAGAAATAAGGTACCATGATCTACTGTGGCTTTCCCAGGATTTGTGACACTATAAATGGTGTCTATTCATCTCTTTGCTTACTGGAAGTACTAAAAGAACAGTGCTGTTACTTCTTAAGCTGACATTTTGCCCCTCTCTATTTATACACCCAGATATACAATTATTAGTATTTATTCAAGATAATGTTAAACTAGGTATTTCTAAGGTTTTCTAACAAATTGTTATCCCTCTTCAGATAGCTGTTCTGATGAATGTGAAGCCTACCATATAAACAACAAAAAAAAAGATTTTAGGTCTAAATCAAAATTTTAAAGAAAGACTGGTTTGGGAGAAATAAATCATATTACTCATGGGTGTGTGCCTGCAAACCTGAAAAAAGGACCTGCTGGCTTCAGCTGTTAGGCTGTGTGGCTGTTGCAGTTTCTGTGTGGTAAGCACAAACATACAGAGATAAATGCAGGAGGCAGAGTGAATCCAGCCACTTCCATGTTCTTCAGAACCTTCTTTTTAGTGGTGTTGCCAGATATTTCTACATCAATATGCATTATATTTTAAAGTTTTAATCAGCATACCACAGCAACTAGCTAAGTTTTGAGAAATTTCTTATTATACTTCTACAAGGAACATGTACTGACACCTTATAGGTCAGCCAGAAATGTGCAACTCTTTTGATGGTTAATATTTCATGTGTCATATTGGAGTGGGAAAGGCTAATTATCGTCTGCCACACACACATCTGTTTTCGTCTGTGATTCTGTACAGAGAGCATTGCACATCTGATGCACTGAGCGTGATTCACAGAAGCTAGTTGCCACACTGAATTTCTTTCCAGCAGCTCTGGCTTGCAGTGTGTGTCCCTGGAGTTCCTTCTTGAGTGGGACCTTCTGTAAGCACAGAAAGCTACGAGTGATGCTAGAAGGCTGAAGCACTGTTGAGATGAAATCTCTTATTTTGTAATTGTTGCAGTGGCCAAGGCGAAAAGCCAGGACATGAAATGAAGGGTGACCCACAGACTGCAGAGACTGCCTCATTACTCTTTCATAGACGTGTTTACTATAAATAAAACTAGATACTGTGACAATAAACACAACAAAACAGGTGTACTTTCTGTATATTAGTTTGATTTCTGTTCCTTAATAGAATAATTAATTATGACTTAATGCTTGTGCAACCTTTGAGTGTTATTGTATAGTGAGGGGACCTTACCACAATGAAGAATCACACCGATGTTATTT
Organism: Odontophorus gujanensis; assembly: GCA_013399175.1. Lineage (NCBI taxonomy): Eukaryota > Metazoa > Chordata > Aves > Galliformes > Odontophoridae > Odontophorus > Odontophorus gujanensis. The sequence goes on along the minus strand of VXAB01005605.1, from coordinate 132,092 downwards.
GTCCACTCACTTCTTTATAAGCACATTAAATGAAATTTTCACAATTAAAAACAAGCAAACAAAAAACCCACAGGTTTAAAATGGCCAAATCACAGTACTTCTTTTCCTTCTTCCTTCCCCAACTTCAAGCACCTGGATACTTCTCTACTTTTATTCCTGTTTGCTCACTCTCTTCCAGGAGCTTGTTTTTGCTTTTTTAAATTTCTCACCTCCCATGAGCCCCTGGGGAAGAGCTAATGAAAAAAAGAAAAAAGCCAAAATTTGGGCTTTCTTCAGCAAAAGTAACTTTTCAAAATAAGTAGGGCATGTATGACCAATATAGCTTTTTTTGTATATAAAGCTGTCAAGATTTGAAGAATGTTATCTTGTTACTGAGGAGGAAATGTTCTGCATGCAGTGACTGACAGGTCTTCTTTTATTGCAGCTTCTTCCTCAGTGTTGCCATTACTGAGTCCCACGTTGCTCTTCCAGCGACTGTTCAGCATACTGCTTTCATTGATGGCCACCTACCTGCTCCTCAGCACAGGGTATTTCTTTCTTACTCAATTTGCGTTGTTTTTGCATGTGAAAATCAGGAGCTAAATGTGAAATTGTCTGCTGAATCTTCTGAATGTTCCTGTTAAAGATGTGAAGCTTGCTTCCAGCTGTAATCTCATTGTTTATTTCTTTTTCAGTTCCCTGAAGAGTATTTCAGGGAAACTTCCACAGTTCTCTTTGTATTTATTATAAGCACTCTGTTTTGTTGACATTCCTTTCAGTTAGACCAAGCAGAGACTGAAAGGATGCATATTCAAACAGTCTTGCACTAAAATAAGAAATTCAGTTTTAGTTTATATCTTCTGTTGTTTTAGTATGTGCTTTTCTGTTCAGAAAGAAAAGAAGTAACTTTCTTCTCAGTTGCCAATCACTTGTGTCTACTTATGGCTTAAAGGACGTATGGGAAACAAGTAGCCCTAAAATAGGGGAAGTGTGGAAAGTGTAAGTAACTTTTTTCACAAGGGTGCTAGATTCCCAGAAAGAGCAAAGCTTGCTCCTCTCTTGTGCAAAAGGCAACCCTTGAGAGCTTTAAGTGAAGAAAAGTCCATGTCAGCCAACTGACTTTTTGTCCACTCAGTAGCTCTTAAAAACACAACTAGTGGGGAACGTAGGAACCATCCCTTTCACCTCCCCTCTCATTTATCCTCTGGACTTAATTACACTGGGAAATTAAGTGGAATAAAATGTATTACTGCAGATATTTTGCAAAAGCTACCTCTTGTAGCTATGCTCATTTCAGATCAAGCATCTTTTTTATTTTTGTCTCCTGCTTGTCCCTTCCTCCCAGTTCACTATTGAGGCTGTGATCCTAATCTTACTTCTGTCATCACACACACTCTTGCACTTAACTTTCTTAACCTGTCCTGGCTGCTGGATAAAGCATAAACGTTGTTCTTCATGGGAGTGCCAACCTCCCTTTTTATGTCATGGCCCTGTACCAGATTACTTAAATGCTGACTGCTCTCTGCTGCCTTCCTACAGCATTCACGCAGACCAACAAATTCAGAAAATTCTTTTAAGAAAAGAGTCACAACAGAATCCAGGTTCTGTGTTTGTCTCCTCAATGCTCTGTTAAACCGTGTAACAATAACGTGCTGCCTTTCTTGGGTAATTCCAGCACCTTTCTAGCTGTAGATTGTATTGAAACCAGCTGCAGCTTGTATTGAAGCCAGCTGCAGAGCATAGCTGCTTACAAGTTGTCACTGACCCAGTTGAAGACATTCAGTTTGCGGGCGAGCATAGATGATTGTGAGGCTCACAGCTACTTCTGCTGTGGACAACCTAAGTGCTGTCATTTTTATAATTAAAACAGAAAAGTCCAAAATCTTTTGCTCTGGTTTGAAAGCACTTTGTGGCTACACCAACAGGGAATTATAATATAGAGACTATGCCAGGATTAAATGTAATCTTTTTCCCGATTTTAGACAAATTAGTAGTCTTGTCAGTATTGTTGTTACAGTCTCTGCTGGTTTTATAATTTTGTCTTGAAAGAAAAAAAATGAAAAGCACTGAAGTGCAGCTGGAACATAGAAGGCAGGGAAAAACAAGTTCTATCTGACAACAGTCTATACTCCTAAGTTATCAGAGTGTTCTAATTTCTCAGATAAATACATTCATAGTTTGCTATGCTGCATTGCTGTAGAAGTCAGCAATACCCCTCTGAGACAGGAGGTCTAGCTGCTAGAATAGCTGAGCTGACTTGATAAAAGTTATGACTTAACACTGCTGTTGGACTGATGTTGCTGTTGGAATAGATTGATATGTAGGAAAGAAGAAAAGACATTTGAGTTCAGTTAAATGGGATGTTCTGTTTATTACATGACTGCCTTTCTCCTGGCAGTCACCAGAATTGGCAGCTGGATTGAAATCACCAGAATGAGGTAGTGTGATTAGATTCTAAAGAGACAATTTCTAGATGTTAAGTTGGTCTGAACCTTCTCATTTATCAATAAGTCTTACTGTAACACTTTCCATTTTGACGAAAACAAGTGCTGGTTGTGACTTTTTTTTTCCTCTTCCTTTTTAATTTTATTTACTTCAGTTTTATTAATCATAACAGTGGGAATTCAATGTTGTGGCAGCAATCAGATAATAAAATGGATGCAAAACGCAACTGAGCGATACTGAGGCGTTCTGCCTGTCCTACTTGTACAGTTCAATTGCTTGTGGCTTTAAACTTCACCATCCAACTGTGGGTACACTCAGAAGTGGTGGCAGGGAGAGTGCTGTTGTGGCTTCCATGTATTTGGTTAAAGAAAAAATGAAAAAAGTAAAGAAAATAAAAGAAATGTGATGGTATTTAATGTTAAATAGTTGTTAGAGACTGCTCTTACTGTGATTATTATGTTGCTACTTAGATATGAAGCTCTGTTTCCACTGGTGCTCTCTGGTTTGATGTTGGTGTGGATACAGATGGAACAAGAAGCATTGTGGCACTATGGTCTTTCACTCAAACCGAAGGTAACAGTTCCAGATAGTTATATCAGTTTAATTATCAGAAGTATCTTCTTTTTCCTTTAGGTGTAATAAATGTTCTAAGTGATCTTCATAGAGCAAGACTGCATTTTCTTCTTTTGAGCTTGGGAGGCCAGTAACAGCTGTCTCATGAAATGGGAATGTGACCTTGTTGAAGATGTTTCACATCAGAGCCATTTCCAGGAATGCAGGAAATAATTTTGACTTAACAGTATGTTCTGCCACATACAGAGCTCTCTTCTTTGAGTGTAATGCTAATTCGGAGTAAGGCCCAGTAACTCTTCAGATCAAGTGCAGTGTCACTGTACTTTCTTTATTCTGATGGCAGTAGTGCATGTCAATGTAAAAGACTGAAAAGTATTTTCGTTTCTGAAATGACCTGCAGAAAATGCAAGAAATCTTGTTTGAATGTGTCCTGCCACTTTCTTTCATCAAGGAAGGCCCTTTATTTTTAATTATCCGGACAAGGAACTGGAAACTAAATTGAAACTAATGCATTCTTGGATTTGCCTGGAAGAAGAGTTCTATAATAGGTGTCAGTACAGTTTCTCTCACCCTAAAATTTTTGAAGCTATTTTCAAAGCCTGTGCTGCTCACACTGCTGCTTTTAGATTAGGTCAAGGTTTTAGCAAGCTGTGGCTATGCCATTAATTTGGTTAGAGCCAAAGTGCCTGTTGCAGAGCTGTCTGGGTGCTTGAAGCCAGGCAAGCGTGCAACATGGTTCTTCCCTACTTCTCCCAAGTGTGCCCTCCTCAGTGCTGGTGATGGAGAATCTGGGTAAGAATGCATAGGAGTGGGAGTGGCAGAGTTGCTTGTTAAAGTGGTGGTACACATCTTTCATGACAAAGCAGTCACCAGAGTGGATCTCACAGATGCTTTTGTTTCTCCCACAGGGGAGGTGACTTTATAGCTTGAGAGAGAATGGAATCTGACAGCTTAAGGCTGGATATCAGAAATTAAAATGGGAATTGCTTTTTATTTAAAATATTTTAAATATTGAAATATTTTATGTGAGGATGTTTTGTAGCATCTGGAGTGGTGCTTACCTGGCTGATGGTGATCCGATCTTCTAGTCATTTTTCTTTTTAAATAAAATTCTATTGAACAATGTATCACATAGATGACTAGAACAATGATGAGCACTTTATTGATCGAATGCAAATTAAACGAATGTAAGTGAGCTGCAATTAGTGTTCAGGTTGTCCCTATCTGTATGTCATCTGACTTTTGGTTCCGAGTGAAAGGAACAACAATGCTCACTCCTGCCTCCCACTTTTAGATTAGAAAAAGAATCTCTCAGGTACCTGTTAATACTTAGACAAAGTAAATCATGTGCTTGAGAATCCAGCTCAGCTTTCTGATGTGAGATTAATTTTAATTAAATTGTTGACAGTATTGAAAGTCTGTTATTTGGATTTTTTTTCTTTTCCCAATGGAGTTCACTGGCTTCTTAAACTTTATGAAGACAGTTCTTTTTAGGTCAAGTGCTATTGAGATGAGAACGAAAGGAGGTGGAGGATATTTTAGTATATTCTCATTCACAGCGTAAGTCAGCTAAGGATAATCGTGGTCTTTAATTCTGTGGGTCTTTTTTCACATGCTCATGTGAGCAGTGGAAGTGTTTGTGTGTAGGAGGAGGAATATTTATGATGGAAAAAGATGATAAATCTGAGGCATAGAAGCTCTTTTTTTTCTTTTTAGCACAGATAGTAATGGAAGCTCTAATGTGTTCTTTTGATCATCTCATTTGTAAAGTTTTTCTGTCAGATTCATTAAAGTATAAGAAAAAAAAAAAGGAAAGGTTGCAGTATTTATCGTAACACTACTCTAATAGCGACTGCTAGGGAATAAGGCTTACTTCTCATTCATTTCAGTAACATTATGGTGGGTCTGTCAAACTACATCAGTTATGTTAGGTATTGATTTCTTCTGCTGTCTTTCCAGCTTGCTGTTTTCAACTTTGCCTATGCTACTGATATAACTCAGTTTCGACAGCTCCACTTAGACGACATCCGCAGATCTTTCTTCTTTGTATCCTTTTATTGGTTGCTGCATTCCAAGGAAAGGATAGGTTTGCTTCAAAAGGTCCTGCAATCAAAAATGTAGTCTAGTAGTGGTTGGAAACAGAAGCTAGTGAAAACTATTTATCGCATGTTGCTCGAAAGACAGCTGTCTTGTATGTTGTTTTTTGATGCATCAGTAAAAAACAAAAAAAAAAACAAAAAAAAAAACTGTAATTAACTGCACTTTTTTGAAATCCATCTTCTAGCTCACTTTGCAAATTTCCACCTCATAGAATCAGTCATTAATGTTGGAAAAGATGACTATTACAGTTTAGTTAACCTTTATTCTAAGGATGCTGGTTCTCACTTTGGTGGTGCTTTATTACATTTTGGCTGCAGGGAGTTCATTCAGCCTTGATAAATTAATTTGAAAAAGTGATATTAAAATTATTCTTGTTTTGTCATCTTTAGAGTATGAGAGTGTATTAGGAAGAAGCTGTTAAGAGGTGGGCATTGGCCATGTCCAATCAGAGAAGATGAGAGGAAAAGCTCCTGCAGACTTGAACAAAACGTGTTGTCAGATTCTGGCCTAGAAAGGATGTGTGATACACTTAATTTTACTGCTAGGAGAGATTTGGGCTTGAGGAGAAGGGTTGCTTGCTTATTAACATTGCAGTTATTTTGCATTACTGTAACTGCAACTGCTGATGAGATTTTTGTTGTTGTTTTCAATACTCTATAAGCTTAATAATGTTACAGTTTTTCTCTTTTGTTGTGGGTCTGCAGTTCAGTGAAAGCAGTTTGGCCGAAAGGGTGTAAGTGTTCTAGTGGGAGAGTCTGGAATGAGCCAGACTTGAATATACAAGTTTCTATCACAGGTGGGTTGTCACAGATGGTGGTAGGATGAAGCTGCCTAAATACTACTTCCAGCAAAAACAGGCTTTATAGTTTGTAGAATAAGCAAATCTGATGGAGTGGATCAGAATCGCAGAGACTGTGTTGATTTGATTGAATTTGGGAATCTGCAGAAGCACAAGTGAGATAGTCACCTCGTTAGAAAGGCAGTTCAGTGCTAAAGAAGGTGGTAAGACTACATGCTAGGTGTTGAACGTGTTTTCTATCCAGTGTATCTGAAAAACAGCTTATCAGACCATGCAATGGGTTCATCTATTTCATTTGTTACTTTGCTGGGTTTTAAATAAAAAATAAACTTGTAGTGTAAGTATTACTGTCAGATCCTAAAAATTAACCCCCACTCAAAAAAAAATAAAAAATTGCTTTTGAAAACTTCAGAAATATCAAACAGTTAAATATAGAACTTCAGTCTCGTCTTACTTGAAAACACTTGAATGTATTCCGTTCAGGTCTTGAAAAAAATAACAATTTGCTGTCTCCCTTGCAGAGATAAGGTATGATACATTCTAGCTCAAAAGGCAGGGTTGCTTTTTTTTTTTTTAAAAAAAAAAAAAATTTAGATATGTTCAACAATTAGAAAAGATATTTCAGGGACCTTTTTATTAAAACAGTCATGTTGCATCTGCAACCCTGTAAGTTTTATATCTTGAAAATAATCTTTCAAACTTTGTATATGAGGCCCAAAAGAAAAAATGCACTGAGAGACCTTATAGCCTTACCTTCTAGGAGAAGCTTCAGATCGCATATACTTAGTATTTTGATTAGTCCTATGTGCCACTGGTATTTTTTTCTGTTTTATTACAGAATTGTTGTTCTTATAAATCTCAACTGGCATATTTGCGCCATGCTGTTAGACTGCTGTGTTACTAAACTTGAAATGATGCGATACACTTGGGAGGTATAATTTCTGTAGTTATGCTGACCTAATCTTTCAGAAATACTGTGTGCAGAATCGCAACGATTCTGCTGAATAGTTGGTAGCAAGCTGTTTATGCAGAGACTTAAATGATCTGATGCAGTAGCTGTAACAGGAGCGGAAGGACCCAGAGGGTGTTCTAGCAGCAGGAGCCATTGTCACAAACTCTCTGCCTGATGAAATGAAAAAAATAAAAAATAAAAGGCAGTTAAAACCGTTATTTGACCAAAGAGATGCGAGTCATAATGGGTCTCAATGAGCTCAGAAGGTAGAAGAATCTTTCATGGGCTCCTATAGCAGCAATCATCATATCTAGATGAACTTCTAGCTCTACCAATTGTGCAAGAGTTGTCCTACCTCCCCCAAGTACAAAGTTGCTGGGAGTCCCATGTTGCAATGGGTAGGCTCAGCATAACCTTTGGACAACAAAGCTGCGAGAGGGATAGCAACCTTCGGTCTTGTTTCATGGCCATCTGCCTCTTCCATGTTTGATTCCTCAATAAAACCATCTATTTTGTTTGGTGATGCAAAATGTCAGCAAAAATGCTTGCTTGTTTGTGTCCAGGTATGTTCCTATTTTACTAGGAGCCCAGAAAACAAGCTGCCAGTTTTCTGGCAGGGGCTTTAAGACAATCTCTAAAACGTTACATGTGCAATTTCTGTCAGTAAAATTTGACACAATCATAACTGAAATCTTGGGTAGAGCTAGACAGTGCTTTGATTGTCTTCATGCAATGTAGAACTGTAATAGTGAGTCTGCTTCCTGGAGTTTCATGATGGGATTTGGGAAGCAGATTGCAGTGAAGGGGAAAATGCTTTGTTTTACTGCAACTGTTTCTGTGGTGTGTTTTCCTTAAATACATCTAGGTTTTCTTCATAGTGACAGCCTTTTTTGGCACTGGAAACATAGCCTCCATTAACAGGTAATTATTATTCATTCATTTGTGAAACAGTAGGCTACAAAAATTCTTCCTACAGTTGATGTGCTGAATATAAATTTCATCAGCAAAATCAGAGCAGAATTAAAACAATATTCTGTGATAATAATGATAACAAATGGTACTGTTTCTGCTCTCTGTAACCTGTTCCCTAAGAGCTGATCCTGGTTGTAAGGTCATCTCGATTTCTATTATGTAGAAAGGAGTAGAGAGGACGCGACTGCTCATCAGCAGCATGGCTCCCTAAAAAGGCACCAGCAGAGAAAATTGTAGAGAAAGAAAAGTGCAGTGTAAACAGTCCTTGCTAATTCAATATTTGGGCAAGAAAAGAGAGATCTGGAAGCCTTGTTTAAAAATGTGTGCACACAGGATTAACTAAATGCTATGTTTTTAAATGCAAAATGCCATTTTTAGGACACGTAATGTCTTTTTCATGTTTCTCTAGTTTTGATCCTGCATCTGTCTATTGTTTCCTGACTGTGTTCAGTCCCTTTATGATGGGAGGCTTGCTCCTTTTGAAGGTTAGTAATTCTACCTTAGTGAAATTTTCTCAAAGAACTGTTTAATAAATGATCTATCCATGTACATAGTTGTTACAAAAACATATATCTTTATTTGAGCTTCATTAGCCTTCTCATCCACGTGTGAAGTCTTCAGCCTTTATAGTGTTCCTAGAGCTAAATTCTTCCAGTTCCCAGAGGAGAGAAGCTAAACTGTATGGAAAGTATAATTTAACTGCATTAGGTTTATTATATTGAAATGGAAGTTTCAAATGTTGAGAAGACCTCTAAATTATTTTTTTAATGATAAGTTTTCCCTATGGTATAATGTCTACAGAAACATTGAGGGAATATGTACTTTTTTATTAGTTTCATCTATCTACATCTATTGCATTAAGTATGAGCTTTGAATGCTTTACTGATTAGGCTGACATTTTTACAATAAGTACTATTTTGAATTTTTTATTTTTTTTAATATCTTTTAAGATCTGTTAGACACTGGATTGCACTCTGTCATGGTTTTGCTTGCTTACTGTCAAGGTATGGGAGCTGTTTTCTGATACTTAGGTGCAGGAACTGCCCAAGGCAGAGGTAAAGAGGAAAATAGGAAGGGAAATAGGGAATTAATGGATTTCTTAATATATGCAGTAGTTTCTGCCTCTGCCTTTGTGTTACTTCTGTCCAATGGAAAGCAGACTTGACTTTACAGTTATACTCCAGGACACTAGTCAATAAAAACCTTTTGGATCTTAGGGAACAGCTTTTAGCCTGTAAGAATTGTGATGTTTTCACACTTCTAACTTAAGGAACGCAAGTCAGCTTTGGAAGGAGCAAAAAGCAACATTCATGTTTCTGACTTTTTTTTGATGGTTTTTTTTTTTGCTTTAGTTTCTTCTTAACTTACAGAACAATTTTCATTTGCTTTACTTGCGTTCCAGGGATGAACTTTTCTCTTGCTGAATACATGCTGTATTGTGGTTTTTGAACTATTTTTTTCTGATGGCTGAGATGGACCTATTATATTTTGCTTGGAGCTCTGCATCCTGTCACATGAGATCTTGCATCCCAGCAACTTTTTTCCTCTCTCCTTGCTAAAGTTTTTACCATCAGTGCTAAAATGGCTAAATGAAGTGAGGATCATCAAGGTGTTATTTCATTGCAGTTCAGCTATGACCATGGGAGGGATTTTCTTCTTGTTTATTAAGCATGCATTTTGAAGAATGTGTTTGCACATTTTCTTGCCAATGTTTTTCTACCATACACATTCCATGATAATTTCAAAATCCGGAAAATATTTCCACAGCCTACCAAGTTGTTTTGTAAATACAGTTATAAAACAAAATGTTGTTTGTGTTTTAAACAGGTTGTAATACCATTTGTTCTGGTATCATGTGCTTTTGAAGCTGTTCAAGTCACAACACAGCTATCTTCTAAGAGGTACAGTAAGTACTATATTTCTGCATTAGTGAGGGTTTCATACCTATTCTGCAAGAATTCAAAATTGTCAAATCTCAGTCTAGATTTAAAAGAAAAAAATAGGTCATACTGTTACTTTTACTTGTATTGTTTGTATTTTTTGTTCAGTGATTTTGCAAGCTCACGAGTTCTTTTCATCATGATAGATGATTATAAATGGAAGTGTTAGCCCTGTCTGAAGCGACGATATTCAATATTCTTCCTTGATAATACACAGAAGGAGCACATTTTTTTCCTTGTAATATAGAAAAATGAGAGGAACCTAAAGTTTGACTTTTGTTTCACGTTGCAACTCTGCCTATTGTACAATATTTTAAAAATAACCTATTTATAATGTAACCAATTCAGAGCTTTGTAGCACTGACCTCGTAATGAACAGTGTTTAAAAAAAAAAAGTCTGAATCATTGAATGGCTTATGTTGGAAACAACCTTAATACTCACCCAGTGCCAATCCTTTTCTATGGGCAGTGCTGCCACCCACCAGCTCAGGCTTTGAAGGAACAGCACAAGGCTCACCATCCCACTAAACCTTTTTAGCCTCAGCTATGCATGCAGTCTGTGTGAGCTGTCCCTGGACCTCCAAAGAAGGATATCCACCTTCCTTGCTAAGGGTGATATAGGAGCAGAGATGCATTGTGGAACTGGGATTGTTCAGGAGATCAGCTAGCAATATACATGTGTAGGGATCAGGCAACATAAAGGTCAGTGTTTCCCAACTTCTGAATGCTTGTGATGCCAGAGTTATTGCAGGCTTCTATGAAATGTGCATGTGTGTGTGTGAGAGGGGAAATTATATAAACTTCTTAAACTGTGAGGCACAAGTACATCTTTACAACACTGAGACTGTGGCTGTACCTCAGGTTGGGATTTTTGCTGGCTTCATTTAACTGCTCAGGTGACAATAGCAAAGATACTGCCACAGCATCAGCTTGGGAACAAGACAGAAACCACAAGATGTGCCCAGGTTCCCAGGAGAGGTTGTGCTCTGATTGTCAGTGCATCCCAGAGCTTGTACTGCACTCATTATTGCTCTTGCTGCCCCTGCTAGCTAAATTAAGCCATCACAGGCAGCAATCTTGTTTTCGGAGTGTTATAAACATGCCCTGAAATTAGTGTTGCCCTTCCACTGTGGAAGTTCTCCTGCAGTTCAGAATGGCATTAAGTAGATTTTTGTGATCTCACCAAATTACTCCCAAACTCCTTGTTTGTAGATAAAAGAACTACTCTTTGTTTCTTGCTGTTCATGGAGAATATTCTATCAGGATGTTCCTGTAACTTGCCTGTGAAAAAAGCCCTCTAGCTGAGTGCTTCCTAGACACTGCAAGTCTGCAACATCCAATCTGAGCTATAGGTAAGGGGAAGAGGCCTTTCAGTGAGTCTGAGATGTAGTAGGTTTGTAGCATGCTAGTTCACCAATGAAACATAGCTGATTTAAGCAATAGCAGAACCTCTTTCTTGTCAGAAGACATCAATATGAGTGTCCCCCTGCACAAACTCATTCAATGCTGCAGCAGGACATTTCCTCCCTAAAAAGGCTTCTTGAATTTATGATGGTACTACTGACAAATTAGCTGTATTATACTTAAAGACTTCTTTGCTAATGGGCCAGCTTCTTGCTGCATTGCTTCAGTGTCATTAACTAGAAACTAGCTTTAACCAGCGATAGTAATTGCTTTCATGCAATTCAGGATTTACATAGTTTAATGAAAAGAACATTAGGTTAATGGGAAAAAAAAATACCTCTACGTGCTCCCTTCTGGTTTGTTTTATTGGCTGCATTCTAATTCCCAGAAGTAACCTGCTGCCTGACAGCAGTCTGGGTGCATGCCATCAAAATGCTGCGCCTTGCTTGAAGAGTTTACAGGAGCCCAGAGCTCTGAAAAGGAGCCATGCACTTTGTTCAGCAGGGAGGATGTCAGAATAGGACCAATCAGCTCAGTTGTCTGTCTATCCGAAACAGTTTCTTTCACTCCTGAATCCATTCTCAAGCTTCTAAATCAGCTTTATTTGGCTTAGCTGGCGCATGAGCTCCCAGTGTCAGGAATGGGCAGTCGCTGTTTCCAACATGCTCTTGTTCTCTGCTAAATGACTCGTGTTAGGTTTCTCTGTTGCAAAATTGAAACTGCTAATGTGAAATGTCTGTTTCAAGCAGGGTGGGATTACAAATACCAAATGTTCTAGTCATGTATTTTAATTCTCTAATAAATGCAAAAGTAGCTGAGTGGTGGAAAGGCAAGCACAAGAAACAGTATCTTATTTTAATTTCATTGTGGGGATTTTAGTAAGCTTTGTGATGTCTGTGGCCATGAATGTTGGATGATAGTCTGGTTCTGTTTTTTTCTTTGCAGCCTTTTCCTCATTGTTCTTGTGATTTCAGACATTATGGCTTTGGTAAGTTGTTGTTGCATTCTCTTCAAGTAAGACGAAGCCGAGAGGGCTCTACTAACTCCTTGTAGGGATCTGAATTTGTTTCAGACTTCTAAGTTTTTGCAACCAGGGCAATGAATTGAAACCCTAGCATAATTTAGAGATAACACTCTTGCAGTCACCACTCTTTGAATTTCATGTTATTAAAGCTTCTGAAGAAATAATGCTCTTATAATAGCAAGAGACAAAAAAGAAGTAACAACTTAATCTGAGTTTTTCATGTGCTTTCCAATCAAATTCTTAGGCAGTGTTTAAATCAATTTTAGCTTTGTGCCAACCTTAGTTAATTTTTCAGGAATGTGAGCTTTTCCATGAAAAAGAGACACAAAGGAAAAAATGTGTTACACATCATTTTCATTGTTAGTGTTGCAAGAATCCAGGAGATCTGCAGCATCTGAGAAAAAAGACTTTGTGCCCTCGGCAATAAACTCTCAGGGAATGAAATCTTCAGACAGTTTGGGTCCACAAATGAAGCTAGTTGAAACAACCCAAATCTGAACAGTAATATCCACTAGATTTATTTCAGTTTCACGGATTGAAAGTACATTTTCATAGTTTTCCATTAACAGTCTTCAACTTAGCAAGTAGAGCCCCTTAATATCTCAACCTGTGAGTTCCCCTGTCGTTCCTTCGATTCTCTCCCCAATTACACTGGAAAGGAGGAGAGAAGTGAGCAAATGACTGGGTGGTGCTTTGCCACCTGCTGGGTTAAAGCACAACAGTATCATTAAGTCAACAGAAATCTTTAAGAGTAGTGGGTAGAGCTTGTGTTTTCACTTCATATATGCTGGTTTAGTTTAGCCACTTTGCAGGAAGCATTCCAGGTGTGATACCATTGTAAATTGCAGTGTACAATATAGTGTCATCTATGGATCTTACCTCATAGGAAAAACAGCAAATACAAAACCAAATGACTATTTTGTCTGTAGAGTAAGAAAAATGAGAAGGTGTAGTTTTGCTTCATTCCAAGCAAGTCTTTTGACTAAACTGATTTTCGATAGGTTTCATAGGAAAAGGATTAATATATCAGTAAACAGCACTCAGTGTTTCACTAACAAAAAAAGTCAGTCTAAAAGGAAAAGAGGAGTACAGGTGTGTACTGGTGTGTAGCAAAGCCCAGTATCTTGTACCTCGTATATTCTCCTATTTTGACTTAATGATTTTAAAACAACAAGTAAATGTGTGCTTGGTGTACAGAAAATAAGTCTGACCAAAGAAGTGTGATATGCAGGAACTGTGTGTGTACAAAGCAGAAAAAACGTGGAAAAACATTTGTCTGTGGTCTTGAATCTTCCAATTGTTTCTTGTGACCATCAGCTAGAATTCACTAATAGTTTAGTACTGTCTTTTCCTGACTTTATTGCCATTTTGCAGATGAGAAACTGCCGGAGTTGTCCAATATTTGTGGTAGATTTCTGTGAAAGCAATATATACCCTTCTTTTTTACTTCAGTTGTTATTTGGGAACCTGTTATTTTAAGCAACAAGGTGGACTGTCATATTGAAAAGGTTGTCTGCTGGTAATCTCTGCTTCTTGCCAACAGAGAGAGAACTTGTTCCATCTTTAGCTGCTCATATTTGATACCATGTTAAGTCTGTTTCTGGCTCTTAGAGTATTTTTCTCTTTGGTCCAAATAAGTATTCCTGGAAAGGTCCTGCCCTTGTTCTACTTGAATTAGAAACTTGGAGTAAACAACCTGAAAACATTGGTTGTGATTTTGTGTTTCAAATTGTGCACTGTTGATTTACTAATGAAAGTTGTTTTATTTCCTAGCACTTTTTCTTTTTGGTTAAAGATTATGGAAGCTGGCTTGACATAGGAACAAGGTACAGTATTTTTTGCTTCTGTTGCATTTTGAGGAGGCACAGAGGTTAATGTTGTTGTTTACTCTTTGTAATTTTTTCCAATTACTCTCCTTAATCAAATGCTTCAGTGATGATCCCTGTACTTAAGACATTTGTGCACGTGTATGTATGTGCCACGTATATACTCACATGCACACATAAATATATCCACAGCTAAAACTCCTGACTTAAAATCTGTGCTACAGCAACGTGGAATAGGCAGTTAATCTAGCATGGCAAAAAATCCTGTAAACAGTGTTTGTTTTATTTCTAAAGAGCAATAATTACACAAAAACATCTTAATCACCGATTTGCAATGTAATTAGTCTTAATTACTGTTAAAATTGTAATTTATCAAAGTTGTTGATTGTCTTAAATCTAATTAAACTTCCATGTAAGATCCATCATGAACTAATGAACGTTTAGCAAGTTATGTTGGTGGGTACCAATGCTTCAGTTAATCCTACCTTCAGCTTGGGGAGAATAGATCTGTGACATTTAAACATACAACTCACAGTTATAGAAAGTGAACGTGTTCTGCACAGCCAAGTCCTACAACATACATCACCAGGTAGATTTTCAACCATGCATTCTTATTTGTGAGTTGCCCTGAAACAGCAAACAGCTTTCAGAGTTACCTTCCCTGAGTTACGGGAATAGATTATAATCCGTAATAAATTTAGAAGGGAATATGTACAGAATAATCCAGCTAGTCTGGTAACCTGAAAACATCATTTAAAGAAAAGTTGAATATTGATTCATTGTTAATACTCTGTTTAGTCTGTGTTTACTCTATGCTCTGCTGAGCCCCTTGCTTTCTCAGGCACATGCATGCCTGTACAAACATGCATCCACACATTCTGCCTCTTTCCTTTTGCAATTTGAAATTCCTGCTTAATGTTTTGGAAGTTCCTAGTAGGAGGAGGTTGAGTTAGATCAAATAATGGAAACAGCGCTTTAACATCATCACACTTCCTTCTTGCTGTCAGTCTGTGGTAAGTCAGTTGGCTTCATCCTTTGGCTGAATTCCTTTGTAGTTTAATGAGGATATTAAAGACCTCAGAAGAGCTCTGCTTAGCTGAGCGAGAAGCTTTCTAATTGGGAATTGACAAGCAAAAACAAAAAATGTTGCAAGTAACCAAAAACTTTGTTTCTGATGTACAGTCTTCATAGCACAGCCATTTACACTTGGGATAGATTGTTGGATCTGTTTCCGCTGGAGGTACGCTTTGTTCCTGAGAGCTCGGGGGAGCCTATTACATACATATGTAATTCTGCCTCTCAGTGTGTGTTTGAGCACAGAAGAAAGTATTTAAAGAATTCTTTTGAAAAAGTATTTGTGATTAATTTTTAATGTGGTAGTGCACAATGCTCAGGCAGCCTTAAATTTGTCATTAATTCACTTTTGAGTGCTTGACTTCACAACCTACATTATTACACTGTAGTCTGTTTATGTATACACTGTGTGTGTGTGAACATAAGTTAAAACTGACTTGGCTGCATTAGGAAAAAGGTGAAGCTTTAGGCAGAACTGAAGCAGTTCTTCTCTTCCCTAGCACAAGCAGTGTTCTGACCCCTGAACGTGAGCAGATTTGTCAACACGTTATCCTCAAGCTTTGCAAAACCAGCGGGCAACAGAAGAAGATTCCTTTTTGTTTATTCCTGAAAAATGAGCTTCGTGGGGTTTTGGGCAATTCCCAAAATCAGTGGGAGAGAGATACTAACATGGCTCTTTCCTGTCCTCTTCTTACAGCCCTTGTGACAGCTCTGTGGCATTCCTCTTGCAGTGTTGTCTGTTGTTGCTTTGACAGCAAGGTCTGAAAATATCCCCTCACAGCTGACATTTTAGATGTTGCCAAAATTATTCCTGAGAAGACTGAGTCAGTTAAGGAAATGGTGGTTG
>VXAB01005605.1:0-116103 GCA_013399175.1 Odontophorus gujanensis | reverse complement strand
TTTTTTTTTTTTTTTTTCCCAGCCATTTCTATCTCAGCAAAACCTGTGTGGAATTTCATGGAGCAAAGAATAGGAGCACCCTTAGGGACAGCTCTTGACAGCTTTTTCTTTTCCATTTTCTTTTCCTTTTTTTTTTTTTTTTTCTTGTGGCACTGATGGGGGGGATACAATTTTCAGGTTCATTTTATATTACTACTTTACAAGATCATTGAAATCAGAGTGGAAAAGCAGCAATTTAGTCACCTAGTGAATAGCAAGAGATTGGTTCCTTTGAAGTCCTCTGAAATGCCGTATATCTCGCATTTGGAAAGTTTCTGATGTATATTTCCACTCATTCTTTTTTGTGATGATAAAGTTCTCTGAATTTTCTAACTACCACACCTCAAAATTTTTGAATGTACTCTCAGTAAGAATATGCAAGTTCAGTAGGAAATGTTCATTAGGTAATAACTGGGTTTTTCAGTAGCACGGCTCACTATGTTCATGTGAAAAATTTGATTTTAAAAACCTCAGGGAAAAAAATAAGACTTTCATTGTTATTTTATGGTGGTGTTTTGTTTCCTAGGGGATCTCCCTCATTGTTTGGAAGCAGTTTTTGCTTGCTTAACTGATACCTTTTCGTTTTTTAATTTCACTCCTGGCTGTTGCATCTCAGTCTACCATGCCTCATATCTGCCTTAACAATGCCTTTATTCTTCCAGTTGAATATGCCATACCTTTCAAGTATTGTCTATCAAGGGAAGAGATTTCTACTTTTCCCTTTCTTCCAGATGATTAATGAGATGCTGAACAACAACACGTCTAGCACACAGTCCTGTAGTACCACATTCAGCGAATCATAAACCCATCACTGATTGCCTCTTCGCAGGAAATTATGAGTAACTGTAATTGTTTATAGCTTCTTAGAAAGTATTCAAACCCCTTTGCTTAATTGTGGTACTAAATTCAGCACGGACTTATTTTTCAGAGAGTATAATCTTCAAGTGAATGTAGAATTCATAGAATTGGTTATACAAGCTTGTGAGATCTGCTAGCTTTACCCTTTACTTGTATGTATGTTTTGAGGTAACAGTAAATTGTATCATAAGCTGTAGGAAAACCCAATGTTACATTTCATAGATATAACAGTGCAGACTTCCCAGTACTCTTGATTTATCAGTGTTTATTACGTGATCATGGGAAGTTTCTGACAGATTCTTTTATTTTTGAATAACAGATAAATGGAATAGATAGCTTTTCACCTTCTTTGCCACTAAAGTAGATTCCTCTATGGCTTAAAAATTGTTTTTTCTATCTAGCTCTAGAAATTGAGATATATAGCCTTTAAAACATGCTATAGCTGTATAGTATGTGCAGTTTGTAGATAGCTGTTTAAACAGATGATAAAGATAAGCCCTTGAAACTTATTTATGTGACCGTATTACATAGTTTAATCCAGACATCTTCTGTACTACTCTCCCAGTCTTTTTGTATCAGTTGCTGGAAGATACAGAGATAAATATAATCTGAACTGCTCTTCTGCAGTTTCAAAGGTCAGTGGATGTAAAGCTTCTAGATAAAGCATAGATAAAGCAGTTTATGGTTTTCCGTAGTAGAAACAGTTTTAGTTCTGGGTTTCCTGTGTTCTCAGTCTGATTATTAAAACAAAGGTATAGGGGGAAAATAGTGTTTACCAACAATTTCTAAAGTGTGGCACCAGCACAGACTGTCCAGAGAAGCTATGGTGCCCCATCCCTGGAGGTGTTCAAGGCCAAGTTGGATGGGACTGTGGGCAGCCTGAGCTACTGGTGGCAGCCCTGCCCACAGCATGGGGTTGGGGAACGGTGGACTTTAAGGTGGCCTCCAACCCAAGCACTTACTGAAAGCATCGCATCACGTAAAGGTGAAGTCCTCAAACTCTTCTGGAAAGAGCTTATCCAAGTCCTNCCCAATCTTTTTGTATCAGTTGCTGGAAGATACAGAGATAAATATAATCTGAACTGCTCTTCTGCAGTTTCAAAGGTCAGTGGATGTAAAGCTTCTAGATAAAGCATAGATAAAGCAGTTTATGGTTTTCCGTAGTAGAAACAGTTTTAGTTCTGGGATACGTGTGTTCTCAGTCTGATTATTAAAACAAAGGTATAGGGGGAAAATAGTGTTTACCAACAATTTCTAAAGTGTGGCACCAGCACAGACTGTCCAGAGAAGCTATGGTGCCCCATCCCTGGAGGTGTTCAAGGCCAAGTTGGATGGGACTGTGGGCAGCCTGAGCTACTGGTGGCAGCCCTGCCCACAGCATGGGGTTGGGGAACGGTGGACTTTAAGGTCCAACCCAAGCACTTACTGAAAGCAGCACGTCACGTAAAGGTAAAGTCCTCAAACTCTTCTGGAAAGAGCTTATCCAAGTCCTTGTGTGAGTTACTTTGTTGTTGTTTTAATTTGGTCCCAAATAACTGGTTCCCAGTTTTCAGTCAGGTCTGCCATCTTAGAAGTTAACCTAACTTGAGAGAAGAGGCATGGTTTGATGCAAGACTATTTTGGTCTCAAATATCTAGTGATAATTGATTCCTCTTTTCTTAGACTAGTACATCTCACTGTCACAAGCAAAGCCAAGAGAAGATATTACCTCATATTCTTTTTCTAAAATAGGCCTCTCTGGGTGGGATGCCAGATTTTCCTAGCACTAACTTCGCTTACTCACCTTAATCCATACATAGAGCAGTCACCTTTCTGTTGAATGGTGCTGCCTTACCTTAGTTAGTCCAGTTTCCCTTACACCAGCTACTGTTTCTTTTACCATTCCCTGTCCCTGCCTGTCTCATCCTTCATAAGAATTGTCCCTGCTGTAGCCCCACTGTGCTTAATATCTTCCCTTCCTCCATGTAAGTCAAACTTGTCAGGAGCCTAGAATCACACTCCTTTTTCTTGTTAGCTCAGATTTGACTTCCAATGAAGGAAGCGCATTCTAAGAATTACCTGCTTCACTGTAACTACAGATCCAGCCAAGAGTGTACTTCTGTGTTGTGCAGGGATCAAGTTTTCCACACTGCTGTTGTGCTATGTACCTGTAAGATTCTTGCTTTGTTTGTTTGTTTAATTACAGCATTACCCCAGCCTGAGAACTAATTTAGCAAGCAGGGCTGCCTGCAGGCACTGCAGTACAAGTTGCTGATAGCCCCAGAGATGCTGGCTGTTTGCAATTACATGACAAGTTGACTGAAATTGCTTTTAATTGTGCTCTGTGGTGAAATCTTACATTTTCCTTTACTCTGAATGTCTAATATCTTGATAAAGGGGTGTAGCTGCTGCACCTTGTGCAGTGTAGCAAGAGAAAAATTTGTGTAGCACTCTGTTCTTCATGAAAGCCTGAAGGACCTGTCCCTACATTGACTGGTAGCTAAGCAGAGTTTGCTTACTTTTTACTTTGAAAAAAAACTCTGCAAATAATTGATAATCACCCACGTCTGGTAAACCTTAAAGAGCAGAGGGGAAATCAAATGTCTGTAAGTACTGTGCTGATGGCAGCAAGACTTCAGCAACAACTTATCCTCTGATGACTGTTGCAGAGTGTCTGTAGGAATAAAAGCTGGGCCCTCATTTGACTTAAGATTTTCAGATTTCACATTTTCCAGCTAGAATGTAAGTATTTGTTTTCACCTGTGTGAAAACCTAAAATTTTGGTGCCATGTGAATAGAAAAGCTGAGGTATTAACAGTAGCACATGATTTATTAAGCCACACAGCTGTTCATCGGAGTGGCTGTTTCCTTAATGCTATGCAAGCTTCTGTACCTGTAGTGCTTGTACAATTCCCCAGGGCACATTACACCATGAAAACAACTGCAGCAAGGATTTGACTTTGTTGGCAGCGTTATGTCCTTTCCCACAGAGCCTTGAAATGCGGACAGAGTCTGCAACACACCCAGGTGAACTTCCAAGGGCTGTTCTGGAGGGAGTTGTGCAAACACAACACGTGTACAATCACAAATACATTGTGAGTTGCGAAGTCCGAAGTGCACTGGCCAGCTGAAGGCATGTTTTGTGCCTAATTTCATGCTCTTGCGGTGCGATTTTGTATATTCCCCACGGACCAAAGCGGGAGTTGGGCTCTTACAGTTGTGCTGCTCTGCTTAGCTAAAGCTAGAGATGAAGATGTTTGTAGGAAAGGAATGTAGGAAAGATGGCTACTGTCAGACAATTTAAGTCATTCAGTCATTCACAGCAGGGAATATTGTCAGTTGCACTGCGTATGGGTGAGAGCTGATACAGATGCGAGCTGCAGGGTGTTGGGATGGATTGTACTTGCTGAGTTGTGGGCATATTTGTACTGGTGGATTTTTGTGATTGATTACTTAAATGTATGTGTTTTGAGTGAGGTATTTGTGAGAAGATTATAATCAGACTCAACAGAAACAGGAGAATCTCATAGCATGAGTCAAGTTCCTCTCAGCATTCTCCACCCACTTTGTTTAGACCATTTCCTTTGGATTCTTGTATCCTGGCTGCAGAAGAGCTCCTGTTCATTACTGAACTTTCAGATTACTTTTATTCTCTCACACTGGTTAGTGGCCAAGCTTTGTTAAGAGCCGATGCTTCTCTGCTTCACAGAACTAAATTACGCTACGCTACTGCCAAGATTGTCACAATCTTGGGGTCATGAGGATTGATAGCATCAGTTACAAGCTTTACTGCTCTTCTGTGGCTAAACTGTCAAACAGAATGAGTCCTCAGGCAGAAATTCCAGATCATTAAACCTGCAAGTATTCTTTGCAATTCTTTTTTTCTAAATAAACTCAGGCTTCATCAAGTCTGAAGTTACTCTACTTGTCCTAAGGAACCATCTGCTTTGAAATAGTGGAGACATCAATACCTCTCATGCCAGAGTGCCCAGTATCTTCTATAGTCCCAGGAACAAGCAAACATCTAAACTAGTGGCTCTGGATGCTCTGATGCAGATGACTGCAGCAACGTTTCATCTGAAACTTTAGGCTGAAGTGTGACATCAGATATGCCTTCAAGAGGCTGGGTATATTGATGCTGGAAGGGGCAGACATGACAGACGGGGAAAGAATGCTCTGGGCAGCAAGCTAGCTGGGCTCATTAGCAGAACTAATTATGGGGGATTTCACCAGCGCTGAGGTCTGCTGAGGAAGCAGCATGGCAAGTTGTAAGCAATCCAGGAGGTTCCTGGTCCAGATGTTAGACAAACCGACCAGAGGTGAAACATTATGGACCTAGTGCTTACCAATGCAGAGCAGCTTATTAAAAAAGTCAGAGGTAGTTTGGGCTGCAGTGCTCCTATCCTGGTTGAGTTTGTGATCTTGAGGAATACAGGCCTGGCAAAGTGCAGAGTCAGAACCCTGAACTTCAAAAAAGTGAAAACCTGCTTGATTAAGGAGTTAGTGAGGGAGTTCCCCTGGGCAGCTGTCCTTAGGGATAAAGAAAATGAGCAGAGATGGCAACTCTTTAAGGTCACCTTTCTGAGAACACGAGAACTCGTGTTCCCACGTGTTTGAAATCAAGCAGAGGAAACAGGGAGCTGGCATGGCTGAACAAGGACCTGTTGGTCAAACTGAGGTGTGGGAAGGAAATGCATTGGCAGTGGAAGCAGGGACATGTGCCCTGGAAAGAATACAGGGATGACATCCAGATGTGTACAGAGGGGTTCAGGAAAGACGAGACACAGATGAAACTGAACTTGAGAAGAGATACAAAGAATAACAATAAAGGGATTCTGTACATAAATGAGTCAGAAGAGAAAGGCCAAGGAAAGCATACTTACTCTGATAAATGGGAAGAGAGAACTGGCAATAGCAGATATGGAGAAGGATGAGGTGTTCAACAAATTCTTTGCCTCAGTCAGGTCTCACAGATCTTTCATGTTCCTGAATCTCTTGGTGGAGGTTGGGGGAAGAAAATCCCTCTCACTGGAAGCAGAGTTTGAGATCACCTGATGAGACTTAACACATGCAAGGCTATTGGGCCCAATGACATGCATTCCAGGATGCTGAGGGAGCTGGCAGCCAGAGGGTTATGGTCAATAGCTTTGTGGAGGCCAATGACAAGTGGTGTCCCTCAGAGTTCCACCTTGGGTTTCGTGCTCTTCAACATCTTTATCAGTGACATAGTCAGTGGGATTGAGCGCATCCTCAGCAAGCCTGCTGATAACATGAAGTTGAATGATGCAACAGAAAGATGGGATGCTATCGAAAGAGGAAGGTGGACAGGCTTGAGAAGGCTTAGGCCCTTATGAACTTAGTAAGTTCAACAAGACCAAGTGAAAGGTGTTGTACTTAGGTTGAGACAATCCTAGATGTGAGTACAGACTGGGAGAACTTATTAAGAACAGCCCTTCAGAGGAGGACTAGAAAGCCAACCATATCTGTGCTGAATCAAAAGAGTGGCCAGCAGAGTAGAGGGAGACGATCACCTCTCTTGTCCTGATCTTGTGAGGTCTGATTGGGTGTACTGCATCCAGGTCTGCGGCCCCCAGCACAAGGAAGACGTGGACTTGTTGGAGCAGGTCCAGAGGAGAGGCTACAAAGATGATCAAAGGGAAGGAACACCTCCCCTATGAAGAAAAGTAGAGGGAGGTGGACTTGTTCAACCTAAAGAAGGGTCTGGGAAGAACTTATTGTGGCCTTCCAGTACTTAATGGGAGCTTATAAACGGGAGGGAAGGTAACTTTTTGCATGATCTGATACTGATGGGACAAGTGGGAACAGTTTTAATCTAAAAAAGAGAAGATTTAGATTAGATGTAAGGAAGAAATTCTTTACTCAGAGGAAGGCGAGGCACTGGCATTGGTTCCCCAGAGAAGCTGTGGATGCCCCATCCCTGCAGGTGTTCAAGACCAGATTGAATGGTGTCCAGAGCAGCCTCCTTGGGGTGGGGGGGGTGGGTAACCCTACTCATTACTGAGAAGTTGAAACTGGATGATCTTCCAACCCAAGCCACTTCCATGATCTGGAAGAATCCTGATTTTGTAATGGCTTACACTAACGACCAACATGGTTCAGATACTGAACACAGAATGCTGAATGTTCCAAAATCAAATCTCAGTCTGAAGCAGTAGTTGTCTGTAATGCTGGTAAACATCAGATAGGTGAGGAAGTAGTGCAAGAGTTAGAGCAAGTTGGAAGAACAATCTCTGTGTGTGATCCTCTTAACCATTAGTGACTTGAGGAGTTTCTCACTCAGAAGTCACACCTTCATATTGTGTTTGAACTAATTTGTTTAATCTGTTTGAATCTGTGTGTTACTGCAGCTGTGAAATCTGCAATTTTTAGAAATGTTGTGTGAAAAAAATAGTGTTTGTTCTCTCGAAGCTGCTTATCACTGGAGAAGTGTTTTCTCTAGGATACTGCAGCTCGACTGACCTAAATATCTGAGTTGTCGTACTACAAGCAATGTCTTCCTAAGTTTTCCCAAAATTCTGTGTTATCAGTCTATAGCATAAACAAATTTTACAGTGGTTTGTTACATACATTGAATTACCCATTTGGATAAAAAGAGTATACCCAGTACCTCTTACTCACTTGGTACACATTCAGTTGTGTTTTCTGTTGTCTCCACCATTTTATTTTGCCACAGGCCTTGTTTTTCACATGATATATATATAGTGCTGCTATAATAGTTGTCTTCTTGGAGCAGCATGTATGAAACGTTGTGTATGAAATGAACAATAATTTGGCCTAGTTTAAAAAAGTAAAAATCAGGAGGTTGTGAAAGTCAATTATTTCTCCTTGGCAATTTACATTCTCTATTTTCTGTCTGTTTCTTCCTTGCAGCATTAGCCACTATGTGCTGGTGATGTCGTTGACCATATTTATGATGCTGATGAATGGATTGGCCCAGCTGCTAACTACCAAGAGACTTGAACTTTCCAGAAGGACTAAGCACCATTCCACGTGATAAAGCAAGAAATGTTCCTACCCTTAAGTTCACCCTCTGGCTTCCTCTGAACCAACATCCACTTCTGTAATGTAAATATAAGTTAATGGACTTGAGTGCCAAAATCCCATTGTGGACCAGAGTGTGCTGCTAACAGAGATTAAATGCTGTCCTATGACTGAAATTTGCATTTGTTGATTGTCATTTAGACATCAGCAGGACTGAAACAACCTTAGCTTTATTCTCCAAGAGCTCATATTTTTTGAAAATAAGAATGACTATGAAGTCCAATGTAAAAGAAATAGGCAATCTTTTTTTTTTTTTTTTTTCAATTGCTAGAACTTTTCTGCCAGTGTTTGTCTCACGGGCATACCCTCATTAGGAGTCTGCAAAGTCCTACCTTCTCTGCATGTCTCACATGTGCATTTAATGATCACTGAGACTAGATATAACTTCTGCAAGCTGTGTGAATGTGAGGCAGACTTTGTATGTGAGACAGGTTAAGACAGGTATGCTGTGAAGCTCTTGCTGTGAGACAAAAGCTTTTAGCTAACCTGAGCGCAGACTGCGGTCTCCTGCTGCCTCCTATGCCGGCACTTGGGCAGGCTGAGCACTAAGTCAGATCAAGTAATCGATCCAAATGGAAATGAACCTGATTAAGGAACTGTATAATAGAATTTGGGCAGAATCCCTGGTCCATCTCATGTTGGAGGGGGCAGGTAGTAAGGTTAGGACTGCTTATTTTGATCAGCATAAAGAGATCATGAAGCTGTAGCTATAGCTAGTGATTTGCACAGAGAGATTCTCATCTTGCTCTGCAGAGGATTTTTATTCTTTGTTTCTGTTTCCACTTGCATTCTGGTTGCATTTGCAAGTGTCAGCTTGGATAATGGCAGCACCATGAGAAAACACAGACACAGATCTCCTGCTTTTAATGCTTATTAGAAGTGAGAGAACAAAGAACCAGGAGACTTACAGGCTCTGCTATCATGAGTACCATTGCAGCTTTGTGGCCTTTCCAAAAGCAAACGTCAGCTTCCCTGCCACTAGCCCGAAGTTAATTAAGTAGCTCATAAGATATCACCCACCTGCATGTTGATGCTGCAGCATTCCTTGAAGTCATCTTTTGCAAGAGTTAACCAGAAACAGTATTTCTTGCTCAGCTGGAGGCCTGCATGAAGTGATGTGTCCTGCTGTTGAGGTGGCATTTATCATCCACACTATCGATAAAGTGGCCTCGTGAAGCAGATCCCCATGGTGAAGGAAGTTGGAGAAATCTTTATTTCTTTCCCTATTGTGTCATGGCATCACCAGCAAATTCTGCTGTGTAGTATCCCCACATCACCCTCCCAAGTTGCAGCCAGGCCTTCCTGTCTGAGAGATGATGCATATGGTGCATGGTGCTGGCAGCCAAGGTTAGACGTTCGTCATGGGGCTGCTCCAATTTTCTTTCCAGCCATCTGGCACTTGGCCGTGGTCACACGGCTGTTTAATGTGTTTGGAAACTAGTCATCCCTGCAGGAAGTTTGGCTGGGAGAAGCCAGTCACAAAGTTCCATCTGCTTGCTGAGTGCTGGAGAATATCCTGTCGTGGGCCTGCAGTCATCCACACAGCTTCAGATTGCCTCTTGAGAGTACCTGAGCACTGGAGAGGGAGACATTTTTCCACTAGATAGCGGTCCAGTGGCTCTTCTGAGCACGTTGCTAGCACAGCTGGCCTCACTCACAGAACATTTTTCACTTTTGTTACAGAACAAGCATACAGACTTGCGTGTTGGATGGTGGACATGTGCCTGCTGCCAGTCACCACTGCTATACAACAAAGGCAAAAAGTAATCATGAGTATATTGCCAGCTGCTGCCAAAGCAAACACCATGTTAAGACATGGGAACCTGCCACGCTTGTCCTCCTTAGACTCCAGAAAGTCTTTGCTGTGGAGTGCTATCCCCACTTCACATCCATGTTGCGTAGCCCCAAACTATAAGGTGCACACTGGGTACCATTGCCAGCTTTTGTGACTTAACTGAACTCTTGAGGCCTCTCTGTGCAGCTCTGTCATTTCAGCGTGCACAGCTTTTGGCAGCTGTACTACTTAGCATCCTAGCCTCCCCTGCTAGAGCAATTCCTTTGCAAAGCAAAGAGCAAATTCACTGATGGGAGCAGATGAACAGCTGGCGTTGCTCTGTCGTGAAAGAATTGACTTGAAAAGGAGGAATGCTGGACCCACAGGGCTGCCATCCTACAAGCAAAGTCAGAAATGCTTGCTATCTATGAGAAGGCTAAGTGGATGCACTACCTATCCAGCGCAGACTCTGGAGGTATGTGCTGCCTGGAGCTGCAGGCCCCGTGAGAGAGGGCATGGAAGCTCAGGCTTGATGTTGTCTTTTATTATCTAAGGGTATGGTAATAATACATTGGCTTACCCTACTGTGTCTGGTGCTGCTAATAAGAGTAATCAATATATACTGGTGTGCAGGTGAATGGAAATGGCTGTATAAAGCACAACCTCTCAGTCACAGGGGAGGCTCTTGCTAGAATCTTGTCTCTGGTAATGGGTCTTCAATCCTTCTTTAAGAGTGGGGCTCTGGGCACAGACGCAGGCACTCTGTGAACCAGCAGAGCTCTATGGGCCAGGGCAAGCATCAGCCAGCATGTATTTTTTCAGCCAAGGGCTCAAAGGTAGAGCTACTCTGAGCCCTGCTGCCTTCCATCCCTCTCTTGCAGCGTAGCTGCAGATTCCAACTCCTGGAGCAGGTGAGTCTCCCGGCAGTGGAAGTCTTGGGCAGGGAAAGGCAAAGAGTTTGGGGCTGCACTGTTTTTTTTTTGCGTGTGTTTGGTTTTTTTTTTGTAATATACTGTTAGTGTAAAAATGCCTGCAAAGCTTGTGTGTGCTTGCTTTCAGAGCCATGGATCCCTGAAGAACTGACTGTGAACCTGGAATGCCCATCAGGTGTTGTAAGAGCAGCTGATATAAAGGTTTTGTAATCTTCATTGCCAGGAAATGTTCTCTGCTATTATGTTATCAGGGCTGCACAAAGCCTTTTGACACAAGTCCAGGGAGTGAACTGTTTCTTCAGAGGAGATGAAGCTTAGATTATATCAAGACCTCTTATGACTCAAACCAAATGACTTCCCCTTCCCACCCCACAGAGTAAATCAGACTATACAAGCTTTGCCAATTTCAATGCACCCCACAGCTGTTATCTAAAGGCTGTATCTGCCTTATAACTTCTTGAATAAGAACTCATCCATTCATCAGCTTTCATGCTTTTACCCAAACTTTGCTTTGTAGCATCACCCTTGAACTCCTGAGTCTGGTTTGACCAAGCCACAATACAGGTGTTATTTCAGTCCCCATCTCCCATCTGATCCATAAGGGTGTGATGCTCTTTGCTTCTCAGAATTTTCTGTCCACCTGAATGCTGCAGTCCCTTTTGCCATGTCTTCTCCGCTGGCTGCTTTGTCTGGCAAAGAGGAGAGCGTGGCGATTTGGCATTTGGGGAGGACCAGAAAGGGGAAGGTGAAGGCTGAAATCCCGTTCCTGTGACCTTTGAAATCAAGCTTGTCAATATTTTCTCCATTTATTTATTGACTTGTGCTTGGCAGCGAACTGCATAACTTTCTAACTTTGACAGTGAGTTGGAATGGAATGGAATGGAATACAAGGAAAACAGTATTTCATTTGCATTTTATATTGCAGACAAGATGTAAAAGCAAAT
Organism: Odontophorus gujanensis; assembly: GCA_013399175.1. Classification (NCBI taxonomy): domain Eukaryota; kingdom Metazoa; phylum Chordata; class Aves; order Galliformes; family Odontophoridae; genus Odontophorus; species Odontophorus gujanensis. The sequence goes on along the minus strand of VXAB01005605.1, from coordinate 104,515 downwards.
GCTTTTTTTCTTTTTTTCCTTTTCCTTTGATTTTATGGTGAAGCCAGTGCCCAGGTTTACTGTTTTCTTGAGTCATTACTGCTGACGAGCCTGCTAATGGCTGGATACATCCGTTGGCTCCTCTGAGAGAGAAAATGACAAGCTGACATACCCAACCAGATGAGCCTGCAACAGGAACCACACAGTGAAAGAGCGTGAATTTTGTGCCATCTGCAGCACGGCTCCCATCACCTCCATTGCTATGAGGTCCCTTTGGACCTGGGCCATCCCATGATCCAGTGTGGGACTGCCAAGTCCTGCCCTCCTGTGCTCCAGCCACTGACCAAGCAAAGGATGAGGGGTGCAGAGTCAGGCCTGAGGAATTTGGATTTAAAACACTGCAGGTCTGTCACAGCTGCCTCCACCATTTCTGCCTCGCTGCAAGATGGGAGGAGAAACATGGGGAAGCAATGCACAGCTTTTCATTGTTTTCTCCTCCTTTTCCTCAGCAGTCTGCAGCACGGCTCCAGCAACCCTGGGCTGATCCAAAGGACTGTCATGCAGTAACAAATGCTGCAAAATCAAACCGCTGACATTTAGGGCTGGGGAACTCTCTGACCCAGGCCTCAGCTTCTCTAATTAAACTTAGTTTATTGCTCATGCACAAATGCTAAAGGACAAGGCATGTTGAGCGCACTTCTGATATTGACTTTCTGTGGAGTAACCTTTTATGGATCTCAGTAGATGTGTCCTTTTGTGCTACACATGATTATTCTGCTTTTCTGGCATGCGAGATGGTGCAGGAGAAGAACCGCAGTCATTTCAGCTGGGGTTGAAATTTGGTGGTGCTTGTCCTGGTGGGAATGTGAGCAGAGGCGGGCTTTGAAAATACTGCTATTTTATTTTAGTGTCCATTTTTGTGCAAAATCTGGAACTTACTGTACAGAGCTTTGCTCCCCAGAGTTATATTTAACTGGTTGGATGTTTGTTTCTTCTAGTTCTCTAGAAGTGGGTGGATATTTTCTATCATCAGCTTTGAGCTTGTTGTATCTGACCTGCTGTGAAAGAAGTTATCTGTGTAACCACAGTGCACTGTGTCATGCAGTGGTGGTGTTGTGCATCTTTTCTAACCTGTAGTAACACGTATCCTGAAAGTGTTACAGACTTTCTTGTTTTAGTCTAACTTAGAAATTGACTGGTATTTACCGCAGAAGGAAGAAACAAAATATGCATGTCATATTTAAAGGATGAAATAATGAAGGAAAGCCTCCTAGTGCTTGGGATGACAGCCAAATCTTTATCCGGGACCTAAATCAAATATAAACTTTCTGAAACATCATCCAAAGCTCCTGATTCCTGGGGCTTTACTCCAGCCCCCAGGCAGTCTTACTGTGAACCCTTCCTGACCCCTGCACCGAGCATGTTGTGCAGCAATTTCCCTCAAGAGTCCTTTGCCTCGCATTGGCCAGGCAGGCACTGGTGCAGTTGCAGTGCCCGTGGCTGGTGGACATGTTGGGTCATTGTGGCAGCTGGTCTGTTACCCTGGAGCCTCTCTGCTTGGTTTGCTCCTTCTGTTTGGTTGTTCAGGGTTGTTTTACCTGATTATTTTTTTTTTTCAATTAATGATTGGAAGAGTAGCTGGTGGCCTTAATTCAGTTTCACATGACTCACCTCAAGAAGTGCTCAAGCTTCCTCTTAGAGAAAATGGCTGCATGCATTTATTTTTGCAGGCAGTTTGCTTGTCAGGGAATAAATTCTTAAGAAATTGCTCTACAGAGCAAGGGAATGGACTCTTGTCATTTTCCCTTCCTGGTCCTTGCTCCTCACAGAAGTGTGTGATGTCTGGGGAGAAGCAGCCCTTCCATTAGTGGATGCATGCAAGGCCCCACGGGCAGGAGTGCATAGTATCTGGCTCTGCAGTCTGCAGGTGCACAACTAATGGTGTTTTAAGGCTCTGTTTCAGCAAGGCCCTGCTGCTACCTATCACTCCAACGTGATGTATTCAGACTGAGTGGCTGCAACTGTTAAGTCTTTGTGAAAAATCACAGCAGCTGCGAGCTTTCTGCACGCAAAGCAAACCAGCTAAGGTAAGTGGAGATGACCTCCTCCATAGTTCACAGCAATTAACCTCAGCAATAGAAAGAAAAATTAAAACAGTCACCGGCGTTTGGAGAATTACCTTGCTATACATTGCAAATACCCTCGCTCTAAGTACTTAGTGAACTTAATCTGTGCAACAGTAGTGCAGATAGGCTTATTGTGGGTTTGACAGCTTGCTCCCATCCGTGCTCGGAGTGGCAGTGTGTGTAAGATGGATCGACATACGCACTCCCGAAGGCAAAATGCGTGATGCTTGTCAGGTGAGAGCTCAATACCATTATTTATTTGTGTATTTTGCAAACCCTTGAATGTGCCTCGCTAATAAAAGCAGGAACGCAGTAATGATTCTGTTTAATTAAGGGAGAAGTAACTTTCCTGCCAGCCCTTAGTGCTGTTTGATCTATCTGAGATGTCACAGGACGGGAGAACTGCAAAGGGCTGAGGAAGCACTATTTGTGCTCGACGCGCGGAGCTTTATGAAAGCAATTTACATATTTGCACACTGAAGCATGACTACCAGCACATAAGCAGGGTGATAAATGATTAACTATAAAAGATTGACAGCTTTGGCAAAAATCCAGCTGAGCACTTAGGCGTGTGCCTAACTTCAGACAAGCTGGCTCTGCTGACTGCAGTGGGGCAGGGTCGGCCTCAGGAAACTGAGCTCAGGAAACTGCTTGCACACCTCAATTAGATGCGTGCTTAGGGGACCTGGAGGATGAGAATTTGGCAAAAGGGAGAAACTTCTGCATGTAACACCCAAATCAGGTGTCCTCATTCCTACTGATGGAGCTGGAGGTGTCAGCTGACTAGTTGCTCTGGAGACTGACTAACTGCCCATTTCAGGTTTTGTGTTGCTTTGGTTTTAATTTTGGGAAACAGAAACTTATTAAATATTTTACTGCTATTTGGTGAAAGTCTCAGTCTGCTTTGGCCAAATGCTGCTTTCACAAAGCCCCGGCAATGACAGAAGCACCAACCCCCCAACAAACAGTGTTTCCATTTTGCAGTAACTCTCCCCCAACACTCCCCTTCACACTTCCCGTTAGTAGCTCTGCTTCATCACAACTCACTTTCTTGTAGTATGTCTGGGAGTTCCTCAAGCTGGAGGTGGAGATGGCAGCTCTAAACCACAGGTGTTACTAAAAGCTGAAGGTCATTCTGATGGTGCTGCTGCATGGCCTGTGCTTTTTGGGAAGATTTTTGACCAATATTTTCAATTTTCTATTCTTCTTCTGCTGATACCATCTATTACAACGTGTCTGAAGTTGATGCTGGTTGAGTGAAACTTAAAACACATCAGTGTGGTTGTATCTTCAGTCAGGAAGCCAATAATCTCCCTTTTTGGAGTAAAAATGGAAATGAATGGATTCAGTGCCCAAAACATTGTCCCTGGGCGATTAAGAAGAAAAGGAGAAGGATGATATAAGGATTTTTCTAGGGCCCATATTCAGATTGACACAATAAGTTACTGCTGCAAGCGTGCGTTTTCCAGAAGACAGGCAGAAAAAGAGAAGAACTAAAACGCCCTTGTGACAGCCAGAAAACAGAGTTGGAAATGGGACCCTGAGAGAATGGCTGAAACATCACTTTAATAGGCTTTAGTGCTGGCTAGAAAATGACAAAGAAATTATCTCTGATTTGATTCCAGTTATCTTCAAGGCTTTTGTACTTCCTTTTTTCTTTTGTGCAAAATCAACGGGGTTGCATAAAAAATACCTGAATCCCTCAGCATTTTCTCCTCCCAATGGAAACAACTTGAAATGACACTGAACAGTGATCAAACAGCATAACATACAGCTCCTTGTGAAAGTAGCCATAGTTTTGTAGTCAGAAGGGAGAGGGCCTTGAGCTTTCCTCATAGCTATTTAATGCATCAAAAATAGATTTTATGTTCCTCTGATACATGAACCTTAGATATAAGCCAACAACCACCAAAATCAGTAGGAATTTCCCAAAGCCCAGGAAGCCAGTAGCAGTAGATCAGGTGGTTGATTGCAGATAGATTAATAGTCAAAATGCCCTCTCCGGAGCATAACTTATGGGTTGCTGGTTTCAGAATTGATGCAGTGTTAAAGAATTCAGTCTTGAATGATAACAGCCTGGTAAGCCTATCATCATTCCTTTTTATAAAGCCAGCTTTGATATACTGGAGCTATAAGGAGGTGTTAGCTGGGTCTTTAGCTGGTATACTAGCAACAGGGATGTGTTATTACAAGAGGCACAGTGCTATAAGTCAAGGTTGTGGTTTAATGATAAGTCTTCTCATATGCAACCCACCCCCAGCAAAATCCTCCTTTGGCTCTCTTGTTCCCAGATTAGAGATCCTGACCTTCACTCAAACACTCTTTTCAATTCTGATAAACCCAGCAGAAAGAGCATGGGCAGGAGCAACGCCTGATCAGCTGCACAGAGGAAGAATGGTTGGCGTTCCTTTTCATAATCAATTCCATTTCCTTGTGGAGAAACTTGTGTTGGGGTGAATTTTATCACCAGTGCATTAACTTGGGAGTGGGTGAGGGTTGTGGAAGAGGAGCACACAGCTCTTCCATTAACACTGCTGAATGTTCTAGGCTTGCTTCTGTTACTAAAGAAAACTATCTGTTTTTCCTCTGGACTCTCAGAGAGTTCAGAAATCAGTAAATGACATAAATCACATCAGGAGAGGAAGGTATGTTGTTTTCTTTTTTAAATCAGCTCTTCTGAGTTTTGTCCTGCCTGCAAAATCCTTCCTGCTTCTCAAATGCAAGATAATGGTGGCAGAAAAGGTGTAATGACAGATGTTTAACTGTAGTTTTCATTTCATATTCCTGAAGTAAGAATGGGGGTAAAAATGGATATGTTAATGATCTCCTATCATCATCACATCCTCTTCAGCAAATATGGGATGAGGACATAAAATGAACTGGACAGAGACTGAGTATACTGACTTCAGTTCTTCCTCAGCTGAAACTGTTTTTCAGTGTGTGAGCACAAAAGGCTTCAAGGAACAATGCATAGAAATACTATTATCTTCAGGGGGAAAAATAAAAACCAAACAATATTCAGCTGACTTGACCATTGTGCGGGTGAAAGCATGCCTTGTACCAAAACTGCTGAGGGCATTTGCATGAGATGAGTTAAATCACCTAAGGAAAATCTCCCCCCTCTAGTCTTGCCTCACCCTGCACTCAGTATGAAGTGTCTGAATTGCTTTGTTGTACTTGATTTTGTCTCCCACAGAACTTCACGGTGCCAAAACCCATGGGCTTTGCTGAGGGGGTACAGCACACATCAGGACCTCCCTATGGAATGGGATTCATTTGTCGGGATGAGTAGCCCTTGCCCCTTCTCGGCAGCGCTAGTAGCCTACCTGGAAGTGAGAGGCAATTCCCCATCTGTGCCTTTGTGCTGTGTGCAGCAGGAATCTGATCGCAGTTGGGGTCTCTGGGAATGGCGGCGATGCCAGTAATAACTCCTGCAGCATTGGCTAAACGACATTACCCAGGTTTTGATTGTTGATACGATACAATAATATTTGCTGGAGCTGAGGCAGACGCTGGCCTTCCCAGCATAGCTTTAGTACGTGCCTGCCAGGATGGATGGGGCCTTTCTGTGGTCTGGTTTTGTGTTGTTCCAGAGCCTTCACAGGCAATTTGGAGAATATGTCCCCAGGACATTGTGCTTTGGAAAACAGGCATAGGGGTTGGGATGCGTTAGCTCAGCTGCAGTTTTATTGGCAATATGGGACATGAAATAACACAAAGTTTTCATCTGGCTGTAGAAATGACTAAATAGAAGTACTTTATGACTTCGGGAAAGTTGCATTCTTGTCATGTTTCAGCATTTGCAGATACAACAGATGAAGCAAATGAAATTATGCCTGCACTAAAATAATGCATTGTTAGCTTCAGTCTTTATTAACTTGCCTGCCAATAAATAAATACAAGCAACTTAGAAGATATATCTTGAAGATTTGGTAGGCTTTTTTTTTTTCTTTATGCCTACACATGAGTACATGTGTGTACCTATAGGTGAGCTGTCAGCCACACCTGCTGTGTTTGTTACCTGTGTAGGAGAAACCACATGGCTGCACATCCCTCATTTGCATTCCAGTTGGATGCAGCTTCGGCAATTTGTTTATGCGACTAAATGTATGCAATCATCAATAACATAGTCTGCAATAAGTCCCAATTAACGTTGCTGCAGGAACCTTCCTTCATGTTTGTGCTGGCTTCTGTAGATTTACATGCTCAACCTTAATGATGCATTAATGTTGTTTTCTTTCTCTCTTTCTTTCTTTCAAGTGCTGTGCTTGCAGTATCAGGTCCAGCATTTATTTTGTTCTCTTTGCCCAGTGGGGACACTTCTTCCACTAACTGTTTAATAAGACGCTTTCATGAATACAAAAGCTATTTATCTTTATTAGTTGAATATTTTTGTTTATCACTTCTCTTATTTTTATGAATTAAATATTTATTGATTTTTTCCACAAAGAAAAATGCCTCACTGCTCACTAAAAACAATTACACCAGCTATGTATAGGAAACAAAAACCATAAGCAAAGCAAACTTACATCAGTAAATCATGTCAGAGGTGACAGAAATTGTATGTCTTCCAGTATGGAATCACAGAACAGATTTGGTTGGAAGGGACCTTGCAGCCCACCCAGTACCAGCACCCTGTTGTGTGCAGGGCTGCTGCCACCAACCAGATCAGGCAGCACAGGGCCCATCCAGCCTGAATTTGAATGCCTCTTTTAGTTTATTGCCGTTCTCTCTTGTCCCATCACTGTGCAAAAAGTCAGTCCCTTCAAGTACTGGAAGGCTTCAGTGAGATCTCCCTGGAGCCTCCTCTTCTCGTGACTGAACAAGTCCAGCTCCCTCAGCCTGTCTGCATAGGAGAGGTGCTCCAGCCCTCTGATCATCTTCATGGCCCTCCTCTGGACCCACTCCACTGTCTCCGCGTCCTTCTCATGCTGGAGGCTCTAGTGAAGGTCCTTACTCACTTGTGGGGTTTGTTTTTATTGAAGAAGTCTGTAGAATGGGCTGTGAAAGAACGGATCATGTCTGTTTGTTTCCTTTGACTTTTTTTTTTCCTTTTTTTGCTTGTGATACACGAAGGAAAGATGAAGAAAGTTTTGTTGTCTTCCCTACTTTTTGATTGTAATGTCATCAAGGGATTAGAACTGGTAAGCACGCAAGTGTCTTTCTGATATATGAAACCTATTTTATTATAACTGAAAGTGATTACCTTACGTTATTTGATTGATGTATTACTTTCAAGGCTTAAAAGACTACTGTGGTCATCTACCAGATATTTCTGCATCAAGCCTACAGCTCTAACTGGACGTCAGCGAAGAAACGTGTACTACCTCTGACAGAAAACTGTTAGTTCATGTAGAATATCAGCATCATCTGGCAAGTCACCTCTGAACGTATGCAGCTTATTTTCAATCTAAATTGTGTATCTTTAAACTACAGCCATGGAATTTGATATTGAGTCTGTAGCTACAGTATGGAAACCCCCTGAGCAATCTGGCAGGTCATCCCTGTCATTCCCAATATCTCATGTGAACTACCAACACATTTAAGTGTTTGTGTAAGCACAGGAGTTGCCTCCTTGAATTTCAGTTGCAAGCTGAAAACTGTCTAGAATAACTCTAAAAACTGTTTCCTCTCTCCATCAGTATTCTGTATTGTTTGACATTATCCTGCTAGGTATTTAATTATCATGAGATCAGTTTATTCATATAATTAATATAATCCTATATGCTTCAAGTTTGACACAGGTTCAGATTGGATATTAGGAAAAATTTCATCTCAGAAGAGTGGTGAGGCTGCCCAGGGAAGTGGTGGGGTCACTGTCCCTGGAAGTGTCCAAGAAACGTGGAGATGAGGCACTGAGGGGCATGGTCAACGGGTATGCTGGTGATGGGTTGGTGGCTGGACTAGATGATCTTAGAGGTCTTTTCCAGTTGGAGTGATTCAGTGATTCTGTTATTCTATATGGGGAGCCCAGACAGTGAAGACCTGGACGTGTGGTACCTAACCCACCATCTTGGCTGTGCATTCTTCCCTTGCATTTCTTGTTCTCCCAGGTCTCATCAGTCCTGTAGAAATTCAATTATTGCTGAGGCTTATATCTCTGAGACTCCTTTGAATTGAGCTGAAGTTGGCTTTGAGAGAGAGTGGCAGAGTGCAATGGAGTAGGTCTTTTCTCCTTAGGACACAGGCTAATGATCCTGGCCTCTGCTTGCTATTCCCTTCCATCCTACAGATCTTGACAGCTGAGATTAAAGTGGTCTTGTGCCCCTGGTAGAAATCATCTCCACAGATCACCTTTCCTCAGGCAAATTCTACCTCTGGGGTTGCAGCCAGCCCTCTGAACCCTGCGATCCAGACTGGCCAACAGGAAGCTCATTACTGACTCCCTCAAAGCCTGCAGGATGCCCCGAAGACCTGAACTTTTTAACATGTTTTCAGGATGGAGGCAGCTTGGCAAAGAAAGGGAGCTTCTGACCCTGGGCCTTGACCTCTGCAAGAAATTCCCTTAGCTTCTATGGGCGCACAGCTGAGGCTTGGCTGCAGAAGTTTCAGGTAGTTTCTGAACATCATGCTGTAATTACTTCTTTTCTTTAAGGAAGGCCTGATTAAGAGCTGTTTGGGTTGAATGGTTGCCAGCATCACCATCAGTGGAGTGACTTCTTCACTGGTAAAGGCAAAAGCCTGGACCTTCAGCAACAAGCCAGGAGAGTCCTCTCCAAACTGGCTCAGGAATAAGAAATGAGGATTTCCTTCCTCTCCGGGCAACAACAAACTGTGCCGGAGATACACTGACTCTCTATCCTTGCTTCAGTGGGCTGCCGTGAAAACCAGTTTTTGGTTTGGAGTTTGCTTTTGCTTGCAGTGGAACAGAAACACTGTTTACACAGTTGTAGTTTTTATTATCTGCACTTTTTTTTTCCCCTGCAACTGCAGTAATGTCACCTCCCTCCCACTTCTCTGGGCACAGAGACATCCGTCAAATGCCCACAGCAAGTCTGTCATGAAATGCCTTCTGACAGGAATGGCAGCTTGCAGCCCACAGCTATGAAGGATGTTATGAAGATCGGCGCGAGGACAGTACATGGGGCAAATGCTGAGGTAATGGCAGGCATCAGGGCTTACATAATATTCTTCAAAATGCTCTTTAATCAACTCTTCTTGTGGGACTTCTCCAGCTTTGGTTCTGATGCACTAATTTTTCCCCAGGGCTTGCGGCCATGTCTGTGCTGTTATATCTCATTCTGTTGAAACACTCCTGGAACGATAATTTGCTTGTAACTGGAGCCGCACTTCTCAGGAAAATGAAAGGCAGCAGAACTAGAAGAAATTTTCTATGTCCCTTGTCAGGTAAGATTTGAGTTAATGTTTTATTGCTGGATTCCTCTGATCACTCACAGTCTTATATTTAAACTCTACTGATACTCCATCTGTCCCTGTGGCAAGGAATGCCTCCCTCAGAAGCATGCCTTCCTCTCACTGAAGGCACTCACACCGCTGTGGAGGTGACCATGCTGTGAGATGAGCACCCTGAGGGACAGGGTCTGCCCAGGGGTCCACCTAGAAGCATTGTTGCCCTTCACAGTTAACATCCGCAGCTTGTACGACGTTGTGAGCAACCCGTGTCCAAAGATGTGTGTCTTTTTCCTTTGTCCTCCCTCTCTGGAACTTCTAGAGAAACGACTTGCCATGGGAAGACCCACTCCCTTGGCTGCCATGCTGCTGGCCTGTGCTGAGGTGTGCAGTGTCTGCTCCACACTGCTGCTCTCAACCTGAGCAGAAACCACAAGGTGTCTCCAAAGTGCCTGTGGGGAGAGGCCAGAGCCCTGCCAGCTGAAAGCAGCCCAGCTTCATGTGACAGCGAGCGATGGTGTATTCTCCTGTGGCATCAGTCAAGTCACAGCTTCACCCACGTCGTGTTCGTGATGAAAGATACTCTACTCCTGATCCTCCTCCTCCTTCTCCTCCTCTCCAGGGCTGGCTCTTTGAAAACCATGGCTGGCTTTCGAGCGCTGTCAGTTGAAAGAGATAACAACACGCTGCCCATGAAAGCTAACCCTCCCGAGTGAGCTCATGGGAAAAATCTGATCCAACCTGTCTGCCTGAGCACTATTTATCAACACTGCTAACTGAGGATTAGGCAGCCTGGCCTCGCCGCGCTGATGAAAGTCAGTGAAAGCAGCTGTTTATATTTCAAACTTTCTGATGTAGCAGAAAGTCACAAGCTCAAACCTTTTTTTATATATATTTTTTTCTCTTTCTCTTTTTCGTTTTTGGCAAAGCCTTTAGAGGAACAAACAGCACTTGAAGAATTCAAAATGCTGCTGCCTACGTTTATGTAAACATTTCAGGATGCTGATGTCACGTCCTGCACCCCATCCCAACCTCAGCAAACATGAAGACTTCTCTTTCGAGCTGTGAAGAAGAACAGGACTCACCCGACAGACAGGCACTGATGTCAGGGAGGCTGAGCAGGTTTACACCAGCTGGTGTGTTTGAGTTGTGGGAACAAGTCAGCTCACATGCAGGCATGCGGCCTTCCAGTGCCTAGTTCTGTAGTGCCCACTGCCTGCAGTAGTGTGGCTTTCAGTCGGGTCTGGCCAAAACACAGCTGTTGTACCTTTTGGGTTGAGAGCAGTTCATATAGGGCATCCCTGCATTATAAGTTTCAGGTGGGATTCTTCTGCTTATTCTCTTCGTGGTGACTCCAGTATTGCTCCTCCTGATCTGAGCTCCCTCAGACATGTGTCCTGGGCTCTTAGCGTCTGTGGATTTTGTTATATCACTTTTATTGTGAAGTAGAAAGGCTTCAGAGAGTGCATGCATAGTGTTGGGCACAGGGTCATTCCTGCTCTTTGTCAGAAGGAGCTCTGTGCCCAGCTGCTGTTGGAAGATTCCTCCTCTCTACCCTAGTGGCTAAGTGAAGCTCTGTGCTGCCACTTTCACAATACCCCAGGGAGCACTTTTTTCAGCTGTCACTTATTGCAAAAGCACACTGTTCAGCAGGTCCCAGCCTGGTAGGAATAGTAACTCGTGTTGCTTCATGTTACTTGAGAGTCAGCACTTTCACCAGATGAGACTGAGAGATAAAGAATGTTTATTTAGGAGTGGGGATGTGTGATATTAGAATAAAGTTTATAAAATATAAAAGAAAAGAAAAAAGCCTGTACTTCACCATGGGTTTTTTGTAGCTATTCCTGCAGCCCTGCTAGCTCTTTAGGGCACCACATTAGCTGCTTCTGCCATATTCTGGAGTGCTTTCTGCTGCAGTCTTCCTCCACTCTAATAGATGACTGTTAGAGAAACTGCTCTGGTCACACTGTTCCTTCTCTTTGCCGTACAAAAACATTCCTCCTTCCTTGTTTGGTACCTGTGAATTATCTCCAGAACTTTTACGGCTCTGTAAGGACTTCTGCCTCACCCTCCACCCTTTTGGGTTACTGCATTTCTGATGTATAAGTAATGACCTCATTCCTGGACTCAAGCATCTGTTTGCTTACGAAAACAGCACTGAGTGACTCCATAAGTATTACGAGAAATGCTAACAGTACAAACTCCTTTTATGATTTATAACTGATAGTTTGCTACAGCCTTTGCACAAGGCCTGAATGTGTGAACACGGACAAAGTGTGACCAGGGGATGTGGTTGCCAACATGGTGCAACACTTGGCTCCTATTAGATTTGCAGGACTCCACCCCAAACAGCTGTAGAGGAGATACTGGCTTTTCCATGGCCAATAAAAAGCAAATCCCATGCCTGTTGTTGTGCCTGCTAGCACAGTGTGTTGCTGCTTTTGCAGGGGTTTGTTCTACATCAGCACCTTTGGCAAATGGATGCCCACAGAAGTGGGCGACCTCCAGCACTTGGCTGGTGGCCTTTAGGAGGAAAGGTTGTTCCAGCTCTGCCATGGTCAGGACCCAGCAGTCTCCCACCGTGGCAGTGACATTTTACTGACATGAAAGAGAGGGCATGGGTTAATGGGCTCTGGAGGAAAGAGCTCGCTGTATCTGCCAAGCCTGTTACTGCCCCTTGAGCTTTGTGCATGGATGGGTGTGCGAATGCTCATAAGCTCTCTTCCTTTTCCTTTGATGTGCCCCAAAGTGTCTGCAGGGCTTGAGTGCTATAGATTCAGCAGTCCCATGGATGTGCTTTTGCTGAGGCTGCTGAGAGTTATCATTCACAACTTTGTTGCTGTGATCAACCCTTTCAACAAGATCAGAGATGCCTAGGGTGCCTCACCCTTATCCCCTGCCCTGCTGCCAGAGGCACCAAGTGACAAAAAAATTTTACTAAACATCAACAGAGCCATAGTTCTCAAATCCTGCTGAAACAACTGAGATCACATGAGGGGCTTCAGATGGTTGATTGGAGATGGTAGATAGATACCTTCACAGAATCGTGGTGGTTGGAAGGGACCTCTGGAGTTCATTGACTCCAACCCCACTCTGCAGCAGGTTCCCTCACAGCAGGTCGCACAGAGAAGTTTCCAAGTGAGTTTTGATCATCTTCAGAGGAGACTTCACAACCTCTCTGGGCAGCCTGTTCCAGTGCCTTAAAACACCTATTTGTTCCTCTTTAGAAAATCTAATGAAGACCCTTTCTGCTCCCCCAAATCCTAACATTATTCTAGAGTTCACTTTCCGGTCTTTAAGAAGGTGGTTTGGAAGACTGTTTTTAATTGAAAAGCGAGGTGAAAGAGAAAGTGTTTTGCTAAAAAGTGATTTATTTCAGAAAAAGTTGCTCTCCTTCACAGCATTCTATATTTAAACGCTTATCAGAGAGAGAGCTATTTTTGCAGGAAAGTTTATGTGGAAAAATATGGTTCAGTGCAGAAGTCAGAATCTCAGCAGAGGGTAACTCTTTGCTCAGCTGTATTTCAAAACAAGCCTCCAATTAATTTTCTTGTTAGTGGAAAATACTCCCCTTTGCTTGCCGAGTGTGCCTGGCAAATCTCAGCCTGACTGTTCTGCTGGGGCTATAATGGGCTGTTGCATTGGAGGACAACTTGTGACCTGTCCTTTTTCTCCTGTGTCTTCACAATGGAAGCAAATCACTCAGATTAATTGTCAAGATGAATATGAGGGGCTCATTTATCATGTCCCTATGCATACATATGTTTGCGTTTCTCAAGTAGGTATGATATTGATGATCTGCAGCCAAGGTTTGCCTGCTAGATGATAACACAGTTCTGCAATGAGTATGTTTTCCTGATGTACTCTTTATAAAAAGAGTATACTGGATTAGAAAAGTTATATCAGAAAACCAACAAAATAGTAAAGCAAATAACCTCATCTCCACCACAATGCTGTGCATAGGTCATTGCCCAACACACAGTTGGGTTTTGTGCACCTAAAAGAGCAAACATCTGCAGTACGGTTCATGGGTTATTAAAAACCCAGTGCACATTAGCAACATTCTAAAAGCTTGAGCGAGGGTGGGGTAGTTAATCCAAATATCTTGCAGTTATTTACTTAAAAACAAGAGCACCCAGAGTGAGCTCTTCTAATGGCCTTGAGGTTTTAAGTTGACTGTGTCAGTGTGAGTAATAGAACAGTACTTTGTGTAATGGCTAAATGCTAATACTTTGCTTTGTGAGGGTAATCCCATTAGTCAGACATAATTATCAAGCCAGTTTTCACCTGACATCATACAGTACTCCTTACCCATAATCTCCCACTACATTTACATTTAAAAGCTTAAAATGAACTGCCTCCAGTTTGTGAAGGGATGGATTTGTGCTTTTTGGAGCAGCCAGAAAGGCTGGTCAATCCTGGTCACTCACTGCAAATGGAAGGGGCTCAAGGGCAACAAGAAGGAGCAAAAATGAGATCGTGAATCTGATTCATGCTGCTGTCATTTGTGTTGGATGTAGGGAGAGATCGGATTTGGAGGGGTGCAAAGATAGAGTACAAAAACCTTTCCCCTGGTAAAGAATCGTGATATCAGATTTTCATCCTTCAAAATATTCAGTGAGAGAATGATCTTGTTCTCTGTCTTGATCAAAGAGTTTTCCTCTTCAATCCACTTGCTGGATGATGACTATTGGTAGTAAATTGTTGCCCTTTCATCCTCATCAGCCAGAAATCATATAAAATTCAACTCAAATAAGTACCCGGTATGAAGTGTGTTTCATTATAACAGCTCTTAAAAGTGTTTTCAGAAATACCAGCTCACTAGTTACTCACATTTGAGTTTTAATATAATTTCTGAACTAAAAAATCTTGGGTGAATTTGCCTAAAATCGGCTCTAAGTTCAGAATAAAAATAAACATCTGAAAATGTATTCAAAGCCTCTGTCATTTAACATCTCTTTCTTGCTAGTATTAGGAAATGAAACAGAACCTACGATTTTTGATACTGGAATCTGGGGTAATAGCTCAGAGAATAAGGAGGAGGGATATGAAAAAGGTCTTGGTTTTAGGGTTAGGGTTAGCTCTGCACTTTGGAAACTTTAGGTCTGGTCAATTGTAGTATTTTTTGTTTTGTTTGTTTGTTTCCTGGGAAAATAGTTTTAAGGAAGGGCCAGATTTACTGCAACACTTGAGTACTACAATTCATCAGTGGATTGTAATGCTCCATCTCAGTGCTGATGTGAAAACACAAAGGCTTTTGGGGCTGGGCTTGACAGCTCAGGACTATTTTGTCTCTCCCTCTTCTGTTCCATACTCACTGATGCATCTCTAATAGGAAAAATGCAAAGTGTGCAAGTTGTCTTGGCAGTGTGGCTCAACATCTTGTCATGTTGCACTATTATGTTGACTCTTCTATACAGAGAGAGGGGGTGAAAAAATCCCAGAAGTGCTGTTCTGATTCAGGCAGCCACTAAAGCAATTCCCCTTTCTTGTTGGCTGTGGGAAAAGGCTCTACAGAGATGGACATCCCAGAGCCAGTCAGCTGGTTTGACTTAAAGGGAACGGAGTGGAAGAAAGCCAGTGTCGTACTGCAGACCTAACTGTCCTCACACTGAGCTGTTGTTTCTCTCGCCTGCTTTTTGGATGCAGAAGAGAAGGGGCTGCAGAATTCTGCTTCTGAAAACTGGATGCATCGAGGGACCGAGATTAACGTAAAATGGGAGAGGATGAAATGGGGAGACTTTACCCCACTAGTTTCAAGATTTTTGAGGGGTTAATTTAATTATTTCAGTGTACTGTGGTTACATGAACATACAAACTCCTTCAGCTATGTGTGCCTGTCCATGGATTTTTATTGGGATCTTTATAGAGTTCCACTGCTGTGGTAGCTGAGCCGTCCACAGTCTGTATTTCAGCACATCACTGATAGATCGGTGATGACCCACTCCTTGTACAAAGGGGATTGAGACAAAGCATATACATTCTGTTGAGCTCAGAGGATTTTCTTCCTCATTTGAAGAAGCACTTCGGTGTATGCTTCAGTATTCTGTTCAGTCTATTTGCCAAAGTCTTGGAGAACCTCAGCACAATGATTCTGAAACATTAAACCCTATCCCTGCTGATGTAGCTGATGCTCTTATAGCTCCCACCTGCCTCATACCCCCATAACTCCTGTAATGCAGCCTTAGCACAGTCTGCTGCAGACAAGAATTGGGACCCTGTCCTTTCCAGAAGCCAGAAATCCTCAGCAAAGAGGAGATAAAAAGGCTCAGCGATGAGGCAAAGGCCTTCACCTCCCTTCTTTTGCTCAGTTACAGAAGGGTTCATAGCAGACCTAAGGCTAAATTCTTTGATCAGAGCAAAGATTTCCAGACTTACATTCACGGGCTGTGCTTCTTGTAGCAGTGCTGTTATGAAAACGAGAGTGTGCTCTCTGTTCTACTTAACAAGTGCAGCAGCAAATCTCAAGCCTGTTAAGTTGTTGGTTTGCTCACACAACGTGTGCCTGCTGAAAACACTACCTCGGGTCAAAATAAGACTTAATAGTAAACTATATATTAAAGAGTGATGGAACTGCTCACAGACGGAAAGGGTGTGGAGAACAATGCAGTAGCACATTGGAAAGCACTTGCTACAAGCTTAATTGGAAAAATATTGCAGCTAGTGGCAATGTTGTCTTCAGCGGCTTTGGATAAGGCAGAGCACCATTCAGACTCATTCTGCAGTTACTTTCCACCTACAAGATGTGTGGTCTAATGACGGCAGTGGAGGGATGGATGTCTCAGGGGGCTTGATGCAATCTGCTTTGCCATGAGCAGCAGTCTCATTGCACACTGTTGGAGTGTGCGCTGGGGGGGTGATTCCCTGCTCTTTGCTGGCAAACCTTGGTTCAGCAGTTCTGATACTGCAGTGATTAGGTTTTCTTAGAAATTTCCAGAGTTACACTTGTTTAAAACCTTAATTTTGGCATGTGTGTCTCACTATTAATGCCTGTAGTGGAGCAATCAACCTTCCTTCATCTGAGAAGTACAGTAGATAATGGAAGGGTCTCAATAGAGTGGAAACTGTACAGTGGGTCTGCGATCACGGAGCCTTCCTCTGTGACTGTGGTGTCTATGCATCAGCTTGGTGATACAGACTTTGGTGAGTAATTCATATTGGCAGGCAGAAAAGGCCTGTGAAGCTATTGCCTCTCCACTAGAAACTATTTGGGTTCAGGCTGAGAGAGCTGGGGCTGTTCAGCTTGGAGAAGAGAAGGCTTTGGGGAGAGCTAGTAGCAGCCTCTCAGTATCTTAAGGGGGCTTTAGGTAAGAAAGTTGGGGACAGACTCTTTAGTGGGCTTTGTTGTGATAAGACAAGGGAAAATGGTTTCAAACTAAAAGAGGGGAGATTTAGCTTAGATATGAGGAAGAAGGTTTTTTTACAGTAAGGGTGGTGGGGTACTGGAACAGGTAACCGAGAGAGGTGGTGGAAGCCCCATCCCTGGAGACACCTAAGGTCAGGCTGGAGGGGGCTCTGAGCAACCTGATCTGCTGTAGACGTCCCTGTCTATTGCAGGGGAGTTAGACTAGATGGCCTTTATGGGGCCCTTCCAACTCAAACAAGTCTGTGATTCTATGATTCTGTGCTACTGTAGTCTTGCTGGAATGCTTTGGGCTTTCAGAAGCGAATCCTTCCAGCAGAGCACCCCACACCTCAGTGTTTTATTTCCCTGCTGTGACAATATCTTAATATTGTTGAGTCTGCATTATTGTATTCTCCCATGTGCCATGTGCTGCCCAGCAGCACTGCTGGTCTGGCAGTATCTAAGCTAGGAGGATCCACGTCTCCTCTCCCTGTGGTTGCCTGTACTACAGAGAGGTGGGGCAGATGGTCAGTATGTTTTTTGTGTGGAAAAAAGCAGAGGATGTTTCACCACCACATTATTACATGAGGTTGCCAACCCAACCATCTCAAAGCTGCATGGCACCTTCGCAGGGAAGGCAAGAAGTCCTGAGGGGTTTCAGGCCTAGAATGCCAGTCTGCCCTTGTTTGTAAAAGGGAAATTATTCCACATAAATCTGGTAGCTTGTCTTTTGAAATATTTAATTCTCCAATGGGTGAAGCTTATCTCTTTAGAGGTGGACACTAAACCCGTATAACACAGCTTTGGAGTAGCTGAGGTGCTCCTGTGGCTGGCTCAGAGTACAGGAGCAGATCACACCCCAGTGCTGGCAAAGCATTGTGAAGCTCTCCAGGGGGAGAGACCCATATCCATAATTCACAGTGTTTAAGGGCAGAAGGGACTGTTAGATCATCCAGCCTGACCTCCGTAACGCCAGTCATAGCATTCTGCAGGGTAATTTCT
Organism: Odontophorus gujanensis; assembly: GCA_013399175.1. Lineage (NCBI taxonomy): Eukaryota > Metazoa > Chordata > Aves > Galliformes > Odontophoridae > Odontophorus > Odontophorus gujanensis. The sequence continues at coordinate 86,713 of VXAB01005605.1, read as the reverse complement.
GCTTCAGACCTGTCAGTTGTTAGAGCTACAGCATACCTTATAGAGGAACAAGTAGTTTGAGCCGAATGAATCCAGAAATGAAGATCTTGCGTTATTTGGTGGTAGTTTGGTCTAGCAGCTAATGGCTCTCAATGGCCTGTGATGAATAATAGAAAAAAATGCATCTTGTTTCCAAGCTAAGTTTCCAATCATTAGATCTCACTGTGCTATTGTCTACTTGAATAAAGAGCTGTCTGCTATCAGATCTTGATCACTTCATCTGGAGACAATGGAGGGAAAAAAGAGAAGCTCTGCATTCCCCAGACGAATTACAGTTTTTTCTGTACAAATAAATATTATGCCTGCAGAAGGGACTTGGTATTTGTGAAAATTAACAGAGCAAATCCCTTCTAATATGTTAGCAAACGCAACTTAAAGCCTATTCTTCAGTCAGGAGGAGGAATCAGCTCCTGCCTTGGAAAAGGACTCAGGTGAAGTAGAAATTGATATTATGACTATGCAGAGTGCTTTGTCAGACCACAGAGGCAGCTGAACTCAGCCTTGGGCCAGAGGCTGAGTGAGTTCATGAACTTCAGCTCAGGCTAGCAAGAATTTAGCTGTGAGAAATGCTGCTTCTCCTCCCACAGCAGCTTGCTCCTAGCACCGTGCTCCCCACAGCCACCTGTACATAGAGGACCATGGAGGGAGACGGAGCAGAAGGAAGACATTTGCATCGACTGCCACCACTTCTTCCAGAGGGAGCATTCAGTACCTCTTCCTCACTTTTTTCTCCATGTATGAGGATGTTGGATGGCTGTTGTCCCCCGTCTGAGGAGTCCATGATGTAGTCTGTGTTGCCTTGTGTTCTCACTGGAGGAGGTTTCATATTGTTCCTGTCCAGAGGAAATGTAAATAAGCAAAATATTTCCTAACCTATTTGATAACGTTTATCTTGGGGGGGGGAGTACTTTGCTAGAACAAGACATCTCTATCAGAATCTCTCTGCTGGTAAATTGCTTGAAAAATGTTCCTTGCATAGACACAGTTTGGAAGTGTCTTCTAAACAAAATGTATAGTGACTGCAAAGTCACGTTACTGCATCTTATGGCTTCTGTTTTTAAAGCATAAAATTGAACTGCTTGCTGCAGCTCTGCTGAAAATTTGACCTGTGGGCCTGCTTTTATTTTGAGAGAGTTTCAGTCCGAGCAGTTGGTGCATGTGGACTGCTGAGTCACAGCCTGAACCTCTGAGTGAGCACCTGAAGGAAAGACCCAGTCAGCACTGGGAGCACAGGTGAAGGTAATTCACATCTGTGTGACCAGGAGTGGAGCCAGGCTCAACCCCTCTTAGACCTCATTTAAGGGCTGACTGACACTGAGAAAGGATCTTCAACAAGAGTTGGAGTTCTTTCCCTGCAAGCCTAGATCTTTGGAGATGGGTGTGCATTCATTTTTCCTTCGTTTTGTGACATCTCCTTGTTTGCACTGGCCCCTTTGCCTTTACAGCTGGCCTGTCTAGTTGGTTGTTACAGTGGGTGAACTGTAGTTAGGCTATTCAGCTGTGAGGAAAAGTGCCATTCTTGATGAGCCTGGTTGCCACAATTTCAGCCCAATATCTGCTGGTTGGAATAGATGTTCTGAATCCAAACCCAATGAAAAAAGAAACCCGATGGAAGTTGGAGAGAAAGGATATGTGCATGTGATACTGAGTTTATAGGAGTGTTACAAGGTATTGTGTGAATAGCTCACTTGTTTGAAAAGCTTAGGTCACAGTCTTGGGAACTCCTGTAAAGTTTTGTTAGCCACCAGAAAGATGTGTGCCTATTCCTTAGCTTTTCATTCCTGTCCTTTTCCTTGTCTGGGCACAGAAAATGATGCAGACAGAAATTCAGGTGCTGCTCTGGCTGAAAAGAAAAACAGCAAACCAAGACTTGCTAGACTTGGAGGGAGGTGAACTTGGATTACCATGACTGAGAGAGGTACTGGAATGAGAACCAGCAGTCTGCTATCTTGGTGGTTTTGAGCTATCTGCGAGGAGCTTGCTTAAAAAGCTGCAAAACCTGGTGCCATGGAAAGCAGTTGTTACCTATCCCCCCTGGCCATGATTCCCTGTGGCTGCATGCAGGAAAGCAAACTAAAACACTGAGCCCATAAATGTTTTGATAAACCAGATGGATCCCCTGCCAGGCCATCCGATTTTATTTGGTTTTATCTCTGCATTTCCTTTATAGCCAATTTCTATTGCATGTCTAATGAAACAGTACTGCTGCTATCTGCTTGGGTAACTGTCTTTCCCCGTGCATTGACTGGCATGTTGGCAGATGATGGATGGCCTCAGGCTGCTATGTAAAAGACTCAACCGTGGCAGTGCTTGCAGGGCTGTAGCAGATGCTGTGATGTTGCTAACGTGGTGTGCTGGGTTAACATTAAGCTGTAATGCACGCAAACCAAAGTGCCACAGATTTCATTGAGATGACTGGCCTGTACTCATTGCTCCAATCCAAATGCTTCGTAGTACTGCATGAAGCATTTCCCTCATCCCACTTGTAGCAATTTCTCTGCTATGTGAAGGCCTGTGTAGCGCTTACAGAAGGGTGTTTTATGTGGGTATTTGTTTTCAATAAGTATATAAAGAGATATCCATCTAGATGTATAATAAACAGTCCATAAAGCAGCTTGACTCTGCTTGGAAATTTGCAGCTGTGTTTATGTAGCCTGATGCTGCAATATCCATACATCATCCCTTCCTCAAGGAAGTCTTGTTTCTCTTTTATCTCTTCTCATCTTTTAAGGGCTCTGAGTTACAATTTTCTTTGCTTTCACATCACCAAAGTTTACCATTACCCAACTGCATCTGCTTCTTAGCAGATGTTATGGAAACAAGACAGCTTAATAGTGTTGTGCTAACTCGATCCAACTGCACTTGGAAGAGGTAAACTTGAACTTCAGCACCACTGGTGGGAATGCGACTTGAATTAATGAACATCTGGGTCAGGTTTAGCCCTTGTTTTCCTCGCACCAGCAGGCTGCTAGTCTTGCTGTCTCCTTGGTGGGAGCTGTGTTTATAGGAGATCACTGACATGTTCTTCTCCAAACCTCTCCGAAGATGATAACAAGACCTCCTGTGTGAGGTCCAGTAGGGATTAGATTGTTTCTTTGAGTGAGTCAAGTAGAAGAGCCATGCTTATTTGCTGACAACTCTGTGGCGCATACACTGTATGCTTCCTCTAGAGACTGCAGAGTATTTTATGGGTCTGAATAACCTCATTCTTGCAGACAGACAGACTGTGGAAAAGGAAGGAAGCGGGGCGCTTCCCTCACAGGTGGATAAAGCAACCTGAGGCACTGTCCAGAGTTGTTTGCTGAGATTTAAGTCCAAAGCAACATTACACAGATTGAAAGCATGAACTTACCATTATCCTAAAGTAAATAGCTCTTCCATATGTTTGGTCTACTCATCCAGTATATTTTAAGTTACGCCCATCATGCTGGAGGTGGCCAGAAATCTTTGTAGAAAAAGCCTGGAGGAAAAGCAGTGCTTCCCTACTTGCCCAGGCCCTGGATGTTTTTCATGTTCCTTGGAATTGCTGATAGATCTCTTAAAAATTTAACTTTGGTTCCTCATCCTGTTCAGGAAATGCCCTATCAAAAAGGACTGCCTGGCAAAGTGGTTTATGTTATACATCCTTCCAGTACTTAAAGGACCTTATAAACAGGAGGGAGATCAACTTCTTATGTGGTCTGGTAGCAGTAGGACAAGGAGGAATGGCTTTAAAGAGTAAGAGATTTAGGTTAGACGTTAGGAGGAAATTCTTTACTCAGAGGGTGAGGCACAGCTGCCCAGAGAAGCTGTGGGTACCCCATCCCTGGAAATACTCAGACCAGGTTGGAGGGAGCCCTAGGCAGCAAAGCTGGGGGATGGCAGCCCTGCCCATGGCACGAGGTTGGAGCTGAGTGGCTCCAAGGTCCCTTCCAGTCAGAGCCATTCTGTGATTCTATAATGGTATGGTTTACAGAGCTCCACTCTCAAACTACTTTATTCCAGATGTTCATGCTTGACTTCTGTATTACTAGAACAGATTAAATTGGATTTCATAGCAGTTCATAGTGTGTCCTGCAGATGAGGATTTCTTGGTCAACCCCAAAGCAGTGCTGTGAAAATGGAGCATGTTTGGAAGCAGCTTCCAACACAGTCACTGTATGCTGTCCTTACTAGCAGCATGGGGTCATGTTAATGGTAGCAATATTCATAAGTGATGCTTTGCAGGGTGGATAAGATGCCTTAGTTGCTCGGGGTAGGTATCACTGTGGCTGTTTACACTCATGCACAGGCCATGCAGCTGAGTACTTGCATATGCTGCTTTCTGTAACTGCATGATGGTTTCTGTGTGCATAGACTGGAAGGGGATTCTCTCTCTGCTCCCTTATGATGTGCTCTTCCTTCCTGACCTCCTGCCTCCTACTCAGCAGCTCTGTGTGACTCTTCCTACTCGGTTGCGTGCTGCAGTGACCGCCAGCTGGTTGCCCTGAGCTGGCACTGCTGGGACCTGGCTTGCAAATGCCAGCCATCGTTGCTTGGGGAATGGCAGTCTGGCGGCGCTCCAGTCTTCCTACTGGACCTGATCCAGACATTTACTGTGAAACTTCTGATGCTCTTGGACTTTGCAGCAATTTTCATCCCTGTGGGTGATTTGCCTGGTACCAGACAGAGAAATCCAATAAAAAGCCCTGGGAATTTGCTCTGCACTCAGCAACACATAGATGCTACTGTGCTGAATGCTGTTTCTTCTGCAGCAATATACAGGAGAGTGTAAAACCAATAAAATCTGCTTTAACCTGTGACTACAAATAGTTGGTGGGACTGTGCAGTAGGGAAAAAATAAAGCTACATGTACTGGGAATTGAGACAGGGTCCAGCTCTGAGGATCAGTAAGTAATGTTAGAAGACAGGTAGAGGAACATTAATTTTACTCTCTGCTTCACTTGTGGGCCAAGGCTGAATTTCTTCCTTGTGTGTTGCTAAGACTCTTCTCCTTTATGTGCATTTAGTGTAACAAACCAAACAGTGCGAGTTTTGCTGTAGTTCAGGCTGATCTCCTCTGCTGCACCCCATGCCAATCCCATCCCCACAACACGAGCCATGTGGTGCGCTCTTTTCCTACCCTTTGTGCAAGTGTGAATACCCTCAGAGGGGCTCTTCACCGGATAACCCCCAAGGCCATGGGAACCAGAGTTTTAGATGTGTGTTGGTTAAATTAGTGCCATGCAGCAGGTTAAAAAAAACTAGTTTTCTTTGTGTGGAGGGAAACATCCATCTTAATGTAGCTGCTCTGACAGAAGTCACAGGAGTGTGTACGAGCTGTTCCTTGGGATGGAAACTGCTGCTGCTGATCTTTGTCATCCTCATGTGAGCTACCGTTTTCTTATATATATTTTAATGTAGAATGTGGGAAATCAATCAGAGACTGAGGCAAAAGACAAACCTCTGAAAGCAGCGTGTCAGCCAGAAAAACACCCCTTCTCTGTTCCCATGTGGCCATTTAAAGAGGTGAGCCACAGTAGAAGGCCCAGCCACTTGACCTTTCAGCTTTGGAAACGTTCCTGATGTTGGAAGCGAGGATCCAACCAATTCCCACTGCTTTGTGGGCAGTCAGGGATCCAGCTTGTGTCCAGAAAGTCTGGCAGGACTGGGGGAGCTGTGAGATCTGCTTATCAGGGAACAGAGACCAGCCAGAGAGGCAAGTGCTAGGGGCCTGCTGAGTGCCTGCACTTGAACCCTACAATCTCCCAAGTTGGAAGGGATCCAGAGGGATCATTGAGTCCAGCTCCTGGCTCTGCACAGGACCACACAAAAATCAGTCCCTTTATCTGAGAGTGCTGTCCATTTGCTTCTTGAATGTTGACAAGCTCAATGCAGTGCCCACTGCCCTGGGCAGCCTGTTCCATGCCCACCACTGTGGTGCAGACCCTTTCCCTAACCCCCAGCTGCCTCTCTGACGCAGCCCTATGCTGTTCCCTGGGGCCCTGTTGCTGTCACAGAGAGCGGAGCTCAGTGCTGTCCCTCCACTCCCTGTGAGAGCTGCAGCTGCCATGAGGTCCCCAGTTCCATCTCTACCACGCAGACCCACAGCCAGGCCTTCAGAAAGGCTCCACAACTGACATGGCTGTTCTTCTTGGTCACATCTTGCTACGACCTTGGATCATCTTAAGCAGACATTGTGCACTGCCCCTTCTCCATTATCTTTGATAACGCCTTATTAGTAATTGCTGTGATTAGCTATAATTGCCTATGTCAATAAAGTGCCGTGACTGGCAAGGTTAAGCATTAGGTTGGTTTCTGCATTGTGGAATCCTCAGGAGGGGGGAGGTTGTTAGTAGTTTGTCACTGCTGTCTTTCATAGTAATGTACTTCAAGTTAATTAAAGCTGCAGCTTACGACAAGGTAGTTGCATTTAGAATATCGGACTAAATTTGCCTTTCTGAATTAGGTCTAACGTCTCTTTTAAGGTGATTCTGGGCTACAGCAGACTTCAAGAAGTAGCTGGGACCCCCAGGGACTACAAGCTGCATTATCCAACTGTGCTTTGAAGAAATGAATTGTGTCCAAGAGTGTGCCCATCATTAACTGTGACCTGAATAATTCATCCAAGTAACAGAAAACTTGCAACCTGAAGAGGGAAGGAGCAGGCTCCTTGGTTTGCTGCTTTTAGAGAACAAGCCCCAATGTTGTCCTAAGCTGAGAATTTCTATTTCAGAAATCCTAGGCAAAGAGGTAGAGTATATGAGCAAGAGGCAGTTTATCACAGAGTGGAACAGAATTCCCACCCCAACTGGTTTTAGTTTCCTGACAGACTCATACAACCATTAAGTTTGGAAGAGACCTTTAAGATCATCTCGTCCAACTGCCAACCCACCACCACCGTGCCCTCTAACCACATCCCTCAGTGCCACATCTAGCCCTTTCTTGAAAATCTCCAGGGACGGTGACTTCCCCACTTCCCTGGGCATCCTGTTCCAGTGTATTACCACTCTTTCAGAGAAGATTTTTTTCCTAATATCCAACCTGAAAACAGTGCTCCTCCTTTGACCCCAAGCAGTATGAGAACTCGCAGAACTGCTACTTGAGTTTTTATCAGAGAGATTTCTGGATGAAATCCCTTTGTCCAAGAGGCTGCAGCCTTCTCTGAGCTCAGGGAGCTTCAGATCTCAGTTTTTACCCTTCAGTTTTCTTCACTGGACTAAATCTGGTTTTTCACAACTGCTGAGGTTTGGGAAATGTTTGGCTTTCTGGGCAGAGATAAATGTAAAGGCTGTGCAGAAAAGGATTGTGAAAAATTGCATCAATGCAGATGCACTTTGCTGCATACCTCTGCAGTTCATTTTTTCCAACTACATCAGTTATCTTGAATAGATATAAATTTAGGACTTGAGCCTGTGGTAATTTAGTATGTATGATGCATGTGCACGTAATGCTACCTAGAATGCCTCTTCATTGGGTCTGATGGACACTCGTGCTGTACACAAAGCCATATGCCTCTCAAAGCTCTGCTCTTCAGATTTCCCTCCTGGGTGATTGGCTCTGTGGTTGCTGTCAGGAGGTAGGTGGCTGACGGGCTGATGTAGAAGGTGGAGGAGGATCCAGCAGACCAATAGCTGCCAGAGCAGGACCTCTACTACTTTAGAGCCATTTTGACGGACACTTTTATCCTCTCCTGAGCTGAAACAGAAATTGTAGCCTGGGGTATCCTGGGAATAATATGCTATATCCTGCCCTGCTGAAGCTGGGAGGTGGCTCAAAGCCTTTTGCTCAGGAAGCAGCCCTGTGGACCCACAATGTAAACACCACAATGCATGTTATTTTTGAGCAGACACCACTTGCTGAAAATATATATTTTTTGAGAGTCTGTTTTCCAGTAATGGCATAACTTATTGAAAATGAAATTGCAAAGGAACTGAATGCACATCTATCTATTTGCTGACCTTTTGGTGTGTTTGCTTTTAATTCATTTGGGGGTTATTCAATGAAATGCAGCTTCATTTTCTTTTCTACCCACTTTCTAGCACGCTTTACATTCGGGCCCCATGACGAAAAAGCAGATTTCAACATTTTCCTTTGTATTGTTTCTTGGGTTTGAGAAAAGAACCACCAGCATTAGGGGCATTTTTGCTTTTATGTATACCTGTGTACACATTGTATAGTGCTTGCATTTTCAACCAGATTTGTCTTCCTGGTGTCTCTTTCACCCTATTTGCTCAAACACAGTCATTCTGGACACTTCATGTGTGTGTTTATGAGCCGATACTTAAAATAATGAGTCTTTCACTTTTAAGTCTATTCTGATTTCACATAATTTCACATGACCGTGGTAGCTCTGTGCTGATGGGCTTAGCTTGGAGACCCTATAAGGAAGGCTTGAGCAGTTTCAGAAAGCACTGAGGATCCTCCCTCTGGGAAGCAGATTGGTCAGATCAGACACTCAGAATAATGAATCCCTCACACTGTACACCTCAAACCCCCTGGCTTTCCATCTGTGACCCACAGTCGCCCCTAACAACAAGCAGATAAAACCTTAGTGACATAAGAGCCAATTTAGCTTAGATATTTGTGCATTTCATTTAGGTAACTGTAGGAGATGCAATGTGCCTGTGAAGAAATGTAAAGGTGGGTTAGATTTAGAAGCATGCCTTATGCTCATGTCAAAGTGTTTAGTTCCTTGGGAACAAACATGTACGAGTTGAAAGTTACAGATAAGAGTAGCTTATGAAGGATCTCAGAAGGGAAAACAAACACCCTGAGGAATAGGTATTCTGCATGTTTCTTTTTTCTTTTTTTTCTTTTTTCTTTTCCCATTGTTGCTTTTATTTAGGCTTCTTTTTGGATCCTGGTTTCTTCACTCAACAACTCTGAAGCAGATTTTAAATTGATACTCTTTTATGAAAATGTCTGGCTTAAAATTACTCAGAGCAATTAAGAAAGGGAAAAAAAAAAAAAAGAAAAAAATCCCCTGGCATCCTTTGATGTATAAAGAAGCAGCCTTCTAGGTAACATTTATCCCTTAGGGCAACAGAAGAGTACCAGCCTTTAACCCAATCCACTATGGGAAATCCTGTGTTGCCAAAGCTTTTTGCAAGTAGGCAGTGACTCCTGAGAGCGTTTTTGCCCCAGGCTCCCTGAAGGGGAAGACCACCAGACACAGTAACCCTTGTCTCACTGCCCCAGCGATGGGATTTTTTTCCTTGGTTGCCAAATAACAGAGGAAGGATGGAGCAGGAAGGCACATTCATCATTGATTGATGCAGATTTAAGGTATGCCACAGTCACCCCTAGAAGGAGGGCCATGATATCGGTACTGGGGATGTTTTTATCACTTCAAAGCATGAAATGGCTACTGTTGTGTGGTTTACCTGCCATAAAAAGCTACTGGTATCAGTTTATTGAGGTTCAGCAGCTAATGGAGCTATTGTTGGCTACTGTGTGACTTGCACAATGTTGGCCTCCTGGCCCAGGAGTCACGTGCTGAGGACCGGGTTAGGCACCAAAGACACATGTATCTGGGCAAGGAGACCCAGGACAATGTCTCTTCATTTCCTGAGGCATAAGTTATCCAGGACAAACTGTAATAAGTATAAGGAATGATTTATTTACTTTTTTTTCCCTAAGAAGGAAGCAGGAGAACACTGCTTCCTTGCTGAGGCAGACATGAGGGTGTTAAGTCATGCTTTTTGATAGTGAAGTCTGGCCTAGACAAAACTGCTGCTCATGTTTTCCCAGTCATCTCACCAAGGCTCTGAGATACTACCCTTTGGCTGTAATGATAAGTAGTAGTTTTACTGCTGTTGGGAATCTTCTCAATGTCTTCAGCAAACTCTGACGTTTTAAGACACAATAGTGTCGATTATGCGCTATTTGTTTTGCTTTCTAGCAATTCCTCATATCAATTAGTTGGAGCCAGAGCTTTTGTTCAGAGCATTCCTGAAGGAGGTATGCACAGCAAATGGGACCAAATAACTGCTGAAATGCTGTTGCTATATTTTTTTAAATGCAGCATTTGTTGGTAATGAATCTACAGGAATGAGCTGAGATTCTATAAGGCATTATGAGACCAGGATTCATAAATACTCTACCCTTGACACACTTTGGCCTTGGGCAAGACATTCAGCCTTTTCAGTTCTGCATTCTCTTAAGAGGTGGTGTAATAATACCTCATGTACCTCACAAGCCCTTCTGTGAGCTCATTGTTAGCGTCCATAAAATACCTTGCAGATACCTTGACAGCATTTGAGGGTATTGAATCAGCATCATTTCATGGCAATGCTTATCCACAGTTTATTTGTTGGAAGGGTGGAGCCCCAATGTTTTTTCACCTGCATTCTTCAGCTTCCTTTACTCCCTCTCCAAAAGCAGCCTGATGCTTCCTTTAACATCTTCCTTAATTGCAAGCAAGGGCTTGAAACTTGCCTGTGATCAAAGACTGCCTTTTGACAGCTCAGGTGCAATTAAATGTGAGTAGCAAGAAGGGTGCCTGCAGTTTAATATTTGATCTATGTTCATGTGTGGGCATAAAACTAGAGCCACAGCACCTTCTTGCAGATTGTGTTGTTACATACCTACACGGTCCATTTCAAGACAGAGAAGATTGCACTCAAGTTACTGGGTGCTTGGAACAAGCCTATCTGACCCTGCATAGCCAACCACACCTCCAGTAGTTTTTTGATTGGACATGAGTCTCTAAACTTGCTAAAAGGGAGCCAGGGGCAAGCATTCAGTAAAAAATTGTCTTTAATCATGGACCAGACAGAGGGGAGACAGAGAACTGCTGGCTTACATGTGGTTTTGAATAAAGAATATTTGCAGTATCTCCGTCATTTACACTCAAGAGGCTTCTCTCAGAGCAAATAGCTGCCTGAGTGAGGAAAAGCAAGATCACATTTGCCTTTGAAATCTGTGCTCTGGAGAACTGGAAATGCAAAAGTTTAATCCACTCTTTAAAAAAGAAAAAAAAGAAAAAAGAAAGAAAGCAGATTAACTCCATTTAAGTGACATATCCAGTAGGATTTTTATAGGGTGAATACCAGAACCCTCCTCAAATATTTGTTAGGGTGGAAATGAAAAGTAATTATTCTCCAGTTTTCCTAGCTCTAGAAGGAAAAAAAAAAAAAGCACACTCTCAGCTTCCCTAATTCTTTTGTAAGTGATATTGGAAGATCTTTACTATACTCAGCAACCAGAGCGATAACTGATGAAAACTTCATGATTCCAGGTTCAATGTTTCTATGGATTTTGTATGAGTTGTGCTTGGACACAGGATAGCAGGTAAGGTTTCCTCTGGAAGAAGCACATGACTCACTCCATGGCTATCCACTGTTGCTCCTTCCTATCTCCCATCAGAAAATAATAATTCATACTTCTCTCCTGTGAAAGTAATGAAAATCTTTCCCCTTTGGCTGCCATCTCTTTCTGTTTGATGAATGGGTGTTATGGACACTACTAATGTGTTGTCTGAGGCTTAACTCAATAACAAGCTTAAATTAGATTTAAGGAAATGAGTCAATAAGCAGAACAGGAAGGAAACTGGTCAGTTTAAACCTAGAACTCATCACACCATAGCGTAGCTCAGGAATTTAAAACTTTTTACCACAAAGTAAAAAAACCTTCATGTGCTATGTCTGTGAGGGGAACCATTCCCACTCTGTCTCAAGTCAAAACATACTAATTAAAGAAAAAATTAAACTGGCATGAGATGATTGCTTTTGATGAGATGATGAGCAGAGAAGGGAGGCAAAGGGAAAATTAAATTGAGGCTGAGACTTTCAGAGACTAAAATAGCAGCTTTGCACGGAGACCACCTGGCTGCAGGAACACAGGGAAGGTGGGATGGGTTAAGAACTGCGTTGGAAATTTCTATCTGAAGTAGCAAAAAGAAAGAACAGTTTGTCCTGGAAGGTTTTAAATACAAATTTCTGCTCAGCCCATTGCCCAAGTGGTGAGACACAGCCTGTAAATATCGAAACATCATCAGCTTGAATGGCTCGGCTCAAGCGCTGTCGCCCGAGCACTGTGAGCAATGTGTTTGTCAGCGTTATTGTAGGGGAAAGCAAGCCAAACAGCAACTTCCAAAAAGCAGAGTAAAAAAGGTATACTTTCTCCTGTGTCAGAGGCTGACTCAGTGCAAGACTTTGTCAGCATGTGAAGAGAAATGTGCCCAGAGACCCCTTGAACCTGCTTTCATTTCCTGCTCTCGGTATTTTACTGCACTTCTATTTAGCCAAGCCGAGGGGGCAGTGATCGGGATAGATCCGTTCTTTCATGGGGTATGGAGAAAGACAGAACTGCTAGAAAAATCTATTAATTTTGATGTGGGGCCTTGAGACCACTTCATCTTCTGATCTCAGAAGTAGTCCCAGAAGCTGAGGAAGCCTTGCTACACTCCACACCTCAACAGTACCTTCTGCTCGGAGATTGAAGAATGCCTAGAAGACCATAAACAAATTTGAATGTGTCACGAGGTAGCTTTTATTCTGGTTTGCATATTGCAAAACTGGGGCATGGTTTTCACAGTTTCCTGGTGTTTGACACCTGTGTGAAAGGTCTGAGTTTCCAATGTGCTGCAAGGGCTCAGGAGGAACCAAGGGCAACTGCGTGCTCTGGTACCTTCGCAAATTGTTCCTTTGCTAAGTTTGCTGGCATGCAAATGCTGGTGAAAGGCAGCACGGAAGTTGACAGCAGAGTTTTGAATCAGTCTTCTCAGCGATAGATAATACTTCTCAGTAGACAGGGTAAACTATGATGATAATGACTACCACACTTGGAATAGATCAGTGACGTGCAAACTGGCACATTTTTTGGCAAGCACAATTAACCATGAAAATTGTATCATTTTTCTCTTTCTGCCCAGCCTGCCCACTTAGCAGTGTTCTTCTTTCCCTAGGGAAAGCAATCCTTAATTTGGAGAGTCGTTTATTGTACTAGCAAATGACTCAAAGGAAACATCATGTGCAGAGGTATCTCTGACCCCTCTCTACAAGAAAGACACTGAGCCCCTGGAGCACATCCAAGTAAGGACAATGAAGCTGTGAAGGGTCTGGAGCACAAGTCTTATGGGAAGCAGCTGGGGGACCTGGGATTGTTCAGTCTGGAGAAGAGGAGGCTCAGGGGAGACCTTACTGTTCTCTCCAACTTCCTGAAGGGATGTTGTGGTAAGGAGGAGATCGGCCTCTTCTCCCAGGTAACAGTGATACAATGAGGGGTAGTGACTTTAAGTTGTGCAAGGGAAGATTCAAGTTGAATATTAGGAAACATTTCTTCTCAGAGGAGTAGTGAGGCACTGGAATGGCTGCCCAGGGGTGTGGTGGAGTCATTGTCACTGGAGGTGTTTAAGAACCATGTAGATGTGGCACTGAGGGACATGGTTAGTGGGTGTGGTAGTGATGGCTTGATGGCTGAACAAGATAATCTTAGTGGTCTTTTCCAACCTTGATGATCCTATGAAAAGGCCACTTTCATCTCCTGGCCCATGAACAGGATCCTGACTGATCTGGTCTGTGTTTTGACTCACAATGTCTTTGTGTAGGGCTGAAACAGTGTTTCTTTGACAAGCCATGGTGTTGCACTTCAGAGCCACAAAACTTATCTTCTGTATGTCCCAGGTGTAACCAGGGAGGCACGCTTACCAAAAAGGAGCCAGAGGTGTAGAATTTCACCTGTCACCTCTGGTAAACATTTTGGAGATGGTGGTCCAAATTCAGGCACACAAACAGTCATGTACATGTTGCATAAACGTACATGGCCCTGCCTAAATTTTGGACAGCCGCAATACAGTGTGTACTGCTGCTGTAGCTTTGACAGCGTTAGCTCGATGAAATTACTAATTGCACTTGAAGTGCTGGAAATAATACAGCCATATGTGTAACTGCTGTGTGTACTTCATAAATGAGATGGTGTCACCATAAACTGTGAAAATAACACAGCTGTATAAAATTATAGTGATGAATGTGTGTTGGCTTGCAGTTCTACCAGTCCAAGCTAATGCTGTTCCCTAAAAAGCGTGGGCTTTTAAATGGGCAGTATAGGCGGCAATTGCTTCAAGTGCCCTTTCCTTATTTGCAGGGTATAACACTGGCACCTTTTACTCCTCCCAATGCTTGTGAATGTTCTAGGGCTGGGGAAGAGAGGAGTGCAGCACAGTAGGGGGCTGTGTTGCTCCCCGCTTTTTGGCTGAGGCCAGAGGAAGCTCTCAGTTGAGCAGGTTAATGCCATTGCAGCACATCTGCACGCAGCTCGCAGGGGACTCGGGCTGGGCAAACAAAAGACAAGTCAGAACAACCAGACAAAAACTTGGGCCGTTCAGAGCTGACAGCAGAAAGACAAGGAGCAGGATTACAGTCAAAAGACACCCAAATAAGGAGACAAAGGACCTTAAGAGAATGACTCAGAGGTGGGAGAGGATGGGCAGACAAAGGCCCTGATTGCTATCAGGTGCTGAAGGCAGCTATCTGCTCCTGAAGGCACCCCAGGCCAGCCCTTGGGTACCCAGGGGAAGGTGTGCTGATGAGCTGGTGAGTATCACCTACCTTTGTAACCTCGGGGATACCTGGCCTGGCTGCTGGCTTGTGGCTTGGGGGCCTGGGGAAGACAGTGGTGATAGGAGAAAGTTGATGTTGTTTTAAAACAAAATAATTTGCAGTTCTACATTATTGCAACATCAAAGGCGAGGATTTGGATGCAATTTAGTCTCTGGGCAGCCTGACTGCTGCTGGATGTTTCCTAAAAGAGGCACGCACTGGGGAAAAAGGGTAGTTAAGCCATCAGCAGATAAGAAGAGATTTGTAACTTCCACATCCTGACCAATTGGTGTGTGGGTGTGGGAGCATCACTTGGGAGTGACTGTCACTGCTCATCCCTCTTGATAAACACACAGAAACATCTGGGATTAAATAGCAGGCAGGACTCTAACGCCAGGGCCAGAAACTGAGGCTTTCTTCTGATATCACACAAAAAAACACACTACCCTAATAATCCCAGAAGAGAGGCAGTCAGTGCGTGACAGCCACATAGAAAATACCAGTGGGTGCATGGAGAGCTGCCTGCAGTATCAAGCTTCGCTTACTTAACAAGCTACACATGGATGAATGAGAAAGGAGGATGCATTACATGTAACCAGCAGAAAAAAACCATAATCGCATCTCCTGGGCAGCTAGAATAACCCTGATCTGTAAATGCTTACTGTTTTTACTTCTATTTTTCATGCTGTGGCAACACCGTTGTGCCCTTTATGCCTTAAATTGTAGTCAACAGGAACCAGCCTGCTGGTGAGGCTGTGATGGTGCTCCAGCTGCAGACATGGCTACACAGCATCGGCCCCAGAGAGAGGTTTGTCGTGCTGCCATCAGCACTTTCTTCTTATATGGTGTGTCTGGACAGGTAGGAGAAATATTAGGCTCTGGCAAGCAGCAACTTGCAACTGCAGCTGTTTTCACAGCTCAGAAATAATCCAGTGTGAGGCAAAGACTGGTTGCACTGAGAGCAGCAGGAGCAATGGACCAGAGGTGAGCTCTGTCCCCACCTCAGATTTACAGTTCAATCCTCCTTGTTCATCTGAGAATTTCCTATTTTGCTGCCTGGCAGCCTCCTGGAGCCACCATCACACATCAGAGATGTTTTCCTCATCAAATAAAGGGTAGAGCAAGCCAGTGAGGGCTGGATCTGACTGGGGAAGGGTGCTGTACTTAGAATGCACTGAGGATGTGGAAGGTGATTACAAGAGTTCAGGCCAAATAATATCCTTCATAGCAGCAGCGAAGGAATGAATTATGGGGTGTGAGATGAAAAGAAAAAAAAAAATTAATAGAATTGAGAATTATGCTACTTGAACTCACTTCAATAAAACCGTAACTGAACAAATCAAAGCTACCTGGGCCAATGAATCTCACATAGAGAGCAGCTCAACTTGCTTAAGACAGTTACAATGAGTAGGAAAGCTGAAGTCCCAAGCAGAGGAAGCTTTCAGTGGAGTTGGGCTGTCTCTCATCTTTATGTTTGACTTCAAGGTGCAGTTGAGTTCTGCCATACTTAGGTGAAACCCAGCATCAAAAAGCTTTGCCTAAACATGCTTTCTTCATTTTCTTTTATCACATTTGCTGGTTTTATTTTTCTGTGGTTTTTTTTTTTTTTTGTGTAATTATTATTTTTATTTTTAGACACCTCCATCGCAGGCCAGAGCCTGCAGCTTTCAGCCAAACTCACAGTCCAGAGCCCTTTAGCAATGAATTTCCCAGCGTGTGTTGACTGCTGTAGTTGTAACTTAATTAGTAGTGTCCTTATTTCCAATATGCTTTGGGCAGGCATGACCTACGTTGGTATGTTGCTGTCACTTCTCCCACAGAGGATGTTTCCCTGCAAGGATCCACATCTCCTTAACTGGGTTTCTGCCCTTGGGATGTTGGTAAGTGGCTGAAAAGCTTCTGGAAAAGGGTAGCTGCAGCTCTGCACTTTGTGCATAAGCCAACGGCTTGCAGTCAACAGCTTTTCCTAGTTAAAAGCTGGGAAAATAACAACAAAAGGAAACATTTGCTTGGGAGAGGATAAGATAATAGAGGCTTGGAGGTCTGTGAAGGATCATGGAGATATGTAGACATGTCAAGATGGTTTGGAAAGAAGTCTGAAGGAGAGACAGAGAAATGAGTAGAAAAATAAGCAGTGGAGGAGAAAGACATGCAAATAAGACGAAAATAGCCATGTAGGACTGAAAGGGAGAGAAAGATGGAGAGAACAACCCATGAGAAAAAAGGACAAGGTGACACAGAATATGGGAAGAGCCCATAGCAAATAGAGAATGGAGGAGAGGGGCTAAGAAATGGTGAAAGCTGTAGGAAGAGCCTAGTGGAAAAAAGGAAAATGGTTGGAAGGGAAATCAAATGTTAGCATGAGGAAAGCCATGTAATATTAAGACTAGCAAATTCTATCTTATTTATTCATGTTACTTCTGAATTATTTTTCCCTGGTGGCTGCTGAGCGTCCAATTGCTGTGCTCTCCCCTCCCTCCATGGAGCACAGCCAAGCACTTTTCTTTGAGGATGACGAATGGGCAAAACATTCTTCTGCACTTCAGCCTTGAAGAAGTGTTCTCCAAAGCCCCTCTGCCTTGGGCAGCTTTCCCACTGTCTTCCTGGTGGGGACTTGTCAGTCTCATTAAAACCCCCAGGCAGTCTCCTTCCTATGAACTCCTCCTGTGGGTTGGTCCATTATTAATGCTGAAACAAGTGTATTGTTATAAAATAACCAAGAATCAGACTAACCTTCCAGGCAAACACAGAGACACACTCCCTTTTCCTTATTCTTCCTTGTCATCTTTCTCTTTGCAGATGGATGGCCTCTAGCAGATATTTAGTAACTTACTTATGGGAGAGCCCAAATCCTATTGCAGTCCATAGGAGTTCTACTAGATTTAAAGGGCACAGGTGTGGCCCTGAAAGGTTTTCCCTTGTGAGGCTTGCACCCAAGTGTACCCCTTGGACTCGTCAGAGAACTTGTTTGTCAGAGCAATTGAATTGGTGGGGCAATTTCTTAGAAAGACAGATGAAGCCTTTGAACCTTTTCCACCTTCAGCACAGGAAGGATTTTCCAAGCCTAGGAAGATATTTAAAAGAAAAGCTTTTCTCACTGATAACTTTTATCAGTCCGAACAGTAACAGTGATTTTTTTTTTTTAAAGCTTCCTAGTGATTCAGGGAGTAAGTCCCACCTGACTTCAGAAATGAAGCTTGGGCTCTTTTCTTGCCCTTCAGCCATGTCTTCCTGTTCTTCGGACAGATTTCTAAGGAGTCTTGGCTTGCTCTCCTTAAAGGAAGGAGTGAATGAGGGATTTAAAACAACTCTCTTTAAATTGGAGGCATGTTAAAAAGCTGACACCTCACAGGATTGACATTAGACACATGATTCATGCGAGCCTCACAGCCCAGAGGTCTGAACTAGAAACCTTTGTACATATTTTCTGGCAGCAATCTTAAATGTGATGTAAGTGGCACTGTGCTAGAAATCACATACAAACTTGACCGGAGTACAGGAGCTCTGTGCAGGTGACTATTAACAAGATCATCTGTGATCTTGATAAGAAGCTTATTCCCTCTTTGACCATACATAGGTTGTTTGGAAAGTCACATATTAACTAAGCTAGGCTAGGAAGAGACAGTAATTTAGAGAGTGTGTACATCACTGCTGTAGATCTCACACGGCTCTGATGTGACTGTGGGTGTCATGGGGGAAGCCATACCAGCATGGGTGTCTGTGCTGCTATAGGTGGCAGGGTCCTAAATGTTTTCAGCAGGTCAGGAGGTGGAAAGATCTTGAGGACATATAGAAGCAAGAAGCTGTACACACTGACCTAGGTTTGTACAGCCTTACCTTGGCAGGTCTGGTCCTGGAGATATTAGTTTGCATCTGAATCTCTCATGGGAACAGAATAATTTTTAATGTATTCTTAGGTATAAGCAGTGCCATTTCCTCTGCTGATGCCTATGCAGGCTTCTCTCCTTTTCAGCAGTCCCAACAATAAACATATAAATATTTGCTTCATTTTCAGCTGCTTAACTAGCCATATTGTCTATCCCAGAAAATCCATGGGATTTCTTAAAGAGCTTTGTTATTCAGTTCATTTTAAATGGCGATGAATCCACAGCTGCAGTGTTAATTATAAATGACATCATTTTCAGGACGTGTTAAGATGAAGCACATTCACTGCTGCCGTGATAGCGCTGAGCACATGAGCGTCCCAGCATGCTTGTTTTCCCATGCACGCTTCAGCTTCCACACTGAAATTTCCTGTTAACTCTTAGCCACAGGAATGATGCTGCTCAGCTAAGTGTGATAGCTACTATTTTCAAGGTAGCTACTCCTGCACACGGCAGCAGGCACAATCAGGCAAATGTAAAAAGAAGTGTATCAACACACAGACTTCCACATCCCACTTTAATTTCTCTGCTAAGTAAAAGTCTGTCTCCCTTGATCATCTCTGGACTTTCATTGTCGGATGTGAGCCAAGTGTTCAGCCTGAAGTAACCATGACTTTATAGCACCAATCAAGGGGCGTAAAACACCCAGTGCTGGCTGGGAGGTTAGGTGATAATGAACTATGCTTAGAGTACTTATGCAGTGCAGTTTCATCTTCACAAGGCCTACAATGTGAACTGTGGACTCATACTAACCTAAGGGTAATACATAGGAGATCTACGTTAGGCTACAGAAAATAATCTTTCTCTCACTCTGTTTGCTCTATAGTTGGAGTTGCACCACTTTTTTGCATATTCTTCATCTTGCTTAAACCATAACCCTTTGGGCTAACATTTTCCATGCCAGATGACTACTGCTGTCTGCTTCTAGAGAGGTGATTCTGGCCATTCAGCAGCTTCAAGGGATGTTTTTCTCAAAACAGCTTCTCGTGGAACATGTAGGAAACCAGGAACTTTAGGAAGCCGGTGAGAAGTTACTTGTAAAATCTTGATTCAAGCATGTCTCTTTTGTGCCTCCTGTGAAAAACATCCAGATTCAGCCAAGTTATGAGCCCTTGGAAAATCCTAGTTTGCACAGGACCTAGTAGAGGCTTGCAAGTTTGGCATCTGCTTGATGCTTCCACTGCAGAGATGGTGCTTTGGCTTCAAGGACTCTGTGGGAAGTTTCTACCAACACTCTTCCTCATGCCTGCTGGCACAGCCCTACAACATTTATCTCCTTGACCCAAAACAGCAAGGAGGAAGTGTCCTTGATTTCTGCAGGTGGCATAAATAGGTGGACTGAAGCAGCTCAGAGAGAAAGACCAGGAGTGAGGATTTGGGAAGGAGAAGATATGCTCTGTAAGAAACCTGGTCTGAGAGCCAGGGTGGGAAACTGGTGCTGGTGTGACATGTGCCCAACAGTTTGTCAAGAAAAACTAAGAGTTCGTGCCAGAAAGCATAATGAGCCCCCCCAAGGCTGGAGAGAGCAGGGATGAGGGCACAGGGACAGCTGGGTGTGGTGACATATGGACAGGTCACTACTGAGATCCCACCAAACTGGTGTGTAGCCCAGCATCGTGTGGAAAGCAGCGTGCACTCATGTTGTTGAAGAGTATGATTATGTCAAGAGAGATGTACACAATCAGCCATTTCCTGATTTTGAATGCTCATGTTTGCTACCTTAACACTCTTTTTAATGGAGCTTTTTGTCAGCAACAGGACTATCTATTTTGCTGTGAGTTGGTGCCAAATGAGCACCACAACGCTCTGATATGGAAGTCACAAGCAGTGAATGGAGTAGTTGTTGAGCTTATTGAATTATGATGAAATATCTCCATGCCATTTATTTGTGTTGCATTTGTATATGAAGGCAGTAATTCTGTTAAACCTCAGCTACCTCGGAGGAGGACAGTGAATTAAAGTGGATGAATAAAGGGCTGTCTGACTAATGGACTTTCAATATAGATAATGCCCAGAAACAAATTCAACATTGCTTTGGATTACAGAAAGGACTTAAAAAAAAAAAAAAAAGAAAAAAGAAAAAAAAAGTTTTGGTAATTGAAATTCACTGATGTGCGAATATTTTTTCACACAGATATTTACTCTTCTGTTTAATATACAGTGCCCTATTAATTACCATGAGGATGCAGGCGTGATTCTGTATTGATGTATGGTACAAAATGAAGGATCAAGATTTGATTTGTATCGGTGCACTTGTCTAAGCATTACCTAGTGATGGAGCAAGGAGAGATAAAAGTGCAGCTCAGCAGAAAATTGCCAGAGCTCCTAAACTCCTTTTTTCTCTTTCATTTCTTGACAGCTGCAGCAGCAAAGACAATATCCAGGACTGTAGGGATTAACCACTGTGGTAGCACCACTGGTTTGTTTATCCAGCACTCCACATTAGCCATAAATCCAGCTCAAAATCCAGCAGGAGACAGCCCTGACCACCCTGCATAGCTGACCCTACCTTGAGTAGGAGGTTGGGCAGGAGGATCTCCAGAGGTTCCTTCCTCTGCTGTTGAAAGCTGGTGGCATTCCTGTTGCAGACACGTCCATGCAGGACACACAGAACCTCATGGTGGTGGTGGCACCCAGGAGGTAGGATGTGTGGTCAGTGGCTCTCCAAGGAGGCTTAGGGGAGGGTCATCACTTTCAGGGAGATGGAGGATGAATCAGTATGCTCAGCTGCTCTATGCACTGGGAGGCTGTTTACGCTGCCTATCACTAAGCATAAGCTCCAGTTCAAGAAGCTTTTACCCTCTGTTGTCTGTGGAGGGAGATTAGCCCAGGCAGAAGGTGACTCAGAGCATCCAAGCTGGTCTCCCACTCTGAATCACCTCCTGGTATGGCTCTCCTGTGATTAAAGAGGCAGCTGATAGATAATGAAGGAGCAGCTTCTCTAAGTGTTGTGCAGAAAGATGTCTGTGCATCTTCCTTTTTAAGGCTGTGGATAACAGATGAGTGTTTTCAAACCAGCATGGGAGAAGATCATTGGTCAAATTTCTGAACCAAACTCTAGGACAAAAAGTGGGCTGAATGGTTGCAAGTGAATACAGAATTTCATTTTCACCTGTCTGTGACAGGCAGATTAACCCTCTCCAGCAGGAGGTCTTCAGTGTTTGCAGAGTGGAGAGGACTCTCCTCTTAACCGGACAGACTTTTATTTTTGAGAGAGAGAAGGAGAGGGAGATGTGGCACTGAGGAATGTGGTTAGTGGGCATGGTGGTGATGGGTTGACTGGACGGTCTTAGTGGTCTTTTCCAGCTGGAATAATTCTATGATTCTAGGGGAGAGCAGCCACATCCTCCATGCCCCTTGCTTGGGGGGCTCTGAGAAGTTAATTCACTTTGTCTTGGTGGTGATTGAAAAAAGAGGAAAGAGGAGGCATTACTGTCCCTGATACTGTCCCTGATTTCTCCTGCTCTTAAAGTTTGGCCAAAAGATTCCAAGCTGCTGAAGAAAAAGAGGAAGAAAGGAAGACAGACAATATGATGATAGAAACTTTGTTTCTCAAGGAAACTAGGGTAAAAAGAAATTCCTAGGCCTCTTAGTAACAGAATAAACCTTGGGAACATGACTTAATTCTACACTGTGGGCCCAGAAACTAAGAGGAATGAATCCCACGTGTACTGATTATTTTTAAAACGCTTGCAAGCTCCAGTTCAGCTTTATGATTATTTGGTGACTTGCTCCTGCCTGGAGTGGAAAGTTTGACACTGAACTCCCACAGATATACGGCCTATTAGAGGCCCCTCAGGTGATCGTAATGCAGAAACCAGGAGTAAGTTACCTCTGCTGTGGGTCCCCTGCACTTCTAGGGGCTTCTTCTACTGTGCCCATGAATAATATTTCCTCAGGACTTCACCACTATGAGCTGTGCTTGAGTGAGCACATCCAAGAGCAATTTGCCAGAACTGACCATCACACCTGATATGTCTATAAAAATTGTCAGGATGAAAAAAGGGGCCCCTCAACACCACAAAGCAGGCAAGTGTAACAGCCCACAGTAGAACACGGTGCAGGACCACTTCCACTCTGCCTTTGGGCGCCCACTGCATGCAGTTTTTATGGGGGACACACTGAAGAGGGTGATGCCAAGGAACCTGTTGCCTGCTACAAATCAGAGTCCTTGTGAATTGAGATTTATAATCATGGACTGTATGAAGCAAGCTGAAGCTGTATTCTTATTACCTTTCTTTTAAGCATATTGCTGAGAACTTTTTAAGCTTTCTTCCTTAGAGATCGGCAGACTCTTACAGTAGGCACAGCCCGGGGGATGATACCAGCAGCTGAGAATCCTCCTGGGAATAATTACGCTTCTTTTCTCCTTCCCTTTGTCTGCTGTATCTGTTTGGTAGCACTTCTGTGAGGGGTCGTGCGCATAGGTAACTTTAATCCCATTCAGCAGAGGGAGTCAGATGCTAAAATCTTGGCACGCACAGCAGCCCCTCAGCACCTGGAGCTGTGTCTGCATGTCGGCGCTCAAGCACTCAGCTCTCTGCTGTACGCTAGGCTGGGATGGGGTCTATGCAGTTGTCCTGCTCTCAGCTGGGCTCTGCTGCCGTGAGAAAACCACAGCAGCAGCAGAGGTAAAATAATTAACAAAGTCACCGTGCTCTTTGGCTCTGCCTGGTGGGTTATCACAGTGAAGCATTGGAACAGGTTGCCCAGAGAAGTTCTCGTTTTGAGGCCAGGTTGGATGGGGCCCTAGGCAGCCTGATCTGGTGGGTGGTAGCTCTGCCTATGGCATGGGGTTGGTGCTGGGTGGGCTGCAAGGTCCCCCCAAACCCATCCTTTGATTCTATGATCTTTCTCTATGTCTTTATGGTCCCAGGACTTTTTGGCAGACATCATTTGCACCAGTGCTGGCCTGCCATTTGTGAGACAGTTGTTTCCATTTTGTGATGCATTTTCCACTCGTGTGTTCATGGAGAGCTGGTGCTGTAGTGCCGCTTTGGTGGCCACCTTCTTTCTAGGGAGGGAAGGGGAGCTGACCTGGGCAGTGCTGGGAACTTGGTACACCAAGGCACATACACCTCCAAANAGAACTGACCATCACACCTGATATGTCTATAAAAATTGTCAGGATGAAAAAAGGGGCCCCTCAACACCACAAAGCAGGCAAGTGTAACAGCCCACAGTAGAACACGGTGCAGGACCACTTCCACTCTGCCTTTGGGCGCCCACTGCATGCAGTTTTTATGGGGGACACACTGAAGAGGGTGATGCCAAGGAACCTGTTGCCTGCTACAAATCAGAGTCCTTGTGAATTGAGATTTATAATCATGGACTGTATGAAGCAAGCTGAAGCTGTATTCTTATTACCTTTCTTTTAAGCATATTGCTGAGAACTTTTTAAGCTTTCTTCCTTAGAGATCGGCAGACTCTTACAGTAGGCACAGCCAGGGGGATGATACCAGCAGCTGAGAATCCTCCTGGGAATAATTACGCTTCTTTTCTCCTTCCCTTTGTCTGCTGTATCTGTTTGGTAGCACTTCTGTGAGGGGTCGTGCGCATAGGTAACTTTAATCCCATTCAGCGGAGGGAGTCAGATGCTAAAATCTTGGCACGCACAGCAGCCCCTCAGCACCTGGAGCTGTGTCTGCATGTCGGCGCTCAAGCACTCAGCTCTCTGCTGTACGCTAGGCTGGGATGGGGTCTATGCAGTTGTCCTGCTCTCAGCTGGGCTCTGCTGCCGTGAGAAAACCACAGCAGCAGCAGAGGTAAAATAATTAACAAAGTCACCGTGCTCTTTGGCTCTGCCTGGTCGGTTATCGCAGTGAAGCATTGGAACAGGTTGCCCAGAGAAGTTCTCGTTTTGAGGCCAGGTTGGATGGGGCCCTAGGCAGCCTGATCTGGTGGGTGGTAGCTCTGCCTATGGCATGGGGTTGGTGCTGGGTGGGCTGCAAGGTCCCCCCAAACCCATCCTTTGATTCTATGATCTTTCTCTATGTCTTTATGGTCCCAGGACTTTTTGGCAGACATCATTTGCACCAGTGCTGGCCTGCCATTTGTGAGACAGTTGTTTCCATTTTGTGATGCATTTTCCACTCGTGTGTTCATGGAGAGCTGGTGCTGTAGTGCCGCTTTGGTGGCCACCTTCTTTCTAGGGAGGGAAGGGGAGCTGACCTGGGCAGTGCTGGGAACTTGGTACACCAAGGCACATACACCTCCAAAACCTGAGATGTCTGTTCAGAAACAGGACGTGACACAAATTCGTGATGCAAATTCACATTAACCATTATCAACAGTGTATCCCAAACCAGAAGCACGGCTGCAGCCGAGGACTGAGGCGTGGAGTGAGATCCTTGCCCCCACAGTGGCCAGCCTTGTGTGCTGCATCCCAAGCAGCTAGGTGCAAAGCGGGGAGAGCACTGACAGCTTTTGAGCCACCCTGCCAGCCGCTTGTGGGGAAATGAAAGCCAACTGCATGCGCTGAGATGATGGCTGTGGTGTGAATCAGTGATGAGAAGTTAGAGATGCTAATGACTGGTACTTTGAGGGCAGGCCTGATGAGGGAATTGGGCCTACATGGCTTCCCCAGCCTTCTTTCAATTATTTGATGAGAACATTTTGATCTAAGGCACGCTGCAGGATCTGAAAATCTGCTTGGAATGCTCATCCTGTGAGCGGTAACTGAATTTTTGTTATTTATGGCAGCACCTGGAGCCATAATTGTGTGTGCACTGTAGGTGCTATAAGACATAGTAGCTCAGCTTGAGACCCACCTTAGCCATCAGCTCCTTGTAGAGGGCAGCAGGATGAAGGAAGGGGAGGATGCTCAGCAGGCTTTCGTGAAACCTGTTTATTTTGCTCATGGTGGAAGTTTTCCTCCGGTACAGCCAGCATCTTCACGGAGCTGTCACACTGCGATGACCTGCGGCTCTGCTCTCATACAGCGGGCAGCTGCTTGCCCCAGAACAACACCACGAGCGGAACGAGGTCTGTCGCTCCTCCCATCTGCCCTCCTGCCCCATGTGCGAGCCCCCNTTTTCCCCTTCCCGCAGTTAGCGGGGAGGACAAGCGGTCGCTCGGGTCTGTCGCTTAGTGCGGGGTCGGCGCGGAGTTGGGTGCGGGCGGAGATGCCGCCTCCCGGCTCAGGTGGCGCCGCGCATCGCCCGAGCGGTTCCCCGAGCCCCGCATCCATCGGGCTGTGCCCCGACACGCCGTCTCGGGCTGCAGAGACTTTCTTGGGAAGCTTCTGAAGCGGAGGTATGCCTCAGGTCGTCCGCCGGCGAGGCAGCAGGGCGTGTGTTTCTGTGGTATAGGTATATGTATTAAAAAAAAAGGAGAACAAAGCAAACAGGCTTCTCATAAGGTCCTATTGATGCAGCTGCAAACACTGTAATTCCTCCGTTCTTATTTTCTCATTGAAACTCTTTTCCTCCTCGCAGATATGGCCCTTGACCTTTTTATTTATTACTATTATTATTACTATTATTGCTACTATTTTAAAGCCATCTTTCAGATATCTTTTCATCTGACACAGATTCATTCAGATTCTGGGTCTGCATGAGGCTGTTGGAAAATGCCTGTAACCTGGCTTCCGATGTCACCAAGGTCTTGCTCATAGCCCCCTGCATCCAGGCAGAGGTCGCAGCCCTCCTGAAATACCCGCTGCGTCTGAGCTAGCACGTAACTTGCAGCACAATAGTAACAGTGATTTAGAAACAAAGCCTTCAGCTGGAAACGCTGTTCTGGGCTGTGTAACGGGGTTGGGTTTGAGCTTCTCATGAAACAGCAGTAACTGTGGCCGAGGCGAATGGGGTCAGGATGACTTGGGGCCGTTGCTGCCAGGGGCACTGGTGTATCACCAGGGCATGTAATTTCCTGCGTGCACATGTTGGCGACATGGCCCAAAAGCTCCCATCTCTCTTTAAGCCTGTTGTGTGTATTGGAGGCTTTGTGCGGCTTGCCAGGTATGCAGAGACAAATGGGAAAGGTGTTCGTTTGCTGTTGCTTGACTGGGGGCAGAGAAGTTGTTGGGGCAGCACCTGGTTCAAGTTTTATACATGTTGCAGAGTCTCCTTGGAAGCGGCGGCTGGTGATGTTGAACACCCAGATTAGAAATGCCAGCAGGATGTTATTTCTGCCTTAATATGATGTGTTTAAATTATACATGCAAATGAAGCAGTTGGAAGGAGCCGCTCATCCAGATAGGCTCCGGCATAGCAGAGTGTGCAGGGAGCTGGCAGGTAGAGGCTTCTGGACATTGTTCCCCATTTGACTCAGTGGGTCTCCAGCTCTGCCAGAATCCCTGTGTGTTTTTCTAGTGCCTCTTTCTGGCTCCATTCAGGGTTCTTGCATTGACCCCTTGATGGAGTCGAGCAGGAGCTCCATCAGTCACAGCCCAACAGGGGCTTCTGTGCAGTTTTAACTCATCATACGTGTTGTCCTTGTGAAATTGAAGAGCAATACACTCAAGAAAGCTTACATGCAGGGACATTACAGTAAGGGCTGCCTTCCTTAAGCCTCCCAGGATGTGAGCTGCACATCTCTTGCACTTCCATAGCGCTTAGAACAGATGCCATATCATAGCTGGGTTTGGAATGGAGGAGCTGAGCTCACTTGGGACCAGTGCATACAAAGAAGGAGCAGTACTGCTTCTCTGGAGTTCTGTGAAGGATTTCAAGCAGAATTAAGTTTTCTAAGTCACTGAAATATTTTTCAGATCATGACCCCAATCAGGAGATCGTGCCTGGAGGATACATCTCTACAGTGATACATGTGACATAGGTGATCGGTTGGTGTGACTCTACCAATGACCCAATGATTTGTATTTTTGCGCACAGCATTGACTTTAGGGTCTGGCCAAGGGCTCTGGCCTTTTATTGGTCTTATATTCTGTATATCTGTATTTATTTGTCAGCCAGTCCCACAGCCCTTCCTTGCATTAAGCAGCAGTTACTCAGGCAAGTAATTTCCCTGGCTTGAGTGTGGTTGTTCAGCTGCATTAAATGATGTACATTCTGAATAAAAGATGGTAGATTTGGGGCACGAGTATTCTGTGCTTTGGTGGAGAATGTGGACAGTGCGTTCCTGGAGCCTGAGGTCCTGGCATGCCTTAAATTCTGCCCTGTTCTTAGGCTTTGCCTGTGTCCGGTGGGTGGGCTGGAAGGTGGATTTTCCTCATTCAGAGCATGCAAAACTTCTGGAGAAATTCCGCAGCTGTTTTGGGTCAGCCCAGAGCTGCCTGCCGTGCAGCAGTTTTCTCCACAAATAGCTTTGCTGCTTCTGGGCCCTGCAAAGGAAGGGAACAGAGAAGCCAGCCGTAGGGAGTGGTATGGCTCTGGCCTGTCCATCTGCAAGAGGCGCCAGGGGCAGCCCTCCCTGCTTCCCAGAGTCTCCTGAGCTCATCAGGCTTTTGACCCCTCTCCAGGCAGCTGCTTTTCTGCCCACAGCACTGTTACCCCTGTCTTACAGGCACTGGCTTGGTGTAGGTCACCAACATGTGGACTGTGATGTGGCTTGCTGCCTGACCTGGATGTCCCAGTTGATGAGCTGGGGTTTGGGATGGCACTACCTGCCTGGCAGCAATCCCAATGAGGGAGGAGCCCCAGGAGCTTCCACGCCCACCTTTGGGTAACAGTCTTTCATCTGGCAGTCCTGAAGATCACTGATCTCCCACTTGTTAGGATTAGAGGCTGGATAGATAGGAAGTCCTTGAAGCAGTGCTGTGTTTGGCAGGAGGGGGATGAGGTTTGGCTGCTCCCCATTCTGCCCTTGTAGTGTAGTGGTCAAACACCAGCACCTTTGCAGCCCTGGCCATGTCATGGGGTGTGCATGGTCCCCATGGCAGGGGTTGGTGTGAAGTAGTGCTGTGGGAGGACAGAGGGGCAGAGGACATGTACCTCGAGCAGGCTGGGCCTGCTGGTTGCACTGCCTCTCAGCGTGGCTGCTCTTTGGCTCATGAAGTGAGAGCTGCTTGAGGCCTGGGAGGGACAACAGGTTGCTGGCCGTGACTGGGAGCCCACTGTGTGACCTCCAGTGCTCCTTGGGCTGAGTGGAGTGAGCGAGGAGGACTTTGGCAGAGGTGATCAATAGCATTGCAATTATCTGGGTGCTTGCAGGCGTCACTCTGTTGAGTTCAGTGGTGATTCAATTGTCCTGAAGACAACACTCAGTGCTGTGTGTTTCTCCCAGAATAGCTTTAGTGAATGAATGCAGTCCTAATTCCCTTGCAGCCCCCTCCTTCTGACAGTGTGTCCTGTTACATACCCATTGTCAGAGTGGCCCTTCAGAGACTTCCAACGTCCATCTTAGATGTCAGGACCATAAGCATCACCTTAGAGGGCTTAGATATCTAATGGCCACTAAGATTAGAAGCAGCTGTCCAAGTGAGGTGGAAGGAGAAGGAGTAGCTGGAACCCTGTTGTGGGTTACAGAGGGCACAGAGCAGTGGATTGTGCAGGGCTGCAGGTCCTTCTTGTCCTTCCCCCAGCACAGCAGTGGCAATAGCTAGTGAGGTGACACAGCAGACACCTGACACAGGTACCAACAAGTCCTGGGGCTCACAGCAGGTGTATGCAGGTCCCTCCTCTTAGGGTGCTGGGCTTAGAGCTTCGGTGTGAGAAGCCCTGGGACAGGAGCCCTTGGTGAAGCATTGCTACTGCCACATCCCTGCCTGCTGTGTTAAGCAGCTGAGGCTCTTTCAAGTTTGGTGTATGCACTTAGTGATGGGCTGGTTCTTTCTCTGTTGGGTTTTATGCCTGGAGCTGAAGAAAGGATGCTGCAGGCTCTGTCTGAACCTGGGCACCTGGTAGCTCCAGGTTACCTAGGCTCTGAGGGCAAGGAAGGGCAGCAGTGAAGCTTTCTTTGTTAGGAACAGCAGTGTGTAAAGCTTGTGACAGTTGCTGCCAGCACCTGCTAGACAAGGTAGAAATACTAGAAAGAAAGAAGGAGGGGGATGTTTTCATATGGGAGCGTACAAAGACAAATAGAGTGTTTTTTGTTTTTTTTTGTTAAAGCACAAAACCTACACAGTGAGTGTGCCATCAGACACTCTGCCTCTCGTCAGCTAATATAGTCTGCAAATAAAGCAAGTCGGGTTGTTGCTATTGCAGCTGCTCTCCCTCGTGAAGCAGGGTGAGCCAGACTCATCCAACTCTGAGAAATGTATTGGCAAGCAGCCTGAAGTCCGAGGTGCACAGGGTAATTTACTTTAAAAAATAAATAAAATAAAACACACACAAAAAAAAACCTAAACCAACAACAAGCAATGTAAGACTTATTGTCCAGGATGAGTATGTCCAACCGTAATGCTTGCTTGCAGCTGTGTTTTCTATCACACACTCTTAGAAGTTGCTCTTTGGCTGCATTCACCAGCAAACACAGCCTAGAGGTGATCAGCTTCTTCCCTGACCTGCAGTTAACAGTGGTAATTATGCTTAAACTAGTTTTGGTGTGGGAGGGGTTCAGAGGCTTGGAGCTGTCAACTGGGTTATTTGGGATCCAGGCCTCGGGAATTTTCATCTTGACCTTGGGCAAAACACATCAGCTGCTCTGTGCTTCTGCTTTTCAAATCCTATCTCTTACGATTCATTTCAGAGCAACTGATTGATATCAGTCTTGGTTTCCTCATCTGAAGCAACCCCAAAGCCCCCAAATGTTTGTGCATTGAAAGTGAAGTTCAAATGTAAAATCTCCCCCTCTCCTCCCTGCTCTTTACCTCTGATAGCGGTGGAAGAAAAAGAATCCTTCGTAGCCATCTGCTGGAGGCATCAATCACACTGGGAGCAGTCTGCCGGTTGTTCTACACGTTATTAATGATGAAAAGATATAAACATACGAGCTCATAATTATGTTGCATTCAAATTACTTACAAAATAATGACACTAGGAGAACAATGAGGTTACAAAATCCAGCGGACAAAAGCAAGGAAGTGCCAGAACTAACATCACACGACTCTCCTTTGCATCTGCATTATGATACAATCTTTAATTCTGTAATTGCATCATTTTTTCCCTTTCACAGTGTCCCTCGTTTAGTGGATAGGTAATTACTGCATAATTCATTTTCTCTCCCCCATTTACTTTCCGCATGCGTCTCCACATATTTGTTTTACACCCCACCCAAACCTTGAGCTGAGCAGTGCTGTTGGTTCCTTCCCGGGGGCTTCGCAGGCAGGGAAGCTCTCACTCTTGCAACATCTCAGATGCTGGCACAGCGTTCAGTTTCAGGAATGATGGCAAAGAGCAAGCAAAGCTCAAATGATTGAAACTTCTTCAATTTTTGGCTGCCTAAAAATGATGCTGAGGGATGTTCTTGTTTTTCAGTCACCCCAGCGTGCCTGCCGTGATGTAGCAGTTCATCTGCTGGAAACATGGGGACAGCTGACTGGAGCTGGAAGTCTTGGCACTCTTGCAGGGCAGCCTTAGATGCACTGGATTTGCAGAGAGAAGGGAATAACTGCTTTTAGTGACTTGCTGAGCATTTTGCGAAGAGTGAACATGAGAGAAAGGCAAGTCCTGCTGCAAGGTGGTGCATCCAACTTTGCAAGTAAAGTTGTCTCTCTTTTCCTGCTATGCCTTGTTCACTGATCTTTCTTACTTCCACTGACTTTTGCGGGGTCTGAGGGACTGCAGTCACTTTTATTGCACAGCACCTATCATTTTTGCCTACAGCAGCTGATTTGCTGGCTTAGAGTTAGAGGTAGCATCAGTGGAGATGTGTTATGGGAGCTGAGTGAAGGTTGTAGAGGCAGTTCTTGTTGTGGTACCTCTTAATTTCAGAGTGCTCTGAGGTTTTATGTAATTTTCTAGCTGGACAAAGGGAAATGGGGGAGATTAAAAAAAAAAAAAAAATGGACCTGTCACATGAATCTGCAGTGACCCGGGTCATCCACAGGGCCTAGACCTTTGGGCTGCAGCATTAATTTCTAATCCACTAGCTAGTAGCTTGCACCAGTTGGCTGTGGATGGTACTGGTTTCTAGAATGTGCTCAGCAGCTCGTATTCTGTGCTGGGGAAGCTCAGTGTCTCAGATCCCATTTCAGGATGGACAAGGCAAAGTTCTGCTGCTTCCCAACTCCTCCTGACTTGCCTGTGTTCCTCCTGCCTGGGTTTTCACCCCCTCCCTCCCTTTTGGTCCTATCCATCTACAACTCCTGCCTCTCCTCTGGCTTGCTGGTGCCACAGCTGTAGCCCATGCCCTTCCATTGGTGCTGCCAGTGCCACCTATAATTTTTCAGAGGTCCCAGATCTAGATAGCATAGAAGGGTTGTGTGCCCTAGGATTGAAATTTAGATCTAGAATTCTTGCATTTTCAAATTGTAGATAAGCACCAGTCCAAAACCTTCAATGAAGCATTTTTTGGGGATTCATCTTCCTTGTTTTTGGTCTGCAGCTCTTACTGTGGACATCCTCTGAGATGAGGAAATGGGATAAGTGGCTGCTTCAGGCCAACTCTATAATGCAGCTTTTGATCTAAAGAATATGCTGCGCTCCGCGTGTTTCTCAGTTTTTCTTTGTATGTGGCCTCACTTGATCCCACATCACTTATTCTACTGTTAAACCTGGATAAATATACTGTTTTATGGGTCTGAATGTGAGGCTTAAATTACTTCTGTTCACAGAAGAATGAGGAAGACTGGCCACTTAGAATATTTTTGGTCTTCTGGGGGTGTGTGTGTGCAGGTTCTAGAGGCTGGGCTTCAACAGAAGAGCAAATTGGTGCATCTCAGTCACTTCCTGGAGATAACACATAGTTTGATAATAATAAGGTGCTTGTTGGCCTGTATTTAAATTATTGTGACTGATTTACAGTGAATGTCTTCCTAGAGCTTTGTTCAGAGGAGAGGAGGGGAAGGATGTTTGGTATAAACCTCACACTGCAGTAAGAAAAGAAGATGCAGAAATTCTGATTATGCTGGAAGGAGTGTAACAATTGGCTTTCTTCACACCCTTGGAGCTTTTTGGTTTCATTAAAATAGATGAGGAAAAGTGGATACCAGCAAAGAAAATAACAGCTGCCAACAGAGACTGGTCTTGGAATGGCCAGCCTGACCTGCAGTTATACAAAATGAGATGAGAATGGTTTTAAACTCAGACTTGTGTTCTTCGGCATTTGTGATATTAATCATGCTCATGCCAGATAAGAAACATGTCAAATTAGAATAATAAAAGAATGACAGAACAGAGCATCTTTAAAAGTTCTGGATGACTCGACAGATTGTATGTCTCTGCTAATTAATTAATAAGCCAGATACTAAAAACTGGCATCAACCATTTCTCCCGGCACTATCACTGTGTGTGAACAAAACTGAGTGTTTTGGAACTGAACTTTAACTATTTGAAAAAGAAAAAGGTACTCAAAGGAGCATAGCACTGCTTTTTGGCTCTGATCTGCAGGTTCTCGGGAGCTGAGGATGTTGTCTAAAGAGTTTGGGAAAGGTAATGGGGAAAAAATGGCTTGTGTCAAAATAAAAGATCTATGCTTCTTTCAGAGGGTGACAGAAATGGTTCTGTGTATTGGAAGAAGGTGGCACATCACCGACCTGGCCACCTCCAGCCTGGAAGGCAGCCATGAGCATGTGTGATCTGCTTGAGTGTGAGTAAGGGTCATGTGTTGGCTTCAGGTGATCTTTGCTGCAGCTTTGTTCTGGATAATTTGTGTGTGTTTTTCTTCTAAGTGCAAATCTGGGCACCTCAAGTCATCACAACTCCATGTGGACATACACCACTGCCCTGTGGCGTGACCCCGTGCTAGATGTGCCTTGCTGGCCTCCCTCCACCTCCAACTCTGCCTCCCCCTCTCCTCTTCCTCAGAGTGTCTGTGGTTGGTTGGATGCTGAAAGGCACGGACAGGACTTTGGGAGAGCTGGCTCAGCAGAAGAGGTGGAGAGCCAGCTGATGCCAGTATTAATATTCTTTCAGAATTGATGGATGAGACGATTATAAAATTGCAGAGGGAAGTGAAACTTAAAAGGAATCCATGTTTTAATTACATTCTGGATTTTTTTCAGCAGACAGATTCTAAGGTGCGTGGCAGATTAAGCTTTTTTATTTTTGTTTTTCCTCCTCTGTGAAGTTGTTCATGTAGACTGCAATATATTGTTCAAAACGTAAAGAAAAGAAAAAAAAAAGAAAAAAAAAGCCTGGGCCAGTCTATTTTCTTCACTCTGGCACTCAGTCTTCAGTTGCATTGCATGGCAGTGTGCTATGTCTAGACAGTCAGTTAGATCTGAAAAAGGAGAAGGAAAAAGGAGGCTATCTTGAGCAGCTCCTACTTTATCTGTGGTGGTGAGATGCTCAGACCTGCATGAGGAAATCAGGTGATGGGCTTGCATTTCCACCTTGCACCTCTGCTGATTGGAGCGGTATGCTGGAACCAGTTGACTTTGGAAATCACAGAATCACAAAATTACACAGAATTGTAGGGGTTGGGAGGGACCTCTATCTCTAGAGTCCAACCCCCCTGCCAAAGCAGCTCCCTAGCCCAGGTTGCACAGGTAGAGTGCAGGTGGGTCTTGAACATCTCCAGAGAAGGAGACTCCACCACCTCTGTGTGCAGCCTGTGCCAGTGCTCTGTCACTGCACTGCAAAGATGGGTAGCATGGGTCCCAGTTTCCTCCATGCTGCGTGCCAGCCACTGGCAGGGGTGCTGCCTTGCCTCTTTCCTGGTGCAATAACATCCCAGCAGATGAAGTCCCTGTCTCAACCTGTGAGAAGCACAGGTCACAATTTTAGGCTTAGTGGATGTTACTGAACTGGAGGCACTAGATAGCTAACTGCTGGTGAATGCTGGCTTGAAAACACAGTCCAGATGTTTGTGTGCCATGTGAGGTTTTCTCACGGACAGGAATTTTGATGGTGTACGCTTCATCTAGAATTGGACCGAAACATTCTTCATCCAATTTTGATTTTCTTTAGGCTTTAACAAAAACACTGTTCGCTTGGTACTAGTTTTCCCTACCCCTTCTTTCCTCTGGGATTGAAAACTGCTGAATTTCTTAAACCCTAATTTGCCCTAATTGCACTTATTTTGCACTTATTTTGAGAAAGTATGTGTGTAGGTAATTTAATTAAGAGGAGGAAGCATCAGCATTTTTTCCTCTTGTCCCCTCCTGGTTTCTCAAAAGTCAAAAGCTGAGAATGAAACACCTTTCTAGAAGGTCCTGCCTTGGAGCATGGACTCTTAAGTCCTAGTCTTGCCAAGTCCTGGCATTTCAGCAGCTTTCCCATGGGTTTCAGGTCAAGTTGTATAAGGGGTTGAGTGGACTCCTAAAAGTGATTTATTCAGGGTGGAGGTGTTCTGCCCGAGTGCCCTGGCATGCTGGCTTTCAAGCTCTGCGCCCTGTACATCCCTCTGACCCGTAGAAGGATATCCTGAGCCTGCTTAGCAGTGGCGAGCTCCTCCTTTCCCCTGCTGATCTTCCCAGGGCAGCAGCTGCGATTTGCGAGGTGAGGTTTAGAGATGAATTCCTCTGGCTGCATTTCCCACCCTAGTGAAGGCTGCTTTGAGGTAATTAGGGAGAGTGGCATACCGAGGAGCCTGCTTGCTACGAGACAAGTGGCCGACACTCTCAGTGCCGGTGTCAGCACAGGCACAAAGTGGTCGTGTGGATGTTAAGATTTTGTGGTGTACTTGTGTATGGTGGCTGTATGTCAGGCACAGCTGGCAATGCTGATAGGGGGATTTCTGTTATACAAACACTTGCTGCTTAGATGGGAAAAACTTGCTGATAGTGGCATTCGATGTCCAACAACTTAGCTAAGCGGGCAGCTGCTGCTACTGGGGCTGTGATGGGAAGGGCTTGTAGCAGCAGGACATGGTGCCGAGCCATTCCTCTTGCTGTCTGGACTATTTAAATTCCTCAAGCCTTTATCCTTAGCAAATTGAAATGAACTGGATTTGTGCTGTTTGCAGGCCCTTGAGAGCCTGTTTTCTTTGTTCCACCGTGGCAGGTCTGTTGACATCAGTGGCCACAGCTACATGTTGCTTGTTCAGGTTTAGCCCTCATGGCTGCTCTTCTTCATATCCAGCAGCTCTTTGCTCAGATCGGGACAGACAAGCTTGGGAGGTGCTCATGAGGTGTTATGAGAGCTGGGGGATGGCTTGGGCTCAAATATGAGGCCATGTTGCTGTCAGCTGCAGATGGAGCACAGGATGCACAGTATTATCACATGGGGCTGGATCTGAGTGATGGGGTAGCTCCTGTATGTGGGGCTGTGCAGGCTGAGGGCGTGTAGTGTAAGCCTGGGAGACACTCGATGAAAGGCCAGTATGGTTATTTGCATCACTGATGAGATGATCAGTACACTGTGTTCATGGTTCTCATTAGAGACCCATGGACAATTGGGATCAAACAGAAGTGATGTGTACGTGTGTGTGTAATTCATGAGATCTGCTGATTGAACCTTCATTAATACTCCCATTTATTGTCTTCCTAAGTGGTGGTGAAGCTGGAAAATGCTAGTTGTGTTGTGCTGTCAAATGGAAACAAAGGCAGCTGTTGCACTGGGGTAACTTAGCTTCCCAGAGGCTTGTCTGCTCTGGAGTGCTGCTGTCACTGCTGATTGGTGTAGTACTGTGTGGCAGGCAAGGTGCAGAGGGACCTACTTCTCTTACCCTCTAATTATCCATTCAGAACTGATGAGTTCCTTTGTATAGCAATACTCTTATTTCTACAGGTGAAATCAAAGGGCCAAGCCCCATGCTCCAGCACTGTTTGTTCTCATTTGTCGCACATTCAGCTGACTGAATTACTTCAAATGGCCTTTTCCAATCCAGAAAACTTACACCAAAATTTCATCAGGGGAGTTGGACTTAGTGATCTCTAGAAGTCCCTTCCAGCCCCTATGGTTCTGCAGTTCTGTGAAAATGTACTTTGTCTATGCTTTCCTTTAACAGCAAAAAGTGAAAAGAGCCTTTGTCTGCTCTCTTCCCAGTCCGTTTCTTCTGTTTCTCTTAGTGGCAAAGTGAGAAACGTGAAAGGCTGAATAAAAAGATCCTTATGTATACTCATACACTTATGGAGGAGAAACTAAAATAAATGAATGTTTTGGGCTTAGCCCAAAAATGCCAGTGATTTAGGAAAAGTTAGTTCTATGAAGAAATGGTATTAGAAGCAACTGGTAGTGTACTGCTTTGCAGGTTATTCTGCTTTGTGTTCTGGTGGTATGTAAGTGGTGGGCCTGGTTCTCCAGTTCCTTGCCCATGTTCTTTTCTAACTCAAGAATGTTTACAGTTGATTCAAAACTAGTCTAGAGTCTTGCATTGCCTACTGATTTTTTTTTTTCTTCTGTTAGTTCACTGACTTTTTGTTATGTCAGTTATTAGCAGAGATGGGGGCAGCTCCTAGCTCAGTGCCGTGTGCTCCCTGGAGCGGCTTCCCACCTGCTTTGCTGTCCCGGTGTCACAATTCAGGAGCTACTCTTGTCCGTTTCATTTGCAATGCACAGCTCTGAGTTGAAGCCAACACCTCTCTAGCAGGGGCTGAAGTCACTGGTGTGACATGCTCCATGCTCTTGAGATACAGTGGCTTCCCCCTTGCACAAATCCAATCCTGCGCAGTAACAAGCAGATCCTGTTTTATTTCTGCATGGCTTGCTCATGCAGCAGAGAGGATGCAGAGAAATGTATGCAGGAATCTAGGTGGGTGAAACCACCTCGAATGCTTCAGTAGTGTCAAACGTGACAGAAATGCTGAGCTTCTGTATTAAGTACATCTCTTCCAAGAGGGAAAAAGCCAAACCCTTAATGGTACTTTAAAAGCAAAGCTGTTGGCAGATTGTGCATTAAGTAACTGCCTCTGTGACATCATTAACGTTTTATTTTTTATTCTTGCCATTGGGAAGTGAAAGAAATAAATAAGAGGCTGAGAAGAACAGGTAACCATTAGCTTGGGTTTTTGCTTGTTTTGCTCCTTTAGTGCGTCCTCTTTCTGAACATCTGATCTCTGGATCTTGAAAGAAGATTCTTGAAGTGAAAACTATGAGTCTTCCAGGCATTAGCTGAAGACGAAAACATTGTCCACCACCTGAGGACTGTGGAAACAATGAGCAGAAAGAGATACAAGTTGCAGTTCTTCATACCTTGTAAAAGGAAAGTGCTAAACACGTAAGTGAACAAGTGCTTGTGAAGTGTATTATATGATTTGTTTTGTAAATTTCCCCTTTTCCTCAGTTTCCATGTTGTAAGATTGCTGGCACTGTTTTGCAACCAAAGAGCTAGAAGAAACTGCTTTGTAGGAATACTAGTGGTTTCAGGAGATTACTTGGTATCTTAAACTGCTTATTAGGTTTCTTTGAGTTTGTTTCAGGAGTGCATCATGTAAATAAATTTGATTAGGATAGTGTGAGTACGTCTTCCATCAGTCTTTTGGCTGCATTTTCTAGCTTATAAAGCACAGAACTCCAGGTACTGGCAAAATCTCTTCCTGCAAATTCCCTTCCTGTGAGCAGCTGGTGCAAAACAGTCTGGTTGTGGCAGAGGGAGAGGCCAGAGGTGTCCTGCACCTCCCAGAGCCAGAGAAGCCTGCTCTTGCAGCCCACACATTGTTAGCTTTGTGAGCTCTGAGAGTGCAGTGGATGTTTGGAAGCAATGAAAATAGATGGCCACGTGGCAAGTACAAGAAATGATTAACTCTGCTGCATTTATTTTTCCAGTGAAATTGCGTTTTCACATCTCCACGAGGGATACTTTATCAGGATATGAACCCAGCAAAGCATTTCTTTTTGTGGACATAGCAATTTTGGCACAGATGTGATGAAATTAGCCGCTCTCTTGATGAAAACACAGTGAGCTGGTAAAGCTGCAGTTTTGCAAGTATGACTGCATCCTCCCTAAGGACACTTGGCGATATGGCTGTGGTGTTCTGAGGTTGTATTTCTTCCCCTTCCAGATTGGCTGGAAGGTGAAGGTATGTTGGACATCGATAGTCATTGAAAAATTAAGTCATGGAGATTTTAGAACAAAACCTGGGATTAATAACTACCTCAGTGATAGAACATTATTTAATGGAAATTTGATGTTACTTTTTAGTGACTCAGAAAAGTGAGCACTTAAAATTTGAATCATGTTCTTAAAGGTGTTCTAACAGGACTTCCAAAGTTGTGGGCTCATTGCATTCAAACAGTATACTTGTAAAAACTTGTGAGTGCCGAGTGCTCGTGAATGGGACAATTGCTTGGCCCACCTACTTTTTGTGTTTGCATGCAAAATAATTTACATTAGCAGTAGAGCATTCTGTGAGCATATAGGTTATGCAATGCTGATCT
This sequence comes from Odontophorus gujanensis, assembly GCA_013399175.1. Lineage (NCBI taxonomy): Eukaryota > Metazoa > Chordata > Aves > Galliformes > Odontophoridae > Odontophorus > Odontophorus gujanensis. Next base: position 48,028 of record VXAB01005605.1, on the reverse strand, counting down.
GTACTCAGGCAAAGCAGGCCTGGGAAATGTTAACTTTAGGAAGGTGCTTAGGTAGGACTGAATATTTGCTGGAGGCCACCAGATTGTGCCTTGTAAAAACAGAAGGGGGAAAATAGAGCAGAGAGGGTGGAGGCTACCTGGTTGCTGTAGCTAAGACCTGTTCTATTCAGGCAGTGCAGTGCACTGTTGATAGGGAATTATGCAGGGCTCTGTTTCAACTGGTTTCCAAAATGACTCAGTATAAAAACTGACAGTAAGGTCACATGGATTTCTTTTAAAGGACCTGTTGTACTAATTAGGTTATGTTATGTGGCTTAGCATTAGTTAAGCATGCCCAGGGTTACTGGTAGGAGTTCAACCTTTAATTTCCTGCTGGAAGCAACTTCCCTTCAAGATGTACAGCAGTTGTCATTAAAGATTGTAACACATTAATCCCCATAGCACTGTTTAAATTACGGTGGAAAGGGGATCAAAGAAGCTGCAGAAAGGAGAAGGGGAATTATTGCATTGAGCAATTGCATGGCTTAACACTTGATGTCACAGGGAGAAGATAAGTTGTGTCAGTGTTGGTAAATATTTGAACTGAGTCTGTTCATCTGCACGTAATATATGTATATATAAATAAGTGGCAGCTGTGATTACGTGTAATGGCTTATTATGTAATTGTTTGAACAGGGCAGCAAAGAAAGTAAGACTTCCAGACTATTTCTTTGGCTCGTTACAAACATCCAGTTCCTCCCTCTCCACCTTCAGGCACACCAAACTCTGCTCACACGTTATCTGAGTTCACCCTGGCTTCCTGCTTTTCCCTGTCCCCATCCACCCTGTTTCCTCTTGTTCCTGCCCTGGCCTCCAGCTCCTCTAGGGAGCCCAATGTTTTTTCTTGGGTTGCTTTCTGCAGCCTGCTGCACCGTCCCTTATCTTCACCTCATGGTCCTAAATTTCTACAGCAGGTGTAAGTTAGAAAAAGAGCTCTTATTTTTTAAACATCTTTGCCCAGTGTTAGTTTCCAGCTACTGTGTAAAGGATGTGTGGAGACCTTGGAGTAGTGCTACAAGGAAACACGGTGTGAGTATTGCCTCTTGAACAGTAATTCCAGAAGAATAATTCTCTTAAGGTTCAGACTCTCAATTTTATATCTTTGAAAGTCAGTGCCCACTAAGAAAAGCCGTAGTCCCCCTGTGCTGCTGGCTGTTTGAAGTCCAGAGACAAAATTCAAGTCCTGAGGTGTGAGCCTTTGTGCCTGTGGAGGGCTGGGCCGCAGCCCCATCTAAACCAACCAGGCCTTTGCCCTGCCAGGCCGTGAAGCAGGGCAAGCACGTGCAGTGGGGTGTCTGTTTTTGACTGGCTGTGGGAAGATGCAGGGCGCCCTGACTGGGCACAGTGTCTGCTTGACAAACACATTTAACCAGCAAGAAGAGTTTAACTCGATATGTTGCATGCCTGCAGTATCCTTGGAGAGGGGTTTGATTCCTCAGGAGCAATTTGTACTCATTTGATGTGATGGCATCTGCAGGCATGGGTTTGGAGGTGGCGCTGGTAACTCTGTTTGCCCCAGCACAGCGTTCAGTCTGGCATTCATCGTCCAATGCACGACTGGCTTGTTCTCTCTTAATTGAGAAAAAGTACTGCCATCATCAGTGAGCCACTGGATGGGTACAACATAAGTGTCATATGCAACACACTTAGAAGCCTCCATGCCCTGCTTAGCGCTGTTTCCCAGTAAACAGTCATCCAGTCTAGAGGCCAGCATAACTCTTTCCCTTTGAGCAGTGTCTCATGTTAGCACAGCCTAAGCTAAACTTAAACTGCCTGAATGCCACTGTAGCTAACTTGTTACTCTCTGGGACTATTCAGTTCTAGCAGTCCAGGCAAACACCATTTCATAAAACTGTAGAATCCTTAAGACTGGAAAGACTACTAAGGTCATCTAGTCCAACTATCAACCACGTCCTGTATCTGTGTCCTTCAGTGTCACATCTGCATGCTTCTTGGACACCTCCAGGGACCATGACTCTACTTTGGGCACCCTATGCCAATACCCTCACCACTTTCTGAGAAGACATTTTTTTCATATTCAACATGAACCTCCGCTGTTACAACCTAAAGCCATTGCCTCTCATCGTGTTGTTGTTCCTTGGCAGAAGGGGCCAACCCCTACCTTGCTACAAAGTCCTTTCAAGTTGTTGTAGAGAGTGATAAGGTCTCCCCAAGCCTTCTTTTCTCCAGACTGAACAATCCCAGTTCATAAGAACTGTGTTCCAGACCAGCTTTTCTGCCTCTGCTCCTAAGACTGTTGATACTCATTGCTTTTTCCTTTTCCTCCTTTCTTTCTTTTCCTCCTTTTTCTTTTTTCTTTTTTTTTTTTTTTCCCTAGATCTAACAAATCTCAGTGGCACCTCCGGTAATGTTTCATTGTCATGCAAAAGGAGGAAAACACTTTGTCAGCAGCCTACTTCATGAGGAGAAATTTATATCTGTGAGAAGCACATGTACAGAGCAGCAATTACTCAGATCATCAATATTTATACAGCAGATAATAGTCATCATGGACAAGATGAATATTGTCACAACAGCAGTAGTTGCTGGGGGGGAGTGTGGAAATATAATTGCTTGGTCTCTTTAAACAGGATAATTATTTAACTTTCAAGTGATTGGTGAAAATTGCTTAGAGTCTGAATCAGGTATTCAGTGGGAGCTCATCTCCTTCTAGAAAATAATGGAAATGCCCCTCCTGTTTACTCTCATGTCACATAGGAAGTCTGGGAAGTCGTCTTCGCATGCTGCTTTTGCTGAAGGCAGTGCTGGTGTCAGTAACTGAACAACAAATGATTAAAAAAAAACAGCAACAAAAACAGAAAAACCCAGCAACTTGTTTTGAAAAAAAAAAGAAGTTGTAGTTCTGTTCATGTGCAGACAGACAGGTGTTTGTGGATAAGATGGCCTCAACTGCACGCGTGTGGCTTTTATGAGCCATAACCCAGCATTAGGTGGCCATCCCTAGGGCAGACTCTTTACCCCCAGAGACTGCAGCAGCCATGCCAGGGTTCCCCTTTCTTTCCCTCCTTTTGCCTTGCCCTTGACTGGCTGGATGCTCATGTGTGTCATCTGCTACAGATAATGGAATTTTTTTTTCCTTCTAATTTTGAAATACGTTTGAATAGCTCAATTTTCTTCCGTACACTTGCTGGCTCTCCAGACTGACTATTTAAGGATTTGGGTCCCTGCACTCTCTTGACTTTTTTCAGCTGACTGAGAACAGTAGACAGTAGCCTGAAATACTTGGTGCTCGTGATGATGCTGTGGTGGGTTGGTTGTCAGTTGTAACACAATTGCACCAAAAGTAACACCAAATAACTCAAGAACATTCTTGACAGAGAAGATACACGAAAGACCATAAATGTAGCAGCATCAAGCTTCCAGATACCTTAGCCTACAGGATGCGGATAATTATGTTTGTTGCTGGTGCACTGTCAGGAGAAAGGAGCCCCAGGAGTGGGACTTGAAAAAGCCAGCATCCCAGACAGGGAGCAGTGTGGGCTGGCTTCAACAAGGAAGAGTCAAAAGTATCTCTTTTAAGTCGGCAGCCCTCTTTCTGTTGCAGGCAGTGATGCTAAAATGCTTTATTCTCTTTTGGAGTTAGGTGCCTTCTCAGATGCAAACAGGGGAGGAACCTAGTGGTTGCACTCTGTGTGAGGTGTGGTGCTCACCCAAAAGGACAATAGGGATGTGCTCCTACCTCTGGTGGCAATTGGTCATGGATCTTTTTGTAGGTAGAGCTGTTAGACTGCCTGGATTCGAGCCCTTCTCCAAATGAATTTTTAATATAAAATAATTAAACATTCATTGGAGCAGGGACAGGAACCCAGGTCTCTCTCATCCCCTCATACTCGCTTTTCCTTTCTGACCTGAATATTGAATTATGCACTTCAAAGTAGAATGGGTTCAGCAGGAGGCATTGGCAGAGCTCTGCTGAGCTGCTGAAATTGCTGGTACTTAAAATATTCATCTGGGAGAAGGGATAAGAATATTATTATTTTGTCAGTTTGATGCTTAGTGAATGAAAGTTTCCTTCTGCAGTGAGTATAGAAGAACTCAGGTTCTTGTCTAGGCTTAGTGAATCTGCCTGTAGCACTTGGCTTGGGGAGGTCCTCACCCTGTTGCACAAAGGTTAACTTGGAGAGAACAAATACGTGATGCTAAATTTAGGCCAGGTTAGATTTTCCTGGTGCAGGTAAAGCTGAGACACCCAGTAACAGCTGTATTAATACTTCCGATGCTTCTGCCCAGTGTGTAACTCCTATTAGAAATGCTTTCTAAGTTACAGCTCCCAGACCCAGTATTGCAGCTAAGTATCTTTAAACGTTTTCTTAAGTAGTGCGTTCCCTATTTTTATTTTTTAACTGATGATGGTGTAATCATTGCGGAGAACCTAAGGTTGCAGGCAGCAGATTTACTGTCTTGGTTACCTTCCCCACATCCTGTTGAGGCAGCCACTGGATAGGAGATTACATACAGTCTTAACAGCAGTGAAGGTGCTGATTCATATGTGGGTTTTTCTTTCTTTTTCTTGCCTGAGGCTCTTCCTTGAGGATGGTTGAGTACTGGCTACCTCTTGGAGAGATGGCTGCAGTTTAGGAACCAGCCCCTTATGTGGGTGAGCCAGTCTTATGGCAAACCTATGCTAGACACAGGTTGCTCCTTCAGCTGTATTGAAGCTCAGTGTATTTCTTTTTTCCTGAGTAAGGAGAAGTGACCATTGAAGAGAGCAGGTAGTCAGCAGTATCGATACTCTATTTAACTATTTTGAAATAATAGGGTTTATCAAGCTAGTTTGATAGTAAGTAATTCTCTGAACTTTTCTTTCATTGCAGTAAGTTGCAATGGGATCCAGAGATGATGAAAGGGACCACTTGTCCACAGGTTTAACGAGATTCTGTGTTTTGGCCCCAGTTTCCTTCTTAAGCCCTGACCCATTGATATTCCAATTCCACGATGAGATATTTTAGCAGTGAGATTGGTTGCTTGCAGCATGCAGAAGCCATGTGAGTCCTTTTAGTTTTGTTTCACTTCAGGCTAAGGCACTGGGACGGTAGAATTCTATAGATCAAGGTCTTTCTGTCACACTGGTACAACCTAACTAAAGTCGTTAGGTGGTTTTGATGAATGAGGATTTAAAGATTCAGTCCTGCATAGTAGTGCTCTTTTAAATTAAAAATTGGAAGAGCTGTATGACAAAGGATGGAGTCAGAATATGTTGATATGTCAGAACGTGTAGCCTTAAGAATGTTCCTTGAGCAGAAAAAGAAGCCTCCTTAGCTTCTGAGCAGCAACAGGGTGAAGCTGCTTGCCTCTTTATTTAGTTTTACAGCTAGTTGGAAGATCCACTCTGCATTGCCTCCTGAAAATCTTAACAGCATTCAAGTTTTGTCAGAAAGTTCATTGTTTCAGTTTATGGCTGGGAAGACAGATCACCCTTAACTGAAAAATCAGACAGAACACTCAGGTTTAGGAATGTTAGCACCATTTCCCATGGGAACTACTTGGCATGCTTTGTTTTCCCATTCCTTCCCTCTGGGCTTGGCTTTGTGGCTGACTTGCATCTCTTTTTTTCCGTGCTGAGTTGCCCATTGTGTTTGTTGGAGATAAAATCTAGCTAGAAAATCCAATCTGTTTTGGTGATTGGAATAATGAGTCACCCCATATAAAGACCCTGTGTTGGTACGGACTGAGTTTCACAGATCCAAAAACAAGTTGCCAAATTTCAGTTAGTTAGTAGAAAGGCAGCACTTTCCTTAGTACAGGTAACACGGCTATTCATATCCTTCATCAAGGCATTCATTTGAAAATCCACATTTCCCTTAAAACTCAATTTTGACTAATTTTAAATGAGAATTTTGGCTTAATTTAATTTTTAAGAGTAAGTTATCATTTTCTAGTCACTTGCAATAATAAACGTGACAGTAGGATACTGGAATTTCTTTCAAGGTCAAAGTAAAGTGACTAGGAGATGGTGGTTTAATTTGCCTGAAGAGACTCCTCTTGCTCGTGGTCTAGCATAAACATTTCTACATATTGAGTAGAATGAGACTGGCAAAGGGAATGTGCTCAGATTACATGTAAGACATCAGATTTTACTTTTAACAAAGGTAGATTACCTTGCCAAAGTGGAAATCAACAGAAATATTGTGGTAGCAGTAATCGCGGCCTGCTGATATATAGTCAGTCTCCTAGAGTAGGCAATGTATGAAGTTTAAACATATCTAGAAGATAAAAGCTAGTCCATAATAGCCACTCACTAAGAAATTACTCAAGTAGTATTGCTCCCAAATTTGCTTTTAGTAAGTAGTCAGTTATTTTTATGAGGCCACTTAGTACTGTTACAGTTGGCTAATTAGCAACTCCGCTTCAAAAAAAAAAAAAAAGTCCCTTTTTAAAGTCTTGAGGTGTACAGAAACTCAATCTCTCGATTCTCTCAATTTCAGCATCTTCTGTCTTTCAGCTTAAAACCTCTGGGAAGCTGCCACTCTTTCTGTTTGTGCTACTCCCACAAAAAAAAGCCACCCAAGTAGTAGAACTTGAATGGGAATAGCAGTTGATCAGGAAATCTAGGATGTGTCAGGATAATTTTGAAGTCATTTTAAAAGTCTTCTGTTTGCCTTTTTTGAAACTGTTTGCTGAATATGTTGAGATTTAGCCTCCCTCTTTTTTTTCTCTAAAGGTTGGGAAGAGTGAAGCATACTTCTCAAACGGAGGCTGTCACATACACTGTGTTTGTTGCAAGTGGGACTTCTTGTGGGATGACCTGTGATCCAGTGGGTGGATCTCTGGTAAAAGTCTAGCCCAGATCTCCTCTAGAGAACAATTACTGTGAAAGAGACTTAGCCCCATGCAGAACAACTGCTTCATATGTGGGGATGACTGCCACAAAGGAAAGCTGCCAGGCTGACTCAGACTTGAAAGAAATGAGGCTTTAAGGAAGCTGTTTATCTTCCTGCAATCCTGTGATTATTTATGTTGTATGAGAATCGTAAGAAATATATATATATAAAATACAAAAATAAATCATACTAGTGTTCCTGATTATGCTTGTAAATGGTCAAAATAATCCAGTGAAAAGCATTTTATGTAAGGAAGTAATTTTAAGAGGAAGTAATACTCATCTTCAGCAATAGTTTATGGAAATATACTCACACCGAGTTCCACTTTGGAGTCTTCATTTAGTGTCTGTATCTTCTCTTTCCTAATGCATCCACATCCTTGGTCTATGAAGGAGTGGATAGAGGACTGCTAATAGTTTCATATAGATAAGGAGGAATTATTTAAAGGAAGGGTACCATTTTGTGACGTTAATTTCACTTTTATGTCCAGTTGTTTGGAGCCAGCATGACCCAAACACGAGTGGTGAAAGGCAATGGAAACATGTCCTCATGACCACAGGAACTGTTGTAGCCCTTGGAGAATCCCGCTGTAGCTCAAGTAGATGAAATTTTTAAGATATGTGTTGTTGCTTTTTCCTGAAAGACGGTGCGTCGATAATCATGGCTTTCTCTCAGAACCTCAGATCTCTTAAAATATAGCCATCATTCTTGTAGAGAAAGGTTTGAAAACATTAGTCCCTCCCTTTAAGAAAGCAAACAAAAAACTAGCTCTGTGTTTTGAGGAACCTGACTCATCTTTCCCAGTGCTTGGGTTACTTCTCTCTGCTGGCTGAAACTCACTCTGGTCCGTTGGATAAATTCTTATCTTCTTATGTTAATGAGTGGTTATGAAACAGGAACAAAAACATTAAAGATCACGCACTGGCAATTTAATGAAGTGATAAGAATCTACAACTTTGTCCTTTAATAAGATTATAAAACTGTTGTTTTTTTTAAACGAAGGGAGACACAGAAGTAGCTGCAACCTATACGTGCCCAATTTTAAATCAGAATATCATGCTGAGTTGGAATTTGTAAAGGTCTCAGATTCTGGCACTTAGCTCTCACTTCTTTTGTGTGATTTTAAGAAATATACAGTGGCATTTTTCTATCAAGAAAGGCCTGTGCATTTCGGTAACCTTTACTGCATTCTTTAGAGGGCTTATGCAATCAGACATAAAGGAATGAAAAACTGTATTTTTTCTTTTTAAAGGTCTTCAGCTTAATCCCATTACAGTTGCACTACTCCCAGTTAAGCACATGTACTCTTATTTTGAGGAGTCTGAAAGTCTGCTTGCAAAATCTGAGCTTGTTTGTGAAAGTGAAGTTTAAAAAAAGAACATAGGTGAATAGAATTATATCCTTTAAAGCAGGAAGCTTTTGTTCTAATATTTCTTCCCTCTTTGTTCCCTCATCTCCATTAAATATGTGATATTTTCTTCTTAATTTAAATCCAAAGCTTTCCAAAAGATTGGCTGTTTTTATCTCTCTTGACTGTAGTCAGCACCAGGGAATTCTGTGCCTTTCTGAACCTGCTTACCACCACTTGTGTATGTTTTGCTGCTTGGGAACACGAAAGCTCCCAAGAGTCCACATTAATTGCAGTCTCTTGTGTCGAGAGAGGTTGCTTATTAGAGAATGCAGTTAGTTGCACTGAACAGAGTATAGTGAAGCCTGGGCACCCCTGAGTTCTTCTTTCCCATCAGGTGGGTAGAATGTCAAGCGGAACATCCATCTGCTCGGGGAGAGCCATGGAAGCAAAGATCGAGTAAGTTCTTACAGCAACAACTGCATTGCTTGCGAACTTGGAAGTACTTCTGATGTCTCATGATAATCACCAGACACTTACACGCTTCATTGCTGCTCCGTGTTTAAAATTGGTATGGGTTACAGTTACGCTTCATGACTTACTTTTCTACAGATTAATATTTTATGAAGCAAATCCACACTGGGATAGCTCCTAGGAAGGCAGAGTAAGCAAGAACAGTTGCCCTATTCCTCTTTCTGTGTCATCAGCCCGTTCTAGTGTAGTAAAAGATATTTGCAAACTGTGTGATGTGTGTATGATACATGGACCTTGGGCTGAATCGTGCTTCTTTGGCTGGATAATAGTGGTGACCAACAAGAAAAATGGCAAGTCTTGTTGCTTGCTGGGAATGGGTTGTGAGTTGTAGATAAGTGTGAATTTCCAGAATCACGCTGAAAATCATGTGGCATTGGTTGTGGATGCTCTTCTGCAAGGACACATTGCGTTGCCTGGTTTTGTTTGGCTTGTGTTTGCTCATACCCACAGAGATGACCTTAAAACTTTTCCAGTTTTGTTTCTGTTTATATTTGGGGTCAATCTGTGGGGGAAGATGCCAGAGATTCACTGACAAATGCAGGAGAGGAAAGGTAATTACTTCCTGACAGACTTTTCTGCTACTTCCACATAAGCAGAGGGATCCCATGGTGCAGATTTTCCTTTAAGGAGTGTGTAAGTGGTAAAAATCTCTGCCTTTTTGCATGAGGGATGAATATTTTCAGTATTTGTGTAGTTTTTAGATAATTCATAAGGACTTCTGATAAAAATACAGTCTTTTTTTCCACTCAGTTGTATGACCTTTAATGTTTTGACTCTACTAAACTTTTTTCAGGGAAGGATAGTGTAGAAACTGAATCTTTGTCAACCGAGTCATTTCATTAGGTCTCTAGAAATTAACTGCTATGGTTGATTACACGTAGAGTTGGACAAAACAACTAGCTTTAAAATTTCAGTCTCCAAAAGAAAACTGCAATCTTCTTAGGTTAAAAGGCACCATGTCCTCCTACCCCCCTCCGCCCCAGGCTGCATGGTGTTTTAAAGGGCCTTGTATGTGAGACAGACTGGGAGCTTTTCAACCAGGAGCAAAACAAAACAATTGCTCCTACGGTTAGATGAGATTCTCAAAGGCTGGGTGAGCCACAGCTCTTTGAGTTGGATTTATTTCTTCTGGCTGATGAGAGTACTAGACAGAGGCTTTCCTGCCAGTCAGCATTTAATTGGAAGAAGTGTCAGTTTGACTGAATTTGCTGCGGGAGGAGTGTGAGCAATGGGGTGAGGCAGAGGGCTCCGAGGAGGGTGGGAATTGACGCTATGCCTCGAGGAACCATCTGTAGAAACGCTTCAAAGCTGCACAGGCAAGGCTGTAGATGTTTTGTACGTGTAGGGGAAGCTAAAAATAAACAGAAGGGAAAATGGTTCCTTAATCATTAGGGTGTGTTGTTTGTTGGTGCTGTTTTAAAGCAATAAAAGGCAGCATTATTTCAGCCATATACCAGCTTGCTCCTTGTTTGAAGGAGTTCAGGAGAGCAGCAGGCTGCAGAAAAAGGCTGCCAGTTCTCCATACACAGCATGGGAAAGCATCTCAGCTTGCCCAAAGGGAGCTCTCCCTGTTACAGAGCAAGACATGAGCCCAGCACTTTGGGTGTGCTATGCCCTATGCTTTCAGATGCGATTCCTCTTATCCAGCACAGTTATGATGCTCAAAGGTGGGGCTCGAAGCATTTGTCTCTGCTCTTTAGGAGTGAGAGAGATGGTCTTCCAACCCAAACCGAACTTGAAGCCGGTGGCACAGCTGCTTTCAAAGGGCTTGCTTGGTCAAGCAAGCCTTGCTGCTCGGTGCTGTGTATTCTGGAGTGCCACCTGCTGGCTCTTGCTTTCTTAGCTCTTTTCTAGGAGCAACTGCTCTAGGAGATGAGAGCTCACACCGAAGGTCGTGGGAGTTAGTAGAAATAATAACAGTGTTAACTATTTGTATTAATACCTACATTATTATTTTTTTAATTGGCATATCACTTAAGTACCCTGTATATTTGTCACCTCACCCTGACTGGTGTTCTGCAAACTCAGTGCAGAAGAAACTAGCACGAGTTCAGCTGCTTAGAGGAATTCAGATCGCTGTATGAAGGAGTGGTTTAAAGTTCAGAAAATTATTTTCCCAATAGGTGCTGTTTTTTGGCAGAATATGAAAAAAAATAGTATGTGTTTGATTTTTAAAGGAGTAATTATTAGAATGAAGGGACTTGACAAATAAAGGCCCTTAAGCAAAAGTTAGAGCAGTGCTGACCCAACTGTAAAAAGTGACAGTGACGTCAGTGAAATAACTCTGAAATTCTTTTGGCTGGAAAGCAAGGGATGTTGTAGTTCATGACACAATGCAAACCTGGGTCTTGAGCTGAGGTATTTTTCATCCTAAATGAGAACTTGATTTGGTAATAGAGAAGAGGTATGCCTCACATCTGCTTTGTCACATTGATTTTCTGTCTATTGGCCAAATCCTCAACTGGCGTAAGTCAGTATGCTTCCTGTGGCATTACTTTGGCTGTAGGCATTGATATTTCCAGTGTTTCATACACCACTGTAAGACACACATGTATTACTTTAACAAAATAGAATTAAGTCGTAACTGAATGGAATTTACTTTAATCCTGCATAGATACATGTCTTCTTAGACTGCATCTCCAGTGCAGCACTTTATATAGAGTGACAAAACAGACTTTTGGCTTTTCCACCTTTCTTCCAGCAGTCCCAGTGGCACCTCTTTACCTAGAAGTACTGTTCTGTGTGATGCTACGTGTAATATTTGTTGGATGTATGTGGTGATATGTGTTCATAAGCTATTAATGACTTTTTGGGATGTGCTTTTGACTCTTCCTGGGATGAGTGTGACTCTGAACTACCTGCCCTTCCAAATTAAGATCATCTATCTCTTCTACAAGAAACACCTCTAAAAGCAGAATTCCCATCAAATAGAGGACTCTTCAGGCTTTGATCACATAAGGGAATGTGACTTATATGATAAAAATACCCCATGTTTTTATTTTCTTTAATTTTTAATTTTAAGCCAACAACCAAAAAGATTGAATGATTCTTTGTGAATGTGCAGCAATGAAACTACTGCTTAATAGTTGTGTGTATTTATCTCATTAGCTTTCCCTAGGCTGGGAAAGGAAAAGAAAACATGGTGTATTGTCTGACTTAAGCATTTGCATTCAGCAGTAGGGTGGTGTGAGTAAAGAGGTACTTCTGTCTCATTCCCTGGCTGAGAACATCAAGGAAAAAGTTATTCCAGAGTTCGTGCAAAAAGCTTTGTTTGCCCTTTGCTTTACCTAGGTATAATTTTTTTTTTTTCCTATGAAGGAAAACAGTCAAACTGAAATTTGAAATGAGTTGACATTTTAATGGAAATTACTGTTCTTGCCCAGGGAGAAAGCATTTGCCTAATTTGATCTGAAACCACCAATGAATTTGTTCAACTTGAAACGATGTTTCTTTAGTTATCTGTAACTCAGATTCTGAGTCCCAGGGAATCATGAGACTGGTTTGCAAGTTAAGAGACTGAAGTTCAGGGAGTTCTAGCTAATCAGAATTTGGGGCTTCTGAAGTTGATGTTTACAAGCTTTTCACTGAATACTGAACTGATTGTTGATAATCATGGGCCTAAGGGACTCAGCGTGGCTGTGTACAATCAGGAGTGTGATGAAATCCTGAGTATTAGCAATACTGTGCTCGTTATCTTCTCAAAGCTTGTTCTGCTTGTTCTCAAAGCTAATTCTGCAGAATTAGGCCCTAAATTAAGCAGCAAAGCAGTTTGCTTCATTTTGATTTTTTGCTCTAATGTAGCGTAACACCGTCCTTTCTCAGCATCTGCACTCCTTCATGCACTAAATGTTGTATACTGTTAGATAAGTGCTGCCAAGTGGGGTGTTTTTCACACCAGGGTGTTTCTAAAGCAGCCAGACTTTGACTGGCAGAAGTATGATGGGTGATGTCTAGCCCAAACTTCGAAACACGCTGCAAAGAATGAAATACAACCTGACAGAGCTTGGCAAGTCTGATAAACTCCTTGCAGCTACGGAAGGTGAGTGGCTCTTGGGATTGAAAACCTACCATCTCTGTGAAGGAAAGCAAACAGATTTCAAGTAACACGAGGAAGAAGAGTTTATCTTCCTGTGCCTGAGCATTTGAGTGGCTGATGACCGGTCTCCATCATGACACATCTGTCACAGCAGAGAGGCTGGCAGCTCTGCAGCTTTGTGCTCAGTCTCTGGGGAGCTGTAATTTATCTCAGCCCACGAGAGAGGGTTGTGAGACGTGCCAGTGCAGGCCCAGTTTCTACCTGAGTTACAGTCATTGGCTGCTGGGGTACCTCACTGTGTAGCTGCAAGGTGACTTGTCTGCAAACTGTGCTGGTTCTCATAGGGAAAGAAGAAGACTGGATGCAGATTCCCTCACCTTATTCCAGGCTTCATCCTAGAAGACCATCTATGGAAGTCTTCTTGCTCCCACGACCATGCCCTTGTCTGTGGGCATGAAGGGGAGAGCTAAGAGCCTTTCCTGGTGTCAGTTTGTTTCTTCACTGCTAGTCAGAAATATTCCCCAGTGGGAACAAGGCTTGTAATCTTTATGTGCAACCAGTCAGGTTAGTTCAGCCATTCTGGCAAGGTTGGGTTTTCCCAGGTTCCCCATTTTCAGGGTGGTGTAGAGGGAGCAAAAGCTTCTGCCACTTAGAGATTTAGTGATCTGCCTGCGGCCGCTGACACCAGTTCTTTGTATTACTTATACTGATGGATAGCATGTTAAATATGTAAATGTGCAACTGACCTCAAGAGCGTTTGTCATCCCATATACTTCAGTGGGTAATGTCAGACCATTCACTTTATTACTTGGCTGCTCCAGACCTCGTGCAGTGTTTGTAGATGTAGGTAGAGCATGCAGTTTGGAAAACTGTTGGAAAAAGTTATTTATTCTCTTTAGTATGCCAGATCTTTTGGGGAGGATTTTACTCTTGTAAAGTCCTGATATATACCAGGAAAAAAGATTACCTAGAAATAAGAAACCATGAATATGTATGCTACTCAGGCTTGGTCTACGATCCATGTTTGCAGTGAGTGTTGGACTGTTCCCAAAACTCAGGCAGTGAATGTGGTATTAATATTATTAGCTGCCAGGAGTGCTACAGGGTGAATGATTAGTTTCCAATAAGAAAGAAGTTTCTGGACTGGTTCCAGTTCCTTTTGGTGTAGTCTGCAAGCTAGAATGACCGGTCCCGTGACCTGGGCTAGCTGTAGAGCTGATCAGAGGCTGCAAATGCATGAAGATCACAATTTGTCTACATTAGGAAATGACATTTACTGGCTGACCTTGAGGAGCCGTGCTAGCTGGCTATTGGCTGCTCTCTTGTGAAGATAAGCTCTTGGAAGTCATTCTTCTGTGTTATGACATCTGCTGCACCTTTTCGCTTGATAAACGGGGGACTTTACTCCTTTGCTCAGTAAATTTCAGGAGAAAGGTAAAAAGGTTTAAAGCTCCCCTCCCCTCAAACCTTTCTCTGTTTCTTTAGGGTCTATGTGACAGAAGAGAAATTCCTTATTATTATGAGGCTTCTAATAAGATATTTTCCAATTGCTTAATCCCATCCTTTTCAATGTAAAAGGGTGTATTATTTTGATTCCCTTAGATCTCTTGCTTTTTTCCTGTGATTTGCTGAAGCAAAGGAGGAAACCTCCCCTACCCACACCCACACAAAACCCAGTCCAGCCCAGCCCTTGGGAGCAGCACCGTGGCTGGGGCTGCTGAGCAGTGCGGGCCTCAGCATCGCTTCCTCAGGAAGTCACTCTTTGTGGGTCCTATGTATGGGACAGAAACACAGAGCGGAGTTGCTTGAGGTAAGTGTGAAATGAGTTTTCTAGTTTTCATGCTACGTAAACAGCATATGAAATGTGAGCATTGATTCCTTTCTGTCTTCCTCTGCTTGGGCCGATACGCAGGCAGATTTTGACCTGGTTTTATCAAAAACTACTCAGAGAGCTGCACCATTCACTTCTCTAGTAGCTGGGTGCCTTTATATACTACTTCAAGCTGATTTCCAGTCAAGCACTCACTGACCTGTATCAGTGAGATGCATTTGCATTTGAGATTTATTTAAAATTACGTTTTTATTATTATTTTTTTGGATGGTGGTATTTTGCAGGGCTAATAGCAGATTCTCAGGGGAGGGAGGGATGGAAGAATGTTTTAATTAAGTTTCTCTTCAGGTATCAGGTAAATTCTGTCAATGGCAGATGAAGCATAAAGCTGTAATGGGAGAACAAATTTGTCATTTTAACTGATCAGTTGCTTCGTGGTCTCTCTCCATCTACATTTTGAATACCACAGAATTTTATCATGTAGTGATAAATGAAAATCTTTTTTGGAAAGAAGATATTGCACTGCGAATAAAAGCTGTTACTTAGAATCATAGAATTGTAGAGTGGCCTGGGTTGAAAAGGACCTCAAAGGTCATCTAGTTTCAACCCCCCTGACATGGGCAGAGTCGCTAAGCACTAGACCGGGCTGCCCAGAACCACATCTAGTCTTGCCTTGAATGCCTCCAGGGATGGGGGATCCACAACCTCTCTGGGCAACCTGTTCCAATGTATCACCACCCTCCTCGTGAAAAACTTCCTCCTAACATCTAACCCGAATCTCCCATCTTAGTTTAAAACTGTTCCTCCTTGTCCTATCACTAGCAACCCACATAAACTATCATTCCCTGTCCTGTTCATACACTCCCTTCAAGTACTGGAAGGCCACAATGAAGTCTCCCCAGAGCCTTCTCTTCTCCACGCTAAACATGCCCAGTTCCCTCAACCTTTCCTCACAGGAGAGGTTCTCCAGCCCCCTAATCATTTTAGCAGCCCTCCTCTGGACCCATTCCAAGAGCCCTGTGTCATTCTTGTGCTGGGGACCCCAGACCTGGATGCAGTACTCCAGATGGGGCCTCACAAGAGCTGAGTAAAAGGGGACAGGTAGATGACATCTGTCACTCCTCCCCTGTCCACCGATGCCATCACTCCATTATAGGAGGCCACCAGATTGGTCAGGCAAGATCTGCCCTTGGTGAAGCCAATGCTGGCTGTCTCAGATCGCCTCTTCATCTCGTATGTGCCTTAGCATGGTAGCCATGAGGATCTGCTCAATGATCTTCCCAGACACAGAGGTGAGGCTCACTGGCCTGGAGTTCCCAGGCTCATCCTTTCTGCCTTTCTTAAAAGTGGGAGTAATGTTTTCCTTCTTCCAGTCACCAGGGATTTCACCCAACAGCTGTGATTTTTCAAATATGATGGAGAGCGACTCAACAACCACATCAGCCGTCTCTCTCAGAGCCCTGGGATGCATATCATCTGGCCCCATGGACTTATATACATTCAGTTTCATGAGGAGGGCTTGGACTCGTTCCACTGTTACAATGGGATGGAATCCACTCCTCACCCACACCTAGAGGTTCAGGGTCCTGGCAGATACGGGGAGCCTGACCACCAGTGAAGACCAAGACAAAGCACTTATTGAGCACCACACCTTTTTCCATGTCTGAGGAAGCCAGTTCTCCATCCTCATTAATCAGAGGGGGCACACTCTCCTTGGTCTGTCTCCTCATGCCTATGTACCTGTAGAACCCCTTCTTGTAATTCTTCACATCCCTTACCAAGTTCAGCTCTATCTGTGCCTTGGCTTTCCTGATCCTATCTCTATGCATGCAGGCAACATCTCTGTGTTCTTCCCAGGCTACACAACCCTGCTTCAGCTTCCTATGCATTGCTCTCTTTTCCCTCGCTTTAAGCTGCAGGACCTTGCTCAGCTGTGCTGGTCGCTTGCCTCCTCTGCTTGATTTCTACCAAGGGATGGTGAGCTCTTATGCTAGCAGAAGGGTGTCCTTAAAGAGCTGCCAGCTCTGTTCTGTCCCTATGCCCTTAGGAACAGTTTCCCAGAAGATCCCATCCAGCTGTCCCTTGAGCAGCTGGAATTTTCCTCTCCTGACTCTACTTTTTGCCAGGCCTGCATTCCTCCAGATCACAAACTCCACCAGGCCATGATCACTACATCCCAGGCTGCCACCAGTCTTAACCTCTCTAATGCTCTCCTCTGCGCTGGTGAGCACCAGGTCCAGTAAGGCTTTGCCTCGGGTTGGTCCATCTAATACCTGGACCAGGAAGTTATCCTCAACAGACTCCAGGAATCTCTGGATTGTCTGCCACCCACCATGCTGCTATTCCAGCAGATATCTGGGTGGATGAAAAACCCCATCAGGACAAGAGCTGGCAAGCACAACACCTCCCACAGTTGAAGCAAGAAGGCCTCGTCAACAGGCTCCTCCTGATCAGGTGGCCTGTAGCAGACCCCAACCACTAGATGTCCTTTACTGGACCAATCCCTGATTTTAACCCATAAGCTCTCAACCTGGTCATGGCTGTTACTCAGATACAGTTCTTTGCAATCTATCCACTTCCTAACATGGAGGGCAACTCACCCTAGTTAGGATGAATTTAATGCCCACAGAGCTCTACTTTTTGCTTGGGTATAGTGTGAAGTTGTGGGAATTTAGCCTTTGTAGCTTAATTTGTGACTTCACTTTGAATTAGGAAAGATACTTTAAATCTGTCCTTACCAACTATCTATTCCATGTGTCCTGGCCATCAGTGACTAATGGTGTGGCTTTTAGTCAGAGGATGAGGAGAAGATTGCTTTTCTTCTGGGCCCCCACCCCAGTTCCTCTTGATGTCAGCTTGCATGGCAAATGGATTTGTCACTTGGTGGTGGAGAAACCTGGCTTTTAATTCCTCTCACCCTAGGGTTTACCAGTGTGTCAGGCATAATTAAGAGCAGCCAAGAAAACTGAAAAAGTGCTACTGGCCCTGCCAGAGTTGTGATGATAATGAACTGCAAAAATGAGGCACTGTCACTTGGGATGCTTTGAGCCCTGGAGTTTTTGTTTATTTTCAAATTGAGAGGGAATCCTTTAGTGTCCTCTGCAGGAGTTTCCAGACTTGGGGTGCTTTCTGACCACGGTTGAATCTCATCCTGTCAGTGCATCCCTCGTGCAGGAGAACTTCCAGACAGAAGAAGCAGTGAGGAGTACCTTGCAAGACTTTCTGGCCTGGGGAGCCCTGCATACAGGGATCTCTTCCAGGCTGGGAAGAGCTTGAGAGCTGGGAGTTTCAGGGATCTATAGCTCTGGAGCAACTTGGCGTATCACCCCATTAGAAAGCTACACTAACCTGGAAGCTTTGGGCTGGTGAGGATCAGGACAGGCACTGTGGCCTGATCACCAAGTCCAACTGCATGGAAGGCTATTGAAGGGCTGGGTGGGCAGAATAATTGTGCCTGAAAGGGGCACGTTTCTCTGGAATATTTTAATTTCAAATAGCCTTTTCTCTGGTAAAATGCTACGTGAAACTTTCTGGTGCACGTGGCTGTACTGTTTTGACTCAGCAGTAAGAAACTGTACCCATCGTTTGCTGACCAGGCACATTATGGGTGATTAGCAGTGTTTGCTGTTGAAACAAAGTGCAGCTTATCCTGATCATATTTGACCAAAATAAGGTCTTTGGAGCTGGGGAATGTGGACGTGTCAAAGTTTGCAGATAAACGGAGGGAGTAGCAGAGCTGGTGAGGTGAGGTGGAGCAACGTCTCTCTCTGTTTACATAAAAACACCAAAGGCTGGTGTTTTCAGCCGATGTGGTTTTGCTCCAAAAATGTAAACTTCTGCATCTGGTTACAGTTGTGTAGTGGACCTGTATGTCTCTGCTTTCTGTCGGAAGAGTGGGCTGGTGACAATTCCTAAAGTAAATGCAGTGCGTTAACACCTTGCGGCCAGGCTCCGTGATCCACTTCTGACTGCTCAGTGCCAGAGAGGCAGGCGAGCTGCTGTCCTGTTCAGTCTGTGCTACTGAGATCACCCAGAGCAGATTCTCCACCAGCATGGATCCCCTGGCACAGGTTTGTAGGATGTTGCAGGCTCATATTTCACAGTTTCACTCAGCGTTATTTTCTGTGACTCTACGCATGCAGGTGTACATGTGCCTAATTCTCATCTTGGCAAGGGCTGGAGTAAGGCTGAAGGAGCAATTGCAATCCTTGCAATACACTGGATAAGGATTTGGTAAAATTAAAATGCTTTTGCTCTGCAGTACTTCTGTACAATTGTGAATAACAAAATGGAAAGGATGTTGGGTGTAGGCTGCCTATCTTAGGCGCAAGGTGCCTGGCAAACAAGTAATTCCCAAGAGAAAATTGGATTAAATTTGTTGTTTTATTGTTAACGTTATGTTCCCCAAAATGCAGACATTCTCTCAGTTGCAGTTTGCATGATGGTTGAGCTGTGTCTGTGGAGATGCTTTAACTTTTGGATCACAGGCTTTCATGTTTTTCACGGTCCACGGAGTAGGTGGTACGTTCAACAAACAGAAAACTTTGGACAGGGCGTGGAGATGCTGCCACATTGGAGCAACTGGGGGAAATGGGTGATTTTCTGAGCCTTGTTGTTTCTCTGTTGCAATAAATAAGTAAATAAATAAAATAATAAGAACCTGTCTAGAATCTTCCACCCCTGCCTGCTTGCTTGTTAAGTGAGAAGTAGAGCTGGGATGAAATTATCCAGGAGCTTTGTGGCAACCTGGATGGTTGTTGCATGACCTTGGACCAACTACTTCATCTCCCTGTGCTTCTTTTCTTAGATGATGAAAGGGTATAACAGTGATAATGCTTCTCTCTTAACAAGAGTGTTGTGCTGAATAAATTAATTAATCTTTGTGCTGTTTCAGTTACTATGGTAATTAGTGCTACAGAACAGCCTAAAAATAAATGGGATCATTTAGTGAAGGGTATTCAGGGAAAATCAGGTAGAACGTCCTAGGTATTTGCAGCAGTCCTAATACATTTTGTACAAACACAAATCTGCTGAAAGCATTCATAGATGTTGAGTTTTGTAGCGGAAATATTAATTATGGAGTAATTAATTACGTTCTTCCAGTTCTGTCAGTTTTAAGTGACTATAGCAGGCACTTCTTTCCATGTCTGTGGGCAGAGGGCTCTTGCAGTCAGTTCCCCTGTTGAGAAGAGTGCCCCTTCTGCACTGCCCTCCCTCCATCTCCTTTTCAGCCTAAAGGCACCTGAACCTGGTGGAGCTTTCTTCGCCATAAATCATAGACAGTAACATCATAAAATAATTCTTAATGTGCTTGGGGAGTTTGTGTAGTGAACCTTCCTTGTTAAAGGTGAAGTTTTGTCAGTGCACCACCTTGCTAGGAGTCTGTTAGTAACCTTGCCATGCAGCAAGTACAGCATGCCTAAACACATATGCATAAGTCTGTGCAAAGTTTTTGAGGCTTTCAGTGATCAGCTAACTACACCAGTGTGCCCTGGAGCCAGTCTTTAACAACATGATATGATACTTAATCTTCTGTGGATTGTATTAAATTCCACGGGCATTATTAAAATATCTTTTTGTGGCTTTTGTGTTGGTGTAATTTGGAGCCTTAATAAGTTAGAAATATGTGTGAAGATAGCTTTTCCTTCTCTGGTGGAGGCAGCTCCCCTTCAAGGCTGTTGTTTCCACTGCTTAGTCATTGGGGCTGTCCTTATGCTGTGTTAACAGGCAGTGATTTGTCATGGTTGTGCTCCTGAACTTGTCCAGTGGATATTTAATGTCTGTCTTTGCATTGGCTTCCAAAAATAACTGCCTTTTCTGGTCACTTTATAGTTGGTGTTTGTGCAAGCATTCATCACAGCAAACCGAATTTTAATCAAACCCCTTTCCTCTCCCTGAAGCTGTGTTGCAGTAGCTGCAGCAACCTTTTTTTTGTACGCCTCGTGCAGCACCTCTCTGCATCGTGTTAGGAAGCTGGGAACTAAAACAAATGCCCTTTCCCCCTTTGATTTCTTGGGAAGCAGGAAGCCCATGCCACAGCATGCCTGGCCTCACCCAAAAGAGAGCTTGAGGCCCTGCCTCAGCCTCTGACAACGTATTGGCAGAGCAGACTGCGTGAATGACAAACAGCTGAGAGCTGTGTTTTATACTCCAGAGCTTTGTGTCTGCATTGCTCTCAGGTCACGTGGCATTTTCTCAGCTCTTTAAGACTCCTCGGAGGGCAGCCCCAGTCTGCAAGGTGGGTCTCTGTGTCGCGCTCTGAGCCACTTGCTCTTCATCACTTCCTTACGTTCTTCCCTAGGACTCCTCTCCTGAGAGCAGTCTCTGTCACTGTGTGTAAATCTGTCCTTGCAGTGGCCATCAGCAGCCCTGTGGAAATCGAACAGAGCCGCAGTAAAGATGAAGGGGCAGGCAGGGGGGTTTCACACCAGGAACAGCCTGGTTTGAGTAAGCTTTGAGCGAGGTGCTCAGCTCTGATAGCTCAGTACCTCCAGCTAGTGCAGGTCTGTTGATCACAAACCCAACAGCTCAGCCCTCCATCCCGGAGGAGGTTCCTGCAGCGTTAGAGTTCGCTTAGCTATGGAAGTGGTAGAAAAGTACCCAACGAGTTCCCGTGGCTTGTTCTGTGGCTTGTAGCTTTCAGATACAGTAGGAAGTGACTGTTTCTTTGACTCAGCACCAGTTCAAAATGGGGCTGTCACGCTCACAGTATATTGTAGAATCGTAGAATATCCTGAGCTGGAAGTGATCTGTAAGGATCACTGAGCTCAAATATCATGCAGGTCCTAGGTCCCATCATAATCTTTTGACTCCATTCTTTTTTGTCGTTGTTGTTCCCTTAGATAGCACTAGTGCTTTGTAACTTGGATTTTTTGGAGGAATGCCTCACCCCGTTACTTAGCATTCAGACCAGCCAAGATCTTTTTGCTGGGATGGATTTTTTTTTGTTTGTTTGTTTTTCTTGGACACTCTTTGCTTGGAGGTGACTTTTATTTCATTTTTCAGTTCTGAATATCTCACTTCTTTCTCTCCTAGCACTGATTTTCTGCCTTAAGAGTGTCATTGCAACAAGGATGAAGGGCTCGATGGCATATGAATGTATAACTCCTGAGCAAGGATAGGAGGTCAGAAAAAATGAACATGGTTTCAATTGCTTGAAGATCAATAGAAACCAGTTTAACTTGAGCACTGTAACTGGAAAGAAGTGGTGACAGCTAAATGGGGTCAGAGAATTTCACTAGTCTCATAATAATATTCTGCTTCTCGTGATAATATTGAAATATTGTTATTATGTTTTTTTAACAGTTTTACAGATACTTTTAGGACTATCTCTCAGACATCGGAGTTGCATCTATCAATGTCTGATCTCCTTTGTCAGAAGGAATGCATGACTGTGAAGATTTTGTATAAAACTGCTGGATCACATGTGGTTGGTTGATCACTCAAAATTGGGTCTGGTGACTCAGCCATCTCGTCCTGAGTTCCTGTAACTTGTTTCTAATCTGGATTTTCCCTCTTATTCTTTTTCAGCTGGGAGGTGCCTGGCTCTCCCATTTTTCTTGCTCAAGTGCATACCGGTCTTCTGGGGGATCCTTTACAGAATCACAGAAATGTAGGGGTTGGAAGAGACCTCTAGAGATCATTGAGTCCGAACCCCCTGCCAAAGCAGCTCCCTAGCCCAGGTTGCACAGGTAGGCGTCCAGGTGGGTCTTGAACGTCTCCAGAGAAGGAGACTCCACCACCTCTCTGTGCAGCCTGTGCCAGTGCTCCGTCACTGCACTGTGAAGAAGTTCCCCCACACATTTGTGCTTCCAGTCTTCCCTGTGCCTGCCTTAGCCTTAAGGATGTGGCAATAGTGATGCAAAAGATTAGTCCTTTCCTCATTTTGTGCTCCTTTCCCTTGCTTCTAGCCCGTACATGAGCTGTGAACATAGAACCCCCTCCATGGCACTTCTAGTCACAGTCTGCACACAGGATACCTGTTAATGCCTTGTGTAGTGTGTGGCTGGTGCTTGGGCACCTTGCCCCAGTGCCTGTGCAGGCTTCACACTGGCCGGGGTCTTAGGCAAAGCATCCTAAAAGAGTCATTCCCATGGGTGGAACATGCCTTTTCTCACAAGCTCCAGCTTTCATAAGCTCAGCCCCTGCTCCCTCCTGAGTCAGGATTGTCACTGCATGTTTGCCGAAGCATTTTGTGAGCCAAAATCACTGCTGTTACAAAATCGGCAGCAGGGCCAGTGCTGCCAGCCAGTGACAAGTCATTAGCATCTGAAGAGATGACATGTATTTTGTTTTCCCAGTTCAAATATTGGCAGGATATGGGACGTTGTAGTCCAGAGGCCTATCCTGCATTGCAAACCCCGTGTTTATGTCTGGTTTGTATTTTTGAGTGACGCTATTTCAGTTCTGCTGGTGTCACCTATCAATTAGCATGTTGCATCCTAGTTGCTATGACCTGGAGGAAAGAGCAAGAAATAACTCTGTGAAAGGGAAAAAAGTCCTCCAGCAGCTGTGGTGTTATCTGTGTTGGGTATAACACTGTGATAAGAGATGATCAAAGGTCCCCACGCAAATATTTTGAGTTTGTTTTCCTGTCTTATCTGGATGCAAATTTGATCTGATACTTCTTCAAATACAGCGAGGAAAGGAGAGCAAAAAGTTGTAAAAATATCTCCCCTTCGTATTTACCATGCGTTGGAGTGGCTGAAAATCAAACAAGGCTAAACAACTTGCTGTGGAAGTAAATACAGCTGCCTCTTTTTGCATAGCTGCAAGGAATCAGTGGGGAGGTGCAAGGAATCCTTTATTAATGTCTAGCTCAGAACAAGGTCAACAGCAGCTTGCTTTCAGTGCTGTGCATTCTCCATTGGTGTGCTGCAGTCCTTCTCAGCAGAGCCTGTCACCTCAGGGGTATGCCTTTGTCAGGGACGAGATTTATTTCACAAGCTGTTCATGTAACCAGGCCCACAATTAATTGAACTGAAGGACTTACCATCCCCTTCTGTTGCACGCGGCTGTGGGTGTTCCTGTGTAGTTGGGTGGTTGCTCATTCATGTATGCATTTGAACTTCAGGAGCCTGTGGAAATGCATCTGTTTAAACATTTTTTTTTTCCCTCCACCTTGCATGCAGACATAGTGGTTGGGCCAAATAGCTAAAAATCCTCAGGGTTTTAAAGGAGTAAATGAGAAGAGTTGTTACGGTGCTGAAAGGGATGAAAGAAAGTTCTGAAAATATGAGATGGATGCTGAGGGACCTGCTTCGTGGACCATAGCCTCTCCTTTCACAGGCATAAATATGAGCGGACGTCCGAAGGGTTGGTAGTGGCTTTATAACTGTGAGCATGCTGGCCATCATGAGTGGTTTGGTAAAGCTGACAAAATAATATTTGCTTGTGAAGGCTTGCAGATTTGTTTCTCTTGCCACCTTACAAAGTCAGCTCTGGTTTTCACTCACCTGTATCTAGGCTCTTTCTTCCTCAGGTTCCTGTCAGTAACCCACTGATTCATGTTTCTCTGTTTGCCTCAGGTGCTGAGGGTCTGGAGGTTTCCCTGTGCTTTTCCCAGACTTCTTGAGGAGAAGTGGTTGAAGGTGGCCGTGGGGCACTGTGGCCCGACCCCCACCAGTCCGACTGTGCCTCCCTGCACCGTGCCAGCCACCATGGAGACGCTGTCCCAGGACTCCCTGCTGGAGTGCCAGATTTGCTTCAACTACTACAGCCCGCGCCGGCGACCCAAGCTGCTGGACTGCAAGCACACGTGCTGCTCGGTGTGCCTGCAGCAGATGAGGACCAGCCAGAAGGACCTGCGGTGTCCCTGGTGCCGCGGCATCACCAAGCTGCCACCGGGCTACTCCGTGTCACAGCTGCCCGATGACCCCGAGGTGATCGCCGTCATCGCCATCCCCCACACCTCTGAGCACACCCCTGTCTTCATCAAACTCCCCAGCAACGGGTGCTACATGCTGCCCTTGCCCCTCTCCAAGGAGAGGGCCATGCTGCCGGGAGACATCGGCTGCCGCCTCCTGCCCGGCAGCCAGCAGAAGTCCCTGGCGGTGGTGACGATCCCGGCTGAGCAGCAGCCACTGCAGGGCGGCCTTCCTGCCGAGGCAGGAGCAGAGGAGCCTGACCGCAGAGGAGTGGTGAAGAGCTCCACCTGGTCGGGGGTTTGCACTGTGATCCTGGTGGCCTGCGTCTTGGTCTTTCTCCTGGGCATCGTCCTCCACAACATGTCGTGCATTTCCAAGCGCTTCACGGTGATCTCGTGCGGCTGAGGGCTGGGGGGCTGCCCCGGGGTTGCTCAGCCAGGGGTTGGGTTGGTGGTGGTGGTGGTGGTGGTGGTATCGAGTGAAACAATTCAGCGCAACTTTGGTGATGACTGCAGGATGCTTTGTTCCCAGACGGAGGTGCGCCAGTGTGGCAACAGCCTTCGGCAGCCAGTGGAGAAACCTATGTCCCCTGCGTGATGGTAACAGCACTGAGGAGGACTGCATGCGCCATCATAATCATTTATCAAAGGGACTGTAATTTACGGCGACTTTTGTTGTGTTATGAGATTAAAGACATCTACGTAGCTGGTTATACTGTAAAGTACGCGTGTGGTGTGAGCTCTTCTCCAACCACGGTAGCTCAAAATCAAAACTGCTCCATGTAGAATTGAAGGAGAACTGGCCCGTGACTCAGTGAAAAGCATTCGATACCAACCCACACTTGTTATTTTTTAACTGGGGGGGGGGGGGGGGGAGAGTTGTAAAACAGAAATCATTTAGTTGGTAAGACATTTTATATGTTTTAAACTGCACATTAATTAAACTAAGTTAGGAGGTTGTACAATAGTTTTTAAAAGGAAACATTTTACAAGCAATTGTTTGGTTCTGTGGTATGTGTTTTTTTTTGCCTCTGTGTTTGATTTTCCCCACTCTTTTCGGCTATGGGAAAGTGGCGCTTCCAGAATCTTCTATTTGAAGGAGGTTCTGAGCAAAGTGAGCCTTGGAGGAGTACTTAACAATGCAGCCAAACATTTCTGCCTAAACTACTTCACATGAAGAATGGCTCTGAGTGGTGAACACTAGTCATACTGTTTTACCTCTGGTCTGGCAAGTGGGCTTCCCACAGATCCAGCCTTCATGGCCATTAGTGGAGAAGTGGGTCATGGGAAGTCCTAGGACTCCTTCCTGTAAGGATGTGACAGCAAATTGTTCTTTCTTTTCTTTTTCTAGAGGTTGGGTTTTCTTAATTTTGTTTTAGAAAAATGTGCACCTATTTTGCCTCCCTGTCTCACAGGAGATACAACTGCACACCCGTGGTGGTATAAAAATGAAGTTGCTCTAAGGAAGCCTCACCATGCCAACAGACCAAGGAACTTTTGTGTAAGAGTCAGTGAGAGAGCTGGAAGAAAAACACAGGCCAACCAAACCCTCTTCTGGATTGTACTGTCCCTCCTAAATCACTGTGGCTGTCCTGGTGGCAAAATGTGTAGGTGAGAGTAATGGAGACCTCTTGCCACATCTCATATAAATGTTGGTCTTTGTTATGATAGACCTAAAGAAAAAGCACAGGAAAAATCCGTGTCCACCTGTGAATGTCCTGAACTTCCAGTTATTTGCATTTCTCTACTCAGATCAAGCCAAATTCCTGAACCTGCATTTCAGCAGCACCTTGCTCCGCTAGATTTAGTTAGTACTGCTTGTGGCTTAAATGGAGCTCTGTGTGAGTTGGGAAGTGTGAACGCTGAAATCCGTGTGAGATTTAAGGATCAGATTGAGAGGCACATAACAGGCCTTTACTGAGACAGAAAATTCTATTGATTAGCACTGGTTCTTTTTGCAAGTACAAAGTACAAGCGATTGCCTGGGTGTAATCTCCCTGAAGAGTGACTTGCCATCCACCCAGTGCTCTCTAGTAATTAATTAGAGATTGCTCAAGGTTGTATTATAACAGCAGAGAACATCATCTTGACTGTGCAGTGCCCAAGTTGGCCTTGTAGATGGTGGTGGTTTTCTGATTTTACTTCTGGTTCCCAGTAAATATTCTCAACTGGAGCTTGTCAAGAACATACCACTGACTAAGTGCTGCATTTCTTCCCCTCCTGACTCCCGTGCCACCATTTTCTTCCTTAATTTCTGTTAACTGCAGGGTAGCATATACATATGGTGCTTAATTGTTATGGTATATGTATGGTCATGTATGGAGAAGAACTGTTGCGCTGATTTTTTTTATCTGCTGTCATACAAATTCATAGCACAGAAAAAAAACAAAACATAATCCTCAGATAACAAATTCAATGCCTTTTTTTGTGCAAGGCAATGTGCTGTATGCCTTGAACTTAGGAGAACTGTAACACATTGACATCTCTCAGCAGCACATTTGACTTGGTTGAAGTAGGGAACAGCAGGAATTCCAAAATGTGTCTTGTGAACATGTTAGTCTCTTGTTCCCAGTAGGTCGCCAGGTTTCTGGTGATGTCCATGCTGTGCTGCTTGTTATGTAAAGAACAGCCAGTTCACCAAAAACTCTTGCCTCCATAGACTTTTAAGGAAGTGACCGGATACAGGACTCAGCCCTCTACTGCCTTATCCCCTGTAGCAATCTGTGCTTATACCAGGAGTACATAGTGTAGCTGGAAGATGCTCTGAGAGCAGCGTGGAAGCATTTTGCATCAACTTCTGCATTTCTCTGAGTTTCTGATGACTGCATAAAGACACAAAGCAGTCAGAGAGCACGCCTGGGAGGTACAGCGTGAACTCTAACCTTGTGCTGGCCGTACCTGCCCCGCTGGAGCTCTTGAAGCCAAGGTTTCTCTGCATTGCAGAGAAACTGTCTTGAAAACTGCCCCTCTTCATCCCCACATGGAGAGTGCACTATGAAGGAGCAATCAGAAATTAGGTTGAAATACCACACTGCATAACACATTACACAACAGGCAGACATGGAGTTTATCCGGTGTTAATGGCGTACTATTTTAGCAGAATACCACCCTGTGTTACGTAATGCAGTGCATTGTTTTGTTAATATGAATTTCCTGTACTTTTATGCCTGCTGAAATGCATGTTTGACCTAATTTCTGATCCAGACATTTCCCTGCTTACAGCCTTGTGTAAGAGCAATAAGCAAAACCTCAAGATTTTTGTCTGCGTGTGCGGTGTGTACGTATGTTCCTTCTTTTTAACAGAAATTCCAGAGGTGTTTTTGCTCTGGCTTTAGATCATTTTAAATTTGCAGCTGCCACATCACGTTGGATCACCTCACGTATCTGCTGACTTGTACAGAAGAGAACTGAATAGTTTGTTGTCATGTATGGTGTTAAAAATATTCCTCAAGTATGTCAGTAGTCATCCCGCATTAAAAATGCAGTGCAGTCTGTCCCATTCCATGATCCAGTTCCTGGCACTGAAAAGTGATACTGCTATAAACACAGTTTGGATTGTTTTTTTTGTTTGTTTGTTTTATTAAAGAAAAAGTCCTTGTTCTTGTATGTTTTCTCTGTGGAGACATTTGAACTTGTGTGAAAATCATTGAGTTCTGGGCTGGTTCTTGTTCCCTGCTGTCCAGTGACAAAGTCACCGGGCAAAGTCAAAGTCATTGCTGAGTTCCAACAAACAAAAAAGAGACTTAAGTGCAACTCCAGTGCCGTCTGTGCAGCCAGAAATCAGATTGGAAGTGGCTGTGGGCAGTTACAAATGCACCTGCATTTTTAGAACAAATTACTCCGCGAATGTGTGTTTCATAGCTCGTTTAATGGGAAGGATGTGTGCGTTGGGCTCCAACTTCTTTGCTGTCCTGGGAGGCCCCACCTTCCATTTTTGGCTTGCACTTTCATGGCAAACAGACTATAGGATTCACTCTGTGAAATTTGGTTCTAGTGAATTTTAAAAATTCAAAATACACCATTTTGGTGCGCGGGATTTCTTTTTGGGAAAATGTGTTCAGTAATTCTTTGTGCTTAACCACAGTGTAAAGGAGCCTGAATGTTTTGTGAACATGGAGCAGTCGTGAGTCCAAAGTTTCATCTTTATTAATGATGCTCAGTCTGAATAAAGCATTAGCAGGAAAAGAATTATATCAAATGGATTATGGTACCTCTGTTACTTTGCTATCAAACGAAAAGTGTGGATGGGAATTTGGCAGAATTGCTGTGCTTTTCTTTTTTCATGAGGGGTTGGCTGAAATTCGATTCTTAGTGTTTTAAAGGCAAAGTGTTAAGTGTGGGTTGTAGTAAATGATGAACGGATCTTCACTTTTAATTACCATGGAATATGAAATTAGAGCGGAAGACTACTGAGCCACACAGCAGATTTTTCTATCTGATTAATCAGATGATTTAGAAGTTTTAAGTACACTTTGTGCTCGTGGAGGTGGGGGGCAATTGGCCTTGAGGTGACACGCACTGCAACGATGGGCTCCTGGCTCTGCCCTCCCAGTCACAGTAATGCCCTGAACCCCATTCCTAATGGGGCAAAAATGAAACAAGCAAAAAATAATAATAATACGTGATTTCCTTATGCTGCTTGTGCATAAAGCGTGGCTTGAGATCTGTCTTTTTCCAGAGTTTCTGTATGTTTGGATGAGGGCAAAGCAGCAACGGAGGGAAGAAGAGGTTGCATGGGTGCAGTTGAGTCCTGGCATCATCCAGGAGTTTGCTGAAATCAGCTGGCCCCGGAGGCAATGCTTTTGTGCAAGAGCAGGGTGAGATTGTCTGGCTTTGCTGCAGTGCATTTACAGCATGTTTTAGTGACCTTTCCCATGCTGTACACTGTCTGTGGACCTGGCAGCTGGGGCTGTTCTGTTCTTTGTTGCTTTGCCTCTTGCATGCTTGCGTCGACAAACAAAGCTCCTTGCTTTGTCCTCATATGGAATAATTTTGCAGACGTTTCTAAAGTTGCCTTGAGCATCTTTAATGAAAAAAAATTACCTTTGAAGTTCAGTGAAATTTAAGGCTTAATAAATGTGGGGTTTTTTTTCAAGCGTTTCCTCATGCTTTAATACATTTCTCAGTTCTAAGTAATTCCTTTTAATTTTTGTGCTTACAAGTTCCTAAACGTCTAAAACAATTCAGAGAGACTAGATAAGATCCACAGACAGAAAAAACTGCTTCCTATGCTTCCCACAGTCACCTTCAGATCTACGCAAACCTGTTTCCCCCTTCCTCATTTGTACCACCCTGAGGCACCTAAGCATGGCAATGAGATGGGGACCTGTGGGAATGTTCTAAGTCCCTGCACGTATGAGCATGGAGAAGCATTGCCATGTATGGGGGAGCAGGAGAAGCACACAACACACGCTCTTGTGTAATAGAGGACAAGAGGATTAGCAAAAGGGCCCCAGGCACTTACAGCTCAGGAAGGTCATGTGCTTTATGGTGCTGAGATAGATAGCATGGTCGTGCAAAGCCCAGGTATTGCTGCCTGGTTTCTGCATGAGATCAGTGTGGCTCCCTCTGAGCAGTCTTGTGCAAACAGACACCTAGTGCTGTTGCAGAGGACCGGCTGCTCCAGAGGTGATGTCTTATCTGGGGCTCACGTGAGGAGCCACGTCATTGCTCTGTGCCTGAGAGCTGGGATGTCCCAGAGCAGCTTGGTGTCTGGGTTTTTAATCAACAGCGGGTTATAAATTTAACTGAAGATTATTTGAAACACCCTTGTAAAGCACTCCTGAAAGCTTGAAGGCAACACAAGAGGCTTGGCCTCAACAGGCTCAAAAGCAGGAAGAAAGGGCACAGAAGGAGCAGGGCACTTAGAAATGAGCAGTCAGTTAGGTAGTAGCCTACAAATTCAGATCTGCATGTACAAAGCCATCCATTGGGCTTGGTTGGCAGTGGGCTGTGTGTGTCATTTCTGTCAAGTGATGTACTAAGAATACCTTGGCTGTGGAACTCCAGGTCGCTTTTTTTCTTCAGTGCTGTGGAGATGGGAAGCTGCCTGTTTCAGTAGTATAGTTTTCCACATAACTGAAAGGCTTGATTAGCGGGCAGGAATACTTCAGAGTGCTGATGCATTGCTGAAGCTCAGTAGAAGATAAACAGAAGTTCAATAGGAAGAAGTTGGGATAAAAAAGAAGGAAAGTACTGAATGCTCAGTGTGTGCGAATCTGTCGCATTGTTGATAACAAAAGCTTGTTTTGTTCGAACGTATGTTGGCTGATCTTAAGAAAAGCAGGTGGCCATCTCCCAGGGCAAATCATGAAGTCAGTAACAAAAGTTGTTAATTCCAAGCAGCTAAGGACAGGATTTATTAAACCTCTTAGACCTGAGAAGGTGTAAATGAAAGAAGTTTCTGTTTTGTACTGCTACTGTACTCAACTTACAGGACATAAAGCAAGAGGATCAGGTGTACGGACTGTGACCTTCTGCTTTGGTTCTTGGGATGGAGGAAATAGATACACTGAGACACTTGACCTTCTTGCTCAAGGTAACTGGTTCACTTATCTTCAGAATGACAAGGGGATGTGGGTGTGCTGTCACTGTGCTGACTGGTTTCTGAGGCATTGCCCCATAGGCCCCTGTGTGTGCTGCCCAGACCTGAAGCACTGGGGTTTGCGTGTGCCTTGAGAGGAAAAGAATGTGCCTCAAGATCTGAAAACAAGTAAATAAATAAAAAATAATCCATTCCCTGCAAGGTGCTTCAACATTGTAAAAAGCATGTGCTTTCTCTTTGAAGAACTGAACACTAGTGGTAGATGTTACGGCGCGTTCAAAGCAGCCTGACATGTGCCACATGCCCGTGGCTGACTGCAGGAACAAAAGGAAGCTCTGTCTCCAGGCACGGCCAACTTGTTGACCGAAATGCAAATGAATAATTTCTTGCTTAAATTATTTGGAATAACGGTCATAGATGTCTCTCAAATATTTGCTTCAGAAATAACACTGAAATACTTGGGACGTGATTCAGGTTAATATACTAAGAGAGAACGAAAGTGCTCTGTGTAAGGAAGGTGAAGGGATCTGGCCACACGCTAAATGCTTTCTTGTAGAGAGGTGGACTTTACCTTTAGGCAACTTTGCTAATCTGCATAATTCTTCTAGAAACGTGAAGTAATCAGCTGTCCTCTGGGGAAGATGATATTGCTGTTTGAAAGCAATGGTAGGAGAGGCTCTGTAATCCCCCAGAGCGGCTGCTCCCAGGTGTCTGAATGTAGCAACCTGTATTTTTCCAACTCTTATTTTTAATTGCCAATTGTACGTGGCTGACAATTCTGAACTCATAGAAGGAAATAAATTAAAACAATTATTAAAAGCGTGCAGTCCCAGCCCGTGGCAGAAGCCATCCTAAGAAGGTAGAGTGACGGTGATTTAAAGAACTCTGGAAAAATACATTGAGTTCTAGTAGTGTTTCTGCCACTGTTTTGAAATGCTGAGGGATTTGCTAAACCGACAGGCTGATACAACGGAATCCCTGCTTAATGACTATGTTTGCTAAACTGGCTAACTGCAGTGGCTACGTGGGCTGTGCTTTCTTTTCCTTTCTGACCTCATCTGGTTTAGAGAAGACAAGGTTTGGACAGCTGTAGCTGGATTGAACAGCGTGATAAGAGTTGTAAAATGTAACCAGCAAGGAGCGGAGCTCTGTGATAAACAAAGCATTGCAACAACACTGAATGTCTCTCGGCAGCCATCCAGGCACAACAAGCATGAAGCAGCTCCAGCAAACGCCAGGGATCGAGAGAAATGTTGTTGAAGAGTAGTGGATAAATGAGGATGTTTTTTAGTATCCTAGATCCTGCCTGTGTTTGTTATTGCTGATGCCTGACATCTTTGCATTTGGGTTCTTTCTTTTGTCCTTTGTAACGAGGAGCCTAGAAAGCACTTTGTACTGTTTCCTTGCGAGGCTGCCACCTCCTGTTTCCTTTTCTCCTGCCCATTGCTTTGCCAGTCTGTTTCCCTGCAGATTTGCAAGGAGAAACCTATTTTAAGACTACCTGAGATTTCTATGGCATTTTCAGTGATGAAAACGGTCAGAAGCCTCCACACAAATAGGAACATCTACAGGACTGTCGTACAGAGTAACATAAGACATTTGTAATACCCCTTTAGTGTGCTGCCATCATCATCAGTGCTCTCCAAATAAATACTTTGGATTATTTTACCTCTCAAAATACAATAGCCCTAATATTTTGGGGGGGAAAAAAGCAACAGCAAAACAAGGGGTAAGACAAATGACAGACTAGAAACCATTTGCACAACCAAATTTTACAAATAAGATTCCTCATAATCAGCTCTTTTTGTTGTAGTGCACCAGTAGTTCTAGTGCACCAGTGACATATATTTTGTGATTCTACATTGTTTGGTGGGGGAGGGGGAAAAGGAAGAAGAAAACCCACATTCATGACTTGGGATTAGGTCTGCTGCGTTTCCAAATGTGTGTTTGCGCTCTTGTTTTGTAATATCTCATAAACCTAACAGATGAAAACTGCAGAAGCACCAAAATCTCAATGAAACGTCGCGTGCTGCCTGATAAATTTGAAATGCTTGCTGAAGTGTGCAAAGCCTGGACTTCCTGGGTTTTGAGCACAGAGAGCAGTGGATGTGGAATTGGCTCTGGCTGTCAGTTCTCAGGGATCAAACTTGGGTCTCATAGCTCATTTAGAGCTGTTAGTGGACTCAGCCTGCGAGGATCTTTGTCATATATCCTATATGCAGTGGCAGTCCTCGTTTTATAGATGTACAGCAAGCAGCCTTTCATAAGGAGGTACTGACCAATTCTGAGGGCAAATTATCCCTCTCCTGAAGAGACTTTGAGATCCTTGATCGGGTCAGTGACCTGACTTTTGCAAGAGGAAGATGAGAGTTTGGTTATATCACTTCTGCACAGACCATAGTCGCATTTGCTTGCATGGCCCAAGGACAGAGGAGTCCTGGGGCAGGTGTTGAACAGCCTGGAACATGGCTGTCACCATTCACAAACCTCTGCTGGAACAACAGCTCAGAAGGGACATGCTGGGAGCATTCTCTGCGGAAAGACAGTAGTTGAGCACATCTCGAGTTAGAGCTTGGAACCTACAGAGGATTCTAAAGTTTGAAAGAAATGTCAAAATTTTTCTGTAAGGATCCTTCAGCTAAGTTGTCACAAATGTAGAGGTGTCTCAGCCATCTCCTGTCCTGTGAACTGAAGAACCTGTCCTTTCATTCAGCTTCAGGCAAGGAATTACCAAAATTTGGGCTACAAAGATGATAAAGGGCGTGGAACACCACTCTTATGAGGAAAGGTTGAGAGACCTGGGTCTGTTCAGCACTGAAAAAAGAAGACTCAGAGTGGATCTGATCCACATCTATAAATATCTAAGGAGTGGGAGACAGAAGTATGAGGCTGGACTCTTCTCAGCAATGCACACTAATAGGATGAGGGGAAATGGCCACAAACTGAAGCATAGGAAGTTCCGCACAAATGTGTATGGGAACTTCTTCACAGTGCAGTGACGGAGCACTGGCACAGGCTGCACAGAGAGGTGGTGGAGTCTCCTTCTCTGGAGACATTCAAGACCCACCTGGACGCCTACCTGTGCAACCTGGGCTAGGGAGCTGCTTTGGCAGGGGGGAGGGACTCGATGATCTCTAGAGGTCCCTTACGAACCCCTACAGTTCTGTGATTCTGTTCTGCTCAGATTCTCTTGTGGTAGGGTCTAAAAAGTGTTTCCCATTCTACCCCCTTCCCCAGCCTCATTTTGTTTATAATTGCTTTGGAAAAACAAGCACAGGAACTAGGAAAAACAAAAAGACCAGTAAAACTGTTCTTAATTCAGGCCTCGTTTGTGCCATCTGTTCAGGATCTATTTAAGCACTGTCAAGAGAAAGAGGAGGTGCCCCTGAATTTCAGCTGTGCTCTGAATGAATCCCAGTAGACTTCCCGTTCTGGAGCCTACAGCTTGCTCAGCAGAAGACATTTGAGAAGAAAAATATCTGTAAGTCCTGAGAGTAGGAGGATGAGGTCTCCAACTGCTGGGGAACACAGGGGGAGTGTTGCAGCCAGGAGCATCTCCCTGCTGGAGGGTCAGGTTGTGCCTTAGGAAAAGGTTCTTCACCAGAGGTAGTTGGGCCCTGGAACAGGCAGTGATCATGGCCTTGAGCTCCCAGAGCTCTTGAAGTGTTTGGGCAACACTCTCAGACATAGGGTTTGAATTTTAGGTGATCCAGGAGTGGAGTCAGGAGTTGGATTTGATGATCCTTGTGGGTCCCTTTCTACTCCTCTTCCTTGTTTTATACTCTGTTTTATATGTTCATTTGTTCTCTGTAAACTCCCTCCCCTCCCTTGTTTATTATGATCTAGCTAAGTAAGCAGGCTGGCTGTGTTTGGTGGCTATGAACTGAAGTCCTTGATGCATTTCAGAGGCAAGAACACATATAATGTATTATTAGATGGCTTACCCCTTCTTTTCTTGCAAAGGTCTACTCAGCCCCTGCAGATATGTGAGCTGCTGGGCTGCCTTGTCAAAACCTTGCCAAATATTGGCTTTACAAAGGTGAAATCAAAGTGCTGTCAATAACTCTGAATGTTTGTGGAAGCGTTCTTTGCTCGCTTTGCCTTTCCTGAAACATATCTTAAATGTTGCTGTATCCAACCCATTCCACTGCCCTTTCTTCCCCTGTAATTTTGTAGGTCAGTCTCTGGAGTCTTGTCCTTTGTATATGTAGAAGCACTGATTTTATGAGAACTGTTCAGACACATTTGCTATGATTAAAATTCTTTAAAATGATTTTCAATAGACTAGTGTATGCTTTTCTTTTTTAATACAAAAAGTGAAATTGGCTGGGACATTCACTCATCGGTTCCACCGAGAGCTTTAATAGAGTTGCGCAGTAATAAAGGCAGGCTGAGATCCTCAGCCAAGTTTCAGATGTGTGGAGGTGACTTTCAAGTGGTCCATCGGAAAGCTGCTTTTATGCACTTGTGAAAAAGAGGTAGAAAAGCGTCTTGTGAATGGTCACACCCCCCCATCTTTCCTTGGGCAGCTTTATCTCTACAAGTTTGATGCAACTGTGCCCTTGCCGTGGGTGCAAGCCTGTGTCCTGTGGGACTGGAGCTGTTGTGGCATCTCCCTTTGAATGCTCTTTCTGATACCTGACTGCACACTTCCTTGTGCATGCACATGCCTGGGCTCACACGTGTTTAGTGATGCTCCCATATCTCCTCAGCTGACACACGGAATATAAGCATGAGATTAGTGGACTACAGGTATTAATGAATATAAACCCAGCATCTTCTGGCTATCTCTGAGGATTTACAACAGCCAAGGTGAGGACATATATACAGATAATTTTTTTGTATTCAGCAAACTGTTGTTTCCAGTGAGTGTATTGCTTTGAGCCAAAGTGCAGCTCATTTTCCTTGTAAATCTTCCATTTTAAAGTCAGGTTTCCCATGGAAATGAGTCATGTACGCTTACACTGAGTCACTGTGTCCCTTCCCAATGACCTTTCAAATGAAATTTAACATCGTGATAGCCATCCAAAAGATAATTTCTGTTCTGATGATATGTGGATAAGAAGAGTAAAAGGAAAAGAGACCGTGACTGCATATGTGCCAAACCAATGAAAAAGGTGCAGCGTGGACTTGAATCTTATTAGAAAGTTTGTATGGGAGAGATGCTCCAATAAATGACTCAAGCAGAAGAAAAAATTAAATTGGGCCTTGCAGTGAACAGTGAAACCAGTCCATGGGAAATTAGACTTTATTTATGCTTCTCTACTAGTAATTCCTTCTCTTTTGACATGCAGCCTCTCCTAGCATTTTAAATATATATTTTATCCTTGAATTGTGGATTTTGGTGGTACTGGCTGCCTGTAAATAGCCTGGGGCAAGTGGAGTTCTGCAGCTGCAAGAAACTGAATTCCTTCATTATCAGTGCCATACCACAGCTTTCACAGCGTCACTTTCCATTTAGTGACTTTTCACAATTAGGTGTGGGTCATCCAGTTTCACTGTGATATGACAAATGCCAATTGGCAGAAATGTACAGAAACATTCTTGAAGAAAGGAAAAGCCTGAAAATTGTGTATTTTCCTATTTTTTTTTTTTTTTTAATATCAAAAGCAAAGCAAAACCGAATAGTGCTCTGTCATTTGTGATTGCTTAGTAAATATGATGGTTTTTAGCCGGGATGAGCTAAGAGTATAAATCAGGTTTGTCAGGTGAGATAGCATGTTTTATTAGATGAAGCGATAAACTGAGGAAGAAAACAAGGTTTTTTTGTGCCCCCAAGCTCTTCTTCTTCAAGCCTGAAATAAGAGCAGCCTGCATCAAAGCAAGATACAGGCAGATGACAGTTGCCCTGAATTTACCTTAGTTATGCCACTTGGTTGGAGTACTGAGACAGTAAGGGAGATGTCATCCACACAGGGGAGAGGAAATTCTACTGAGAGACAGGAGAGCTCACAGTCTCTGTGAAGAGGTGGCTTCACTAGTGAAAAACTGAAGTGGTTACATGAGAAAAGTACTGAGGGAGAGCAATAATGTGGCATGAAATACCCAAATTCGGTAGGTTCCAGTCTAAGCAGTGAGGAAATCTCAGGACCCACTGTTAGCTCCCAGGCTAGATGGAAGCTTTCTTGAGCAGCAGTGCTTTTTCTCTCCCTAACCATCCACCAGTACACTGGAACAGGCTGCCCAGGTGCTGGACACACCGTGCCTGGAGGGTTTTAAGGGTAGATGTGGCACTGAGGGACATGGGCACGGCGGTAATGGGTTGGTTGTTTCACTAGGTGATCTTAGTGGTCTTCCCCATCCTTAACGATTCTTTGATTATGCTTGTGTCACAGGCACTGTACAGGGTGTGTAGGACATGTTTTGAGAGAGGCTGGGGTCAGTCTGGGACAGCAAATGCAGAAAAATGAGAGATCAACAGCATCACAGAATCATAGGGGTTGGAAGGGACCTCTAGAGATCATCGAATCAATTAAGGTTGGAAAAGACCATGAAGATAATCTAGTCCAACCACCAATCTATCACCACCATACCCACTATTCACAACCCTTAGTACCACATCTGCACATTTCTTGAACACCTCCAGCAACAGGGGGGCAAAATGGGGCCAGAGTCATTTTGCTGCTGGGCCTTCTCCCCTGTGCCTGCATGGGAAGCTGGGTGGAGGAACTCAAATATGTGAAATATGTCTCATCAAAATCACCCCTTTACCACCAGCTGAAGGCATTATAAAAGACCACTGATAGCTGAAGTCTTATGCAGGAGGACAGGTTAAATTACTGTGCAGTTCCTCACGGCCTCGTAAGCAATGAATCTGTAAAGCCGTGAAGTGGGTTGCTGCTTTCACCATGGAGGAATTCATCACTGTAGCCAAATTAATGACTGCTTCTCAGAAGTTTCTCCTGCTACCTGAGCACTGATTTGCTGCCCACTGTTTGTTATCTATGGCATTTTTAACTTTCGCCCAGATGAGTATATTGCTTTGTGTATTTAATGCCTGAGCACAGCCTACCTAACCTTGATGTTGTTCATTGTTTCACTTTTTTCTTTGTCTGGGATTGATGATGGTAGTGTGACAGACTACCCAGCAAAGAACTTGCAGTTTATTTCCTTTGTGGCCGTTCCCTCCAATCCTTTGAATGGGCACGCTTGCATGTTGACCTTGTGTTAGGAGCACAAAGGCTGAGATGTTTCATTGCTATGTTAGATTGTGCAGTCTCCATCCGAAGATGAAGTGCACGGTTCTCTGTGGTGCCAGAGAAGGAGGAGTGAAGCAAACAGGTCAGCAGAGTGGCTGCAAATGAGCTTGTAAAGTCATAACTGCAAGGCATAACACCAACTAGCTGATACGCTTTGCTGTCAGTGTTACGTGAATAAACACCCTGAGCTGCCTTTAGCCAGCTCAGATTATTGCCAGCATTTTCCTGATCTGAGCTTATCATTTAATTTTTTTTTCTGTATGCTTCTGTCAGCTGTCAGGGGTTGAGAGCTATGGAGCAACAGTCAGAAGGCCGCAGGGCAGGACCTGATTACAAAATGTAATGGGTTAAATTAATCCCATAAAAATGAGTAGGAGGGTGTTGGTTGTGCTCCCTGGCAGATCTGGAAATTGTAAGAATAGAATAAATACATTGGCATGGCTGACACTGAATATGCAGTGGTTTTCACTTTGATGCTATCTGTTACCACAGAACACCAAGGCTGTTAGCTCCTCTTAATTAATTTGGGCCTCTTATCAGCCACGTTAAGAGCTTTGGTGCTGAGGCATCTGATGATTCAGCACCGTCTTCAAACTTGTATCCAGGATGGATCAGAATCTCTAGACTTCAAAAAATGAGATGTCTCTAAATTTCAGGTTTTGGAGCTAGCTGATGTGCTCTCATCCTGCCTGTGCTGAGGAATAAATAAATTAAAATAGAGCTGTGACTTGGGACATGTTCTGTGCAATCAAAACACATGAGTAATTAAACGAACAAGCCAGTGGTTTTATTCCTTCCTGCCCTGGTTAGAAGGCCGCTAGGAGTAACTGTGGCACGCAAACAGCTCCCAAGCTACTGTTCAGCTTAGCAATGTCCCCAGCCTAATTAATTGGTCACGGGTGCAGATGGGCACATTAATTGCACCCATGTATCACTTTTGAGTGGCTCCAGTCATGCCTGTGTAACGGGAACAATGCAACTCGAGCAGGTTTTCGTGACGGTCCTACGTGGAGCGTGGATAAATCATGAAGGCCCAGTTCTGCCACCTTTATTGTAAGGGAGCGAGACACCGCGTGAGGAGTGGTGTTTGGAGCACCAGGACTAATGGTGAATAAAATGCTCTCAGCATGACTAAGTATTGCTGAACAGCAGATTAACACACTAGGCCAGGCGCTTATCTAATATTAAGTGTTTTCCTCTACTTACGCCCTGAGATTGTTGTCTCTGATTACGTTTGTTTCTTGGGTTTTTTTTTTCTTTTTTCTGTGTACACTCAAATATTGATAAAAGCTGCCTACGCAGAGACTGAGGGATGGATAAGGTCGGTGTAATACAGTAAAAATAAAGCACCTGGGTGGAGTTCATCTGCTAAATCTTAGGGCTGTACTTAAGCTATTATTATCTTCAGCTGGATATAAAGTACTAATGTACCTCGGCAGGAAAACAAATTTACAATTGCTTCGATAGTAGTTCCCTTTCCAGGAAGAGCTAGAGTAAACAAAGCGTAGGCTGAAACAAAGCCAGGCTGCCCATGGACGTATTGAAAGAGGCCTTGTTGAAGTCAGAATAGTTGTGTGCTATTAAACTGACACAGACTCACTTTGCCTCAGGGTTTCTACGGCAGACACGCAGTCCTGAAGCTGCCTTTCAGAGACATGCAGCAGTGCAGTGGTACCCCAGCTGGATAAAATCCTCCCCTGTCCATGGGCTGCCATCATGGCACCTTTGGCTGAGCATCCTCTCCATAGGAAACCTACCCCTGGTCAAAGCCCCCCAGCACTGTCCTGTCTTGCAACTCCCCTGCTGGCCTTGCATTGGCTATGTCAGGGTTGGGCCCAAGGAGGATCTCCCTTCCCAGTGTCCAGCTTTCCCCCAGGCTTCTCCACAGCTCTGTCTCTTTGGTGGCTCTGTGCCAGTCTCCTGCTGCAGTGTGCAAGAGAGGCTCTTGTTTACACCTCCTTCCACAGCTTGAAGGCCCTGCATCTTCCTGGCAACATTTCTGGGAAAAAGTGGCAGGGCTGGAGCACTGGGCTTGGTTCACCAGGTGCCTGGTAGAAGCAAAGCAGGATATAGGGCAGTAGGTGTTTTACCAGTTAACAGTCTGTGCCCCAAAATATTGAATTCGTTGCCTATACCAAGCGTTGGTTTTGAGGGTGAAGACTTCAGTTTCCTCACCTGGCCTATTCAGAGTCTGGCAGGTGACTTCATGTCTTAGGGACATGGTTTAGTGGGCAATGGTGGTAGGTGGATGGTTTGACCAGATGGTTTTAGAGGTCTATTTCAAACTCTCTATGATCAGTGTGTGTAGGCATTCAAGCATTCTTGGGTAGCACTGTTCTTTCACCTCACTGATTAACACAGACCATTTTTCAGGTGCCAGTAGGCAGAATATTGAATGGAGAATCTCTGAGCTCTGCTGGCACTGAGCACGATGCCAGACCGTGCCCTGCTCATGTGCTCTGAGCCATAATCATCGACAGACCTAGGGGCAAGAAAGTTCCCTTTGAGTGTTTTTTGGTTTTGTTTTTTTGGTAGTGGGCAGGAAAGCTTGGCTACTGGGGTCTCCGACACACACCTGCCAAACAGACTGAGATACTGGAGAGCTGTCAGAGGGAGATGATTCCTCCTCGCCCTCTGCAGACCCATAATTTGTATTTTGGAGGAGTGTTGCATTCCTGTAATATCAGGATATTTGGATGAAACTGAGAAATGAGATGGGGTCAAGCTAGATGCTCCACTGATCCCTTATAAATTTAAGTTTTCATAATGCTGTATTTTCTTTTCAGCTGTAGCACAGACCACTTCTGCAAGGCTAAAATGAAAAAAAGAAAAACCAACGACCAGCCCACCAGGTTGCTTTCAGACCTTGTGCAGCAACCGTTCTGAAATACCTCTTTACCTGTTCATATCTTGTTTTTAAATGAAGGCTCTGACCTTGATTACTTGAGAATACATGGCTGAATTCAAAGTGAGCTGCTTAAAACTTAAGATATTGTCATGTAGGATTTAATGCAGAAAGACATTTTAGAATATGGTTTGTATGAAAAGGACCACAAAATCTAATTGCATGTCAATTTATCAATCAAAACTGTATATTACTGTAATTAAAACAACATTCTCAATGCTTTGGAAATCAGTGAATGGTGGTAAGTTCAAAAGCAAGCTGCAGTATAAAATTCAGACAAAGCATATTTTGTTCTTTGCTAATGTAGGTGTCCATTTTAGTGACTGTTCCTTCTGTGTGCCTGTATGGTTTTCACCTGACAGCAAGGATGATGGAACCGTTTGTTAACAGCAATTATCCCTCAAAATATTCTGTGTGAAACTTAAAAAAATCAAAACAAAACAAGAGTTCCTTCTCATTTACCCAAAACCCTGTGTGTAGCTTGAGAACATTTAGCACAAGCTGAAGCCTTATTTAGCACAAGCTGAAGCCTGTTTTATAAATGTCTATATATGCATGTGTAAAATGTATTTGCATGTATTTATATGTGTATATATATGTGCATGTGCTTAGTGTTACGCATGTTGCAAAACTTCACATGGCATTCCCCAAGATGCCTCATGAGCGTGGCATTTGTTTTCATAAGGTTATAAAAAGCTTGTCGGGAAAACCTTGCAGAAATCCATTATCTAAAGTAAGGTTGGAGTTCTCACTCTCCAGTGCAACTCGCCTCTTCGTGGTGCTTTTCAGTTTTGCAGGGAACGCTCTCTTCCTGCTCTGTGTCTTTCGATGCTTTCACGCATGCATGCAAACAGGAATACTCTCCTGTGATGTGACTCCAATGATCTGGTGCTGTTCCTCTAACTTTAAGGACCATTCTCTCTCATCTTTTGAATCACTGAATGTGAATATGCAAACCGATAGATATTATATAGTGATGCGATATGTGCACTTGAAAATTTGCAGGATTGATTCACGAGCCAACTGGATGCAGACTGCAGAACACTGCGTGCTGACTGTGAGCACCTCAGTGTATTCTCAGCTGTCCTTCTTTGCTCAGCAGTCATCAGGAAACTATTCAGAGGTATGTGAAAGTCAACAGTATGGTGAACTGTATCAGTAGAGATCACTGGTTTCTTTTTGCTGATAGACTTTTGAATTCAAAATAAAGTATTCATTCTTTGCAGCTGCGTTCTTGCTTCTGCTACTCTTCCTTTGATTCAGTATTCAAGGAAAGCAAGAACAAGTGGACATTCCTGAGCTCAACACCCAAATTACAGAGCATCTCTGGGAGTTTTCTGTGGTAGCAGAATGCAGCTGAGTCTCCTGCCCATGGCAGGTTGTTCTGTTGATTAATGTGACCTTCCTTTTTTTTGCTCTAACACTCTTGGATTTTTTTTCCCTCTCAAGCTTCTCTGAAGCTGCTGCCAGAGCACCACATTTTCACACTTACAGTCCATACCCCTTCAAGGACAGTGGGAACACTGCAGAGGAGCAATTTGTATGCTCAGATAACTTGCATAACTTGGAACTGCATCCTGAAAATACACAGAGTGGCCTGTGGGAGACCACATACTGGAGTTTTACTGGACACAAGAAATCAGGATGGCTTGAAGGCAAAGAGACTACTGGGAAAAAAGGCACTGGAGCAAACGTCCCTTGCATTAACCATCTGTGCGTATAACCTAAACTGTTGCTGAATTGCAGTGGTTTCTCACAGAATAATAACAAGTTATGTGTCACTCCTTTCATTTTCCCCTCTGTGCATCTTTCACTTTTTTTTTCCCTCACTTGCGGTGCCACAGTTCATTGTTCTGTGCTTATGGTTGTCACCTTAAGCAGGAGAAGAAAACATCATTTCCAGGATAATTCCAACCATGGCATTTTGGTCAATGTGTAAAATGGTCCAGGTCCCTTGGGTTTCTTCAAAACGCTGCTGTGACAGAACTTATTTGGGCTTTGTTTGCAGTCGTCATGGTTCCACCTGGACAGCAGGTACCTGAGCTTTGCTCCTTGTGCAATTTGCATGGAGGAGCTGTGCTAATAGCCCATAGAGAAAGCTGGGGGATCAGATAACACCTCTCTCATTCCATACTCATCAGGGAAAAGTACTGTTTCCCTCTGGATTTTAGAACTGCTTTTATCACAGTGTCTGCAGACTGAGCTGACTGTTTAACTGAACTGAATGTTGGAAAACAAAGACACCTCTCTGGCCTTTTGAAGCAACAATGAAGCTGCCACCTCAAAACCATCAGGGATGTGTACCTTTCTCTCCTGCTCTGAGCCAAAGGGCAGTTACTCTCCTATTAGCTTTTCCGTGAGCTGACTTTCTGTTTATTGATTTTATGACCTTTCAGACACTGTCTGTCAGTCTTATGCACTCACAGCTTCACGAGGATCATTTGTATGGTCAGAGCTAAGAAAATCTTTCTATTTTTGGTTACTTCAGAGTTGGGTAGTTTCATAAAGTCCTCTGGGCCAGATGCTGATATCATTTCTCACCTCCAGCAGTGCTGTGCTTTGCAGGCCAAATCAATGCAGCTGCTCCGTGAGCCAGAAGAATTCAGACCACAAAATTAGACTTTGGGGTCCACTTTTGCTTTCAGTGAAGTCTGGGAGGAAGGTCCTCCAGGGTCATGGTAACTACTTGTGTGCAAACTTTAGTTCATGCGCTCCTCTATGGAAATCTGGCTGTATGCCAATGTTGTTGAATTCTGCATCTAAAAATAGCTTCCTTTGTGCAAATGAGAGGTTTGCTTTATTCGTGATTCTTCCTTTATCCCTGACTGATTGTTTCTGTCTGTCAGTAGCAACAAAGCCTCATTGTTTTGCTGCTCTGACCAGGACCATTAAATGGATCCTATTTTCAGAAACTGCTGAGCCTCCAGGCCCTTGAGATGCCTGATCTTTGGGGTTTCACCTTAGAAGGCCTAAAATGGTGGGAGCTGCACCCCCTCCCTGCAGCAGTATTGGCCTGGGATGCAGCTTTCTGCTTCTTGATCATTTAAGCCCACCTAGTTTCTGACTGTCAGGGAAGTAGAGATAGTAGATTGCTCTTCAGATTTTCATCTCGGCTTTTTGCTGAAGATAATTCCACATCTTTGCCAAGTGATCTCTCACTTTCCTTTGCTTTTATCCTGCTGACCATTTATCCTCTATTCATTGGCCTCACAAACAATCTCATTTTTCATCTCTACTTCTCCATTTGCAGGCACTTCAGGCTCCT
Source organism: Odontophorus gujanensis (assembly GCA_013399175.1). Taxonomy (NCBI): domain Eukaryota; kingdom Metazoa; phylum Chordata; class Aves; order Galliformes; family Odontophoridae; genus Odontophorus; species Odontophorus gujanensis. The sequence goes on along the minus strand of VXAB01005605.1, from coordinate 3,620 downwards.
GCCCGTTGTTTTCTCCTTGCAACAAGCTCATTCACATTCCATATTCTAAACCCACAATGTGATCCATTGAACAGAAAAGTGCTTTTGCTTTGCACTGTTTGCTTGAGACGATGCTGGAGAATGACATTATAAGTGAGCTCCTATATCTGAATTGCTTTGTCCTGCTTACCAAAGTCAGTAGAAAATGGCAAGGAGCTTTCAGTTTGAGGGTGATCAACTGCTTCTCTTCCTGCTGATCTTACGTCTTTGCTCCCCTCCTGTTTCATGGGAGGCACCAGTTTCACTTTTTAGGTTCATGGAGGGGATTTTGAAAAGAGCAGTTCACCACAGTTTCCAAAAGAGGACAGAATGGAGGTGGTCTTCAGGTATGAAAAGAGAGGGCTGAATTGGTTCAGCCACACTCACAGCGAATCCAAAAGAGCAGTTCACCACAGTTTCCAAAAGAGGACAGAATGGAGGTGGTCTTCAGGTATGAAAAGAGAGGGCTGAATTGGTTCAGCCACACTCACAGCGAATCCAAAAGCATTATTTTCTCTATTCTGATGGTCAAAGTGAGTCTAACTTTTCAAATGTTATCAGTTTTGCTTGCTTCAGCAGTATTGGAAATGCTGGAATATCACTAGGAAGACCCTTGCCCAGCTATCTCCAGCCAGGCTGGACACAGGAAACGTAAACTGTGAGAATCCTGATTTCAGAGGTTCCAGCCTGTGTGCTGTTCAGATCATTGATACTAATGGGGAAACTCACTCTTCACCAGTGTAGTTCAGCTCATAAACTGCACATAATTACCTAAACTATCTAAATTATCTAAATCACTTTTTAATTCTATAACCAGATAGGTGGCTGCTTTTGACTTGCATCAAATGGGAATTACCTAAGATCATCTGAGTACCAATTCATCATCCATAGATTAATGTGATGATATTGCCTGGATGTGCTACCTGTTTTTACAGATTTTCTCAGTTTTCTTTTAACCTCAGTCATATTCTACATCCATCAAGGTCTCAGTCAAGCCCATTGACTATTGCTGATGTCAATGTCCGCATTTATAGAGTGGGAAAACAATATCATGAGGGGCTAAAACTTCATTTTGAGACATAATGGGTTTCAATGTTTATCACAGTAGAGGTTATCATATGCTTTAGTACTTACAATGGTTACTATAGTTATTCAAGGCATCCTTTCATATCATATCATAAAAATGGCATCTTTAAAAGTTCAGAAAAAAAGGATTTTATATATGAGCTTGAGAAGAAAGTTGTCCTCAGGAGTAGGACCATATCCTTCCTATTACCCAGGGGAGTTCATTAGCACAAGGTTATTATTATTATTATTATACTTGTATGTTTATGGAGGCCACTCTTCTTTCCCCCCAACACTGCTCACCTTGCAAGGGCTCACCTGCCATGGGGGAAAGCTGCTCATGCAGAGTCATCGAGGTTGTTTCTTATGGCGTGGTTGACAGACTTAGAAGAAGCAAAAGGTGTGCCTGGTAAACACGGACAGGAATTTTCTGGAATAGTGATTTAAGATAGATTTCTGAAGGTATTTAAGAACTTTTTAATTTAAAATGTGCAATATGCTGCCTTTGGTGGAGTGGAGTTCTAGTCTCCGAAAATCCACTGGAGTTCAGAAAATTGAATCTCAAAGCAGGCAAGTATAGAAAGACAACATGAACAAATCAGAAGTTGTTTTTTCTACAGGAGCGGTGAAATTCAGATAACACTTGTGACTAATGTACTGGTTAGCAAATGGTTTGTGACCTGCGCCATGTACAGCCACAGTGGAAGTTTACGTACTCTTCTGTGCATGCATTTTTGAAAAGATTTTTGAAAATGAAACACTCCCAACAATAAAGGAGTAGAGAACGTTTTTTAGGGACTTGAGAATCTGATGTTGAATCAAGACTTCTGTATCTCAGTTTATTTTTTTTTCAGAAATAAGAATCAAGAGGTGATAAGTTTATAGTGAAGAAGTTCCTTCAAGGAGAGAAAGCAGTTCCCGCACTTCTGTGGGGGTGATCCTTCTGGGTTTCCTGGAAGCTGAACATACCATCAGCTCTGACCGCTGCACTGTGACACTAAGTTGAAGGCTCCAACTTCTGGAGTCAGACCAGTCAGTCAGAGGGGAAGACAACCTTTCCTTTGCAACATGGTAATACCAGGGCCAATTCCAGTGTGAAGACCTTGGAGCACATTTTCAATTGTCCTACCACACCCACACATCCTTAGTGCAGATTTGCTGTGTTCTGACATACATCTGATCAGTCTGATGAAAGGTGGACCACATGGGTGATGTTTTCCTAGCAATGACATTGTCACAGCAGCTGTGAAACAGTAGATCATCTCCATTGGTGATGATTTTTACAAGCATGGCACGCAGGCCTTGCTTCATTGCTGGCAAAACTGCATAGCTAATAGTGGTGACTGTTGAAAAATAATGTTTTGTAGCTGAGAATGTGCTCTATTAACTAACGCTATTGGTTTTTTTTAGATCTGTGGCAGGTTTCATGGAAATAAATTGGAGGCTTTATTTTCGGAGTGAACTACATACTATCATACACATGGCTCACTGCCTTACAGTACTGTCTTTGAAGAAGGGCTCTTTCCCAGCAACTCTTTTCAGCAAGGAAATTAGATGGATGTTCCAAAAAAGGGAACAATTTTCCAGTGTCATTCAACACTGAAGACCAAAAGGAAGCTTGTGTTAAACTCTGATATGCCAACTGGCAAATTCAAAACCACTCTGTGCTTTTAATATAGACACTAACAAGCTGAACTGCATGACATCATGGCTTGCCAACAGGAAACCTTCATTTCACGCAGCTGCATGCCTACTACTTTACCTAAGTTCAAATACACCCACGTATCATCTAAGGGCAGATCTGAAATGATAAGAAAGCCATGAACGAAAGGAAGAATTTGATTTTCCACATTGGTGACCAGTACAAGTGTGCCGTATCAGTGTACAGCCAGTATCGTTTATGCTATTACTGAGACAGAAAAAATAGCAACAAGTATAAGCAGAAGTTCAGCAATTTGAAGTATCTTTCACACTGACATCACCTTCTTTTTCTTCCTCGTGAGTATGTGTGTTTCTTCCTTTCATATTCCCCCCTCTTAGTTTACTGAAGAGGTACAACTTGATGGCAGTGAAGATGATGAAAATGTAACACGATGCACATCTGATCATAAAGAAACCCAGTAACTAACGTAAAACTGTTACAGAAACTTGACAAGTGTGACGACATAAAGATAAGGAGGCCAATTTCTGTAATGCCACTTTCTGCTTCTTAAGAATTGAATTCTATGTTGGCTGAAAGGGCATTAATATGAACTGTGTTTTTGTCTCTGTGCACATCTTTCTACATGACTAGAAAGTGCAGACACAAACTCTCAAAAGCAGATCCCATCTCAAATCATCCTGCTGTGACAAATGCAGGAACTTCAGAGGAAGGAGAATGCATTGAAGTGTAAAGAATCAAACTGAAACCCAGTAACAGCACACAACCATTTGATCTACTTAATTTTAGAAATGTTCAAATTATGTCATGATCTTTGGCTTAAATTCTGTGATTAAAATGGAGAACAACTTAAAATGAGGTGTCTGAGTTTCAGTTT
>VXAB01005604.1:0-10156 GCA_013399175.1 Odontophorus gujanensis | reverse complement strand
AATAATAATAATAAAAAAACTACTCTTCATGTCTGACAAATCTTGGCCAACATCCGGCCATCTCCTGGCCAGAGTAAACACTGCACATAACCCACCACACACAGGTTCCAGTGACATCTTGCCTTCACCACACACATACTCAAACAAAAGTGAAAGAAAAAAAAGGGAGGGTGAAAGCAGAAAGTGGAAAATAAATAATATTACAGATTATTGAATCACACAAGCAGTGTATGTGAACCCAGGTGGAAACATTTAGCATGTTATAAAATACACTTTCCTTTTAAGAAATAAAAATTACATTGAAGAGGAGACACTTCCAATGCAAGTTTTGTGCCTGGACTAGAAGGCTCAAAAAGAAATGTTATAGAGCTGTGTGTTGTTTCTGCACTTCTTGGCACCAGAAACTGACACATATGTTGCTGCTTTCCCATTAAAATTCAGATTTAAGTTAGAATGTGATATCAATATGTAGCAAAAGGGAATATCAGAGTAGTCATCCACTTACAGAGAAGTGGTGATATAGGAAAGGCAGAGCAAGGAGTGGTGTAATCCACAGTATGCTTCATATTTCAAATCCACAGTACAATGTGGACAGGAAAACTTTGGGGACTGAACATGAGGGTAGGATAGAAGCATGATGAACTGCAAGAGATAGATGGGTGCAGGGCAGGGAAAAGTTTCGGTGGCGACAGGGTTGGTTTTCCTTCACAATGTCTTTTATGATGTTGTTCTGGCTTTAAGATTAAAAACAGTGCTGATAACATACCAATGTTTCAGCTGTTGCTTTACAGTGCTGCACAGAGTCAAGGATCTTTCAGTTTTCAGGTCCTTGTACTTTTCTCCCAGCAAGGGACAGGGGGTCACAAGGAACTGAGAGGGAACGGAACCAGGGTGGCTGACCTAAACTGTTAGAAGGGATGTCCCATACCATATGGCATCAAGTGGAAAAGCTATAAAACTGAGGGGAGTGGGCCAGGGAGCTGAGGGTGGGCATACATTGCTCAGGGACTGGATGGGCATCAGTCAGCAGGTGGTGAGCAATTGTATTGTGCATCACTTGTTTTGCATATATGCGCATGTGTACATTATTATCATTAGTATTCTTTCTCTATTCTTTTTCTGTCTTGTTAGATAGCAGCAGTAGAACCTATAGATTCTACTTCGATTTTCCCCTGATTCTCTCCCCCACCCCATTTGGAGGACGGAGTGAGGGAACAGCTGTGTGCTGTAGAGCTGCTGCTGGGTTAATCCATGACAGTGTCACAATGGCAGAATGCGAAATACTATGGGATGGGGTACAAAAACAGAAGTTTTCATATCAAGAAAAATGTGAGGGAAAAGCGTGCACATGAGAGGCTGTCAGTGAGACACTGCAAGAGAGAAAATCATTCCCAGATTTCTCCCCTGAGGAAAGATGCACATCCAAGCAAAAGGAGGAACATGGGAAAATGAGTGGGGGAAAATGAGTAGAGGAAAATGAGAAAAGATAGACCAGATGGAAAAAGTGGGCTATTGGTTAATAGATCTGGGAAAGAAGATCCAGAAACAACTTAGAGAATATACAAAATAATCTTTTCTGCTTTTTTTCTTTGTTTGTTTCCCCTCTTTTGCTGCTTGGTAGCTGAAGTAGTTGTTCAATCAGGCCTTCTGAATTTCATTGGCTATAGAGTTAGATGATATTTTAAGTCAATTTAAAGTACTACTGAGTGATCATATGAGACTTAATTACTCCCAGAGCATACAAAATTTTAATATTTTTTTAAGACAAACTTCAACCAGTAAATGACAGAACAGGAGACAAAAAAGAAAGACTAAAGCAGAAGTAAGAAAAGACAAAAACACAGAAGTAAATAACCATGGACAGTGTTAAGAATCTGTACATGTATTCATATGACTTTTTTCTAATTACTTTTTCACTGGTAGGAAAAAAAAGAAGCCTAAGGAGACCTGCTTAATCTGGTGATGGGAGGAGTGAGCTTGCCTGACCACAGACAGCATTGCTACATCTGGGAGTTGCATCACCCTACCTGATCAAAACCACGGCCTTCAATGATGGTGTAACTGCATCCGTGGACAAGGAAAGGGCCACTGATATCATCTATGTGGACTTCAGTAAGGTTTCTGACATGGTCCCCCATAACATTCTTTTCTCCAAATTGGAAAGTTATGGGTTTGATGATTGGACTGTTCAATGGATGAAGTACTGTTTACAAGATCATTCCCAGAGAATGGTGGTCAGTAGGTCAGTGTCTGAATGGAGGTCAGTGACAAGTGGAGAGCCTCAAGGATCCCTGAAACCAATGCTCTTGCTGTGTCTTTATCAGTGATATTGAAAGAGAGATTTAGTTCACCCTCAGCAAGTTTGCAGATGACACTTAGCTGTGCAGTGCAGTCAATAATCCCGAGGGATGAAACGCCAACCAGAGAGACCTAGGCAGGATCAAGCAGTGTGCTCAGGTGAACCTCATGTCGTTCAATAAAATCTAACACAGCTTCTTACACCTGGGTCTCAGCAAACCCCATTATCAGTATAGGCTGGGGAATACTAGGGTGGAGCATATCCCTGCCTAAAAGGACTAGTGGATGGCAAGCCAGACATGAGACAGCTGCCCTTGCAGCCCAGAAAGCACTGGGCTGCACCAAAAGAAGTGTGGCCAGAAGGTTGAAGGAGGTGATCCTGACCCCTGTTCTGCACAGGTGTGTCCTCAGTACAGGAGTGACATGGACTTGTTGGAGTGCATCCAGAGGATGGCCATAAAAATTATTCAAGGAATGGAACACCTCTCCTACAAGGACAACCTGAGAGAATTATGGCTGTTCTGCTTGGAGAAGACTCTGGGAAGACCTCAGAGTGTCCTTTCACTATCTAAAGGAGAGCTCCAGGAAAGAAAGGGACAAACTCTGTAGCAGAGTCTGTAGTGATCAGGTAAGGGAAAATGGTTTCAAATGGAAAGAGGGGAGACACAGGTTGGACATATGGAATAAGTTTTTTTTTAAACAAGGGTGGTAAGGCACTGGTACATATTGCCCAGAGTTGTGGAGGAGTCTCCATCCCTGGAGACATTTAAGGTCAGGCTGCACAGGGTTCTGAACAACCTGACATAGCTGTAAATGTTCCCGTTTATTCTGGAGTAGTTGGACTAGGTAATCTCTAAAGGTCCTTTCCAACTCAAACAATTCTATTATTCTGTGATATCTGAGTATGCTTCATATTTCAAAGATAGGTAGTTGCCATGGATTAAACCTTCTCCTGTGACAACTTGGGAGTAGTAAGCAGCATTACAAAAGAGGAGTTTATAACCATGAGGATTCTCAGTTGTTTTTCCACCCATGTGAGTCATAAAAGTACAAACACTTTATAGACTCAAGACAAGACTGGGAAACCTGTTTCTGACAATGTCTGGGAGACAAAAGGATCAATTTTAAAGCGTTACATGCAGTACCATGTAGCCTATATATACAGTACATGTAGCCTATATTCAGCTTCTACAGGAAGGTTTGTCAGAGGGATAGTAAACATGATCTTTCCTGTGCAAACCAATTGTAATGAGTTGTTTTCTCCCAAAGGCTGAACTGTCCACCTCCATCATCATCACAACTCACCATCTTCTGTCTCATTATACTAACAAACCTGCTGTGAAGTAGAGCAATGAAGCTCCAGATCATCTGCCTTAGTTTCCAGGACACCCTTTCTTTGCACCTGTTTCTCAGTACATTAGATGAAGTGGTCCTTTCAGTGGTTTTAATCAGAAAATAAAGCTTACACGGTAGATAAAAGAGTTGCTGTTTCCTCTAGTTATGTACCTCTCATATCCAGTACGAGAGCTAAAAAGCTCTTTTGTTTTTAACTCTCAAAATCTGCTTTATACAGGAACATTTAGACCTAAATCAGGCGAGGCATTGCAGTTGGAGAAAACATGTTTCAGTGTCTTTCTTTCATCCATGATCTTCAGTATCCAGTTAGTAAACCTAGATCGTAGGCCCTGAATGACGTCTCTGGAGATCCTTAGTCCAAAAAGGCAAGAGGAAACCAGTAGTGGTATAAGCAGAGTTATTTGGTAATAAGTTTCTAGATGTCCTGAAGTCTTGAGTAAATTGAAATGACTGATACTGGAATATCCCTTTGGGATTCCAGGAGAAGACATGCGGTGTCTTGCTATTCCCTAAGAGAATAGTGCTGTGGCTGTTTACAGGTGCATGAGAAGGAAGTGGCTGTTGCAACGTCTTATTTGCATTTGTTAGCTTCCCTGGGCCCATACAGAATAATGCTGGAGGAAATGCAAACACATACATGCAGACAAGTGTTTGCTAAACATTCAGAGAGGGAGGAGAAGAAATGGAAACTGGCATGAAAAAAAAAGTAGCATGAACTGCAGCTGCACCATTTCTGTGTTTGTTTGGGAACTGATGGTAGGCCCTAGGAAATGTCTTGTCAGAAGTCCACTGTAGGGACTTCACTATTTTTTGCCTATCTTGCTGCACATTTTGTTTTGTCTTAGTGATGTGAAAGATCTCCTTCTCACACTTCAGTCAGTATTCAGAGCATTAGAGCCTGTGTAGCAAAAAAAAATTTGTCCTTGTGCTAGGAATGACCATGTAGCAGCCTTTGAACACAGAATCCAGTTCCTAAAACAGCTCATTAACTGTCACTTTTTAATGAGGAAAAGGACTTCTTCCATCTGCAAGGAAAAGTCTGAGGATCTCTGACAGCAAACTCAGCTATGTTGGGACCAGCAGAAAGGGTTCAGCTTGCTTTATTAATGGCTGGTGAAAAACACATATAACATCCACAATGACAAGGGAATAGTGATTAGATCACACAGGATCAGTCTGGAACAGTATAAAAAAAGCAAGGATCATATCTCAGGCTGAGTGCTCACTGTCTGCTTCACTCTACTAGGTGTTCTCTGCTCTAAAGCTTTGTGTCTGCCAATGCTGTTGCTTCTGTACAGCCTGGAAAGAAGTCAGAGGAATCTACTGCCCCATATCATATCAGATTTTTGTCAAAAAAAATGAATTTGTCAGAAATCATCCCCTTGATCATCCCCTAGTAATAGTCAGCTCTGATGAGCCTGTACCTCAAATACTGTGCTCACTTCTGGACCTCTCACTAATCATGTCTAGAGAAGGGCAGTGAAGCTGTGAAGGGTCTGGAGCACAAGTCCTGTGACAAACAGCTGAGGGAACTGTGATTGTTCAGTCTGGAGAAGAGGAAGCTTAGAGGAGACCTTATCACTCTACAACTGTCTGAAAGGAGGTTGTGGAGAGTTGAGGGTCAGCCTCTTCTCTCAGGTAACAGTGATAGTAAGAGATGTAATGGCCTAAGTTGCACTGGGGAAGGTTTAGATTGGACATCAGCAAAAATTTCTTCTCAGTAAAGCAGTCAGGTGCTGGAACAAGCTACCCAGGAAAGTGATAGAATCGCTGTCCTTGGAGGTGTTCAAGAAACGTTTGATGTGATGCTGAGGAACATGGTTTGTGAGCATGGTGGGGATGGGCTGATGGCTGGACTAGATGATCACAGTGGTCTTTTCCAACCTTGATGGTTCAATGATTCTATGATATAAGCTTAAGAAAAGAATAGTCATAGGAGTACAGGCAAAATTTTCATCATTTGAACACATTATCTGTCTCACAAAAATCAAAATTAGAGACCCTTGGAAGAATAACACCAAATAAACAAACAATTCTACAGTGATAATACCCAACATCATCTTCCATCTCCCTGATATCTGCAGCCTTCAGAACCAGAATTGGCATCTTCATGTAAGATGCTTCTTGGAAAGTCATCCTCCACAAATGTGTCTAACTCCTTTTAAACACATATACACATAGAAAGCAACTATTTGTGTTTATTTTTCTATGATTAGAAGAGTCTGTTATTTTTGCTAGTTTTGTAGCTCATCCTGTATTTGTCTTTGGAAGAGCAAGTTTTACTGTGGCTCAGTTTCATGAAGACAGATGAAATATCAGTCTTCACAAAAGTAGGTCTAAAAGAAATATTCATAGTTCCACATTACTCCATAAGTAAATATATGGCAAGATGCTATGTTTATATTGTTTATATTCTTAATTAAGAATCCCAGAATTAACAGATGTCCTCAATCCTTTCATGTACAACCACCTGAGATATTGCCAAAGCTGTAATAGATTATGATACATTTGGAAATACACACACACAAAAAAATGCTAATTTTTATAAAGAAGTATTCATAAACAATTATTTGTACCTTTGGGGAAAATAGGTGCAGCACTGTAAACATTTGTTATAGTGGTGATATTAGGAAACAGACACAACAGGAGCTGTGCAATTGGAACTAAGCTACTGCAAATAATTTTGTTAAAGAACACTGTCAGCAATATTTATACTGTGTCCAAATTGTGCTAAGTTTTTTACACACTATTAGGAAGATAAGATCACATACCTATGGTGATGTCTGGCAACTTGCTCAGAGCCAAGAAGTCTGGCAGCTCTGCCGTGCTTGGTGCTGTTAACCAATGGGTGCTATGCAATACACCCCTGCACAGCACGGGAGAGTGCAGTGTTACCTGCTGAGCCCTCTGGCAACACAGATCCTGACCCACCAGTCATGGCAGAGAGTGGTATGGAATAGAATCCAAAGAAGGAAAACTGTCTGTCATCTGAAAATAATCATCTACCAAACAATATTTTGAGTGTAAATACATATGAAGAGTCTCCTTCTCTACAAATCCTCATTTGATGAAGGTGCAGTGGAAAGAGTTACACTCATCTGTCCCACATGCAAACTTTGCCTTGGTGTCAGTGTGGCTGTGTTCCATTCAGGCAACCCACTCTGTGTGTGGAGAAAATTGCAGGTGAGTTCATGAGTGCAGAGGAACACAAGGAATGAGTCCCTGCTACATAAAAACAATGGCATGAAAATGTGCATGCATAGGAATATAAACTATCACAAGATGTATTCATAAAGCGACACATAGAGAATCACATCTAAGCTCAGGAATACATGCTTAATTTAGTTCAGTAACATTTTATATTTGGAGATCTTGAAAATTCAAAAAATTGTATAATATTTCTCACCTGTATTCTTTCTTTTCAACAAGTTTTTATTTTCTGTGAATTTTCCTGATGTCATTTTAGATTAAAAATGAGTTGGGGTCAAGATTAAGTTTTCATCTCACCAGGATTTCTTTTTTACCACATTCAAAATTACATGGACTGTTTCTCTCCACCACAAAACATCTGAGGATCTGGACCAAGTGCCGCTCCGTAAACGTACAACCTAAAAGGTTAGTTGTTGTCTATCAGCGAAGCACTGGACTAAATCGACAGGACTGACATTAGGAACATCTGCAAACTGTATCCTCTACAAATAGTTCTAGCCTAGTTTTCATAAGAAAACAGGTCTTGTGAGACCAGAACTGTCTGCTCTGCCTTCTACTAATAATGCTTCAACCACGGACAAGTTCACAGAAGCACAAGGTTGTAGAGGTTGGAGGCACTTCGAGTGTTCACGAAGTCCCACCCCCTGATGAAGCAGGTTCCATATAGCAGGTCACACAGGAGGGCATCCACGCAAGTCTTGACTGCCTCCAGAGAAGGAGGCAGATGGAGAGGGTGAGGTTTTCCCAAGCCCAGTGGGGAAAAAAAAAAGAAAAGAAAAGCATACAGGCAGAGTTAGGGACGCATGTAGCAACCCCTTAAGGGGAGCTAGAGGACTGAAAATGGACAAACCCATCATGGAGACCTCATCCACCAAAAAGAGCAGAGCTCTGCCCAGGCTCAGCATAACTGATCCCTGCGAGACTGTCCTCTAGAGGCTGGCCCGCAGCTCTTCGCCAGTTTGATTTGCAGCTGTCTGGAGGACAGGCATTGCAACCCACTAGTATTGGTAGATGGGCACTGCAGATCTTGTAGCGACCGAATGTCTTCAACCAGCAGACCCGTCGCAGTTAGCGACCTTCCCGGTCTGTTTTCTCAGCATCTGCTGATGCTAGCGGCTGCCCACAGGTGGCAGTGAGCCTTCACTGTTTGCAAGAGGTGAACCAACATTTCCACCGAGCTGTGCCGTCTGTGGGCAACTGCGTTAACAGCCCGGTTCTTTCTGCAGCTCTGTTTGAGGAGCTCAGATTTGGCTTTCTCGGAACTGTGTTCATAGAGGTCTGGCTGTGCTTCCCAACCCTATCTGCAAATGCTGTAATATAATCTGTATGGCCAGGAAGAATTTGTAGGCTGGTCACGATGAGCAAGATGTGCTGAAGAATTAAATCAAATCTGCAATGCCAAGCTGTTCAAAAAAGCCGTGCTTCAAGAGGAATATTCTGCAGACAAAGCAGACACTCTATTGTCTATAACTGCCAGAACTTATCCCCAGTAGGAAAGGACGGAGTAAAGGAGGGGAAAAAGTACAACAACTGTGAACACCAATGGAGATCTGAAAAGCATTCCTGCTCTTTGGAGCAACAAACATTCCTGTCAGGAAACAAAGCTCCCCGACTTTTTTTTCCTAAGGATAAAATCACAGTTGTTTACATTTAAGTACTTCTCTCTCCCATGTCCTTTATCACAACAAAGTTATTTAGGTTTCCTATGAAACAGTGATATATATTCCTGATGTTCCAAAATACACACTGAGTGCAAACTTTTAAACCTGCATAGATAAATAGATAAGATTAGAGTACTCTCTCAACAAAAGCAATGGTGTTGAGTGGAAAAACAGTAAGTAGCACTTAGCCAGTCTGTCAATTGAAGATGATGTATAAAGTCTGGGTAAATTTCTTCCTCTTCAGTTGTTTTTTATTTTTTTTTTAACAGAATCAATAATTACATAAATGATGAAGGATGTTTCTTTTTAATTATTTTCTTTTCAGGAACTACAGCAAGCTTCAAAGTGAAGAGTAACCTCGGCAAACTGAAAAAACAAACAAAAGAAAAAAAAATGTAACTTTTCTCAAACAGATCCCTGCCCAAATATGAATGAATTGTGTAAGTTGTTTTTTTTTTCTCTGAGACAGCTGGGAACATCTGCCAAATAAACAGAGTTCTTTTGCATATGGTGCCACCTGCATCTTGATATGTAGCAACAAGACAAATTTTGCCATCCTGTATGCTTTTGCATCTTCACTGAACCCACAGGGGCTGCATGCATATAACTGAGTTTAATCCCAGTGAATCTCTGTTGTGTTGCCCAGTGTCTAAATCTGATGCATTTCAGTGGAGGTACAGGACATAACTGAGATCAATCTTGCACTGTGTATCTGTGAGCACCTTTAACAGAAAATTGTTACCAGTCTGGTATCCCAAGTGGAAAGCTTCCCCTAAATAAATGATATTTCTGACAAATGGAGGACTTAGCTAGTAAACAAATCCAGCAAAATGGGATGATTTTAAGATAAAAGTTTCTGTGAGGTTTATTATTTTCTTGTCTGCAAGCAGAATGTGAATCCATTGCTACGGTGTTTGAGCTGACGCAAAGATTGATTTGAGAGCTGCAGTTAATTGAATAGATGTCTGGGAAAGAGCCCTGAAGGCCACCAGGGCCCTATCTTTCCAAAACAGGGACAAAAGTGGAATTCCACGGGACAGGTTAATTGTATTTAGCAGCTGAACTGAGCTGATTTAGTACAAAATATTAAACTTTGTGAGCTCGATTCTTCTGTCCTCCTCAGGGATGACCCTGCTGTGGATGCATGGGACAGGTGGGAGGTTGACCTCTAGAGTTGGCAGTGCAGCTACTGAAGATGAGCTCCATTATGTTGTATTCCACCTGCCCCATGGCATCAGAAGAAGGAGGCTTTGCTTTCTCTCTGTCTCCCTGCGTAGAAGTGCAAGGCAGATAATGTCTGTGCCTTCAGAAAAAGTTTACATCTAAAATAGCCCACATTTTACCTTAGATATTTAGGACATTATAACTCTGAGTAAGATACCTCAAAGGAAATAACAGATAGAAATTTGCATTTTATATGCTGCTGAAATAGAAGAAACTCTTGAATACTTCGGGTTTTTTTATATGCCTTCTGCCTTTCACTGCCTTTTGGGCAGTGTCAGTTTCACATGCTCTGCATACAGCCATTTTATGCAGGAAAAATATTCACATCCAAAGCAAAGCCAGAATCATCTGGCACACAGTTCACAGGGACAGATGGTGCCACCTGCATTCTCAAGTAGACAATGACC
>VXAB01005599.1:189838-233068 GCA_013399175.1 Odontophorus gujanensis | reverse complement strand
CCCCCCCAAAAAAAAAGTAGGTGTAAATTACAAAATATCTGCATATTCTGCAATAGAGAAGAAAAATAATTTTAGACAGAACAAACGGGAGATCCCTAGATTTGACTTCAGAGCATCCAGAAAGGCCATCATGTTTAATAAATGTAAATAATCATTCATAAAATCTGTCCAAGAGATTAATTTCTGCTCTTGCTGAAGAATAGAATAAATGAGTAGGCTGAAATTAAGCCTCAGTATTGTAGTAGCTACTGAGAAGGAACTTATTTGGAAGTACTGTGTGTTAATGATTTATGAAAGAGATGCCCAGTTAGAAGAAGGGTAGGAGAATGCCTGATGCTGGACAAACATATGTTACATCTCTACCTCTGCACTTTGCAGCCTGGCCTTCCACTGCTATCAGTAAATCTGCAGAGCTTCAAGCAGTTCCACAGCACAGTATTATCCAGACTGGATTTGTTTGCCTGAAGCTACGTGGTTAATAAATGGCTTCTATGGCTCTGCCTACATTTCTGTTTGTGAGAGCAAAGAATTACCCAGGCAAGTGCAAAGGAAACCAGGAACATGAGGTAATCAGCCACAAGTCAGCAGTCAGTTGCCAAGCCACAGCTTTAGCAAGGAGTAGGAGCAACTTAAGAGCAGAAGGTAAATTTACAACAAAAGTGCTGCATCTTAACTCCTCCACACTGACACCTTACCACCATGCCTTCAGGTCTGGAAAAGCTTTTAGGATGACCTTTTCAGGAAGTAGAAGAGAAAGCAGAGAACCAATGGAGTCTGCCAGCTCTTCCAAGCAGATGCAGCCTTCTCTAGGTGACCTCAGTCCCTTAGAGTGAGCAGTTCGCGTCCTCTTCCCCTTCTGCCAGCAGCTATGTACATTCAAACCCTCACTTTGTCTGAATCACACACAGATGGAAGCCTCTGAGTTTCATGTCCCTTTGAGTGGTTCTTTGTTCACACTGGAACAAAGTGGCTGTTTGTTCCTGCAGCTCTTCAGGGATCACCTGCATTGTCATGGTCTGGGCAACCATGGGTGGAACCAAGACACAGGACTGGTTGTTTTTTTCCTAAGCCATTAATTAACAAAACATTTTAAATACTAATTCATATGCCTCCACAGCACAATACAAAAACAACCCGTTACTTACACAGGGTTATTCAGGCACAGCATTTTGTCACTTGGGATTAAGTATTGATAATGCTGGCAGCTTACGTCACTATATCTGCAATGTACAGAAATGCTTTTCAAGGCTCTACTGCTGCATAACAGTACAAAAGGGTTTATACCTAGAGGTGAACTCTGCTGAAGTTCATGCTCATCTCCCATGAAAGTAGCTGGTACAGCATCGCTTCAGACAGTTGACCTATCTGGACAAAAAATCAGCATGGAAATTTGATGGGGAGCAGTTAGAGGAATTCTACAGGATTAAAAGCAAAACTTTAGGACTGTGGAGTCACACATAGAAAGTTGAAGGCTATGCTGCAGACTGCTGATTTAAGATATTTAAGCTCTTCAATCATAAAATGGAGTTGGCTCAGGTTACCTCTTACAAGCTGTTCTCGACACACGCAGAATATTACGAGGCTCAAAAGTACTATGACAATGAAAACAGTTACAGACACTGCAATCCAGATGTGCAGCTTCCAGGGTAAATATCATACTTGTTTATAACCAGACTTTGGGAGTAGCAGCAAAGCTGAATGAAACATATTTGGACCTTACAAAAAAAAACCCCAAAGCTTTCCTTTCAAGCTCTGTATTTTGAAGGCCAGGCCTTTCGTCTCAGTTGTTCTCAGCAGCATTGTTCTAATGGACACAATAGCCATAAAGAACCCTGTGTTCTTATTTCTATTATTGAACTGCCAAGTGACTAGGAGGAAGTCACACAGAGCAGCACATTCAAGAGTGCCCACTCATACTGTGTTTTTGTATGCTCAGCTTAAATTATGAAGGGAGTCGATGTGCAGACACTTGAGGAAGCAACTTTTAGGAGGCATCCAGGACCTCTTAAAATCTCTTAAAACTAGTCAACTTCTCAACTGAAGCACCTTGCTTTGGAAGTCACTTGTAAGTATTTTCTCTATCATTTCTCTGGAAGTCATCACTGTTAAAATACTTCACTGGTGCAGCAAAGAGTCCTCAAAAGATCAGTTTACTTTTTTTGAGCATTTGACTCTCTTGAGATGCCAGAAAAGCACTCTCAGACTCACGATAGCTTTAATCAGCACTCATCATACACTCAGACACTATTGCATTTGTGAATAAAAGATACCATATGCTACTACTCCAAGCAGTTCAGGGGGTTAAGACATGTGGATGAAGCAGGCCAATTCTGGGGCTGGGTGTATATTTTTGCTTACTTTTTACTTAGGGCAAGATTCCCTCTTGAGTGACCAAAGCATGAATAACTAGATGCCTCTTGAAGGTGCCTGCTTAGAATTTGCTGAGGATTCATTCTCAGAAAATCCGCCCTCTTCAAAAACAAACAGTATCTGGAATCTTTTTACCACTTCTTGTAATCACCAGTCATGGAAGAGGCTTTGTGCTAATGGTGTACTTCATGGGTGCCCAACCCCCCAGCTTGCCTGGGCTGCACTGAGTGTAGAGGAATTGTCTTGGGCCACATATATGTAGGCCACTCCAAAAATAATACCTCCTATTTATTTTCATGGAAACTACAACAGATACAATGAGCACAGTGACTGTTTAATAAAGCAAATTCTCAACTACAAAACACTATTTTTCAACATATTCACCATTAGCTATGCATCTTCACCAGTGATGAACAAGAGCCTGAATGCTATGTTCATCAAAAACAGCACCAGTGAAGGCAACTCTCACTCCTGCTGAAGGGCACTGAAACCTCACTGTGCTCACATCTGCTGTTTGGTCTCCACAAATTTTCAGCAAGCATCAATGAATGTCATTGGGTACAACTTTTTCCACATGGAAGAATTCAATTCCATATTTTGTTTCCTATGCACTTCCACATCAGATGCCATCCTGTCAGACTGCTCCTCTGTTGTCACATTGTCATCTATAACATGGCAACAAAATGTAATGGAATACTGGTGGGAAGGTCCAACTTCTACTGTCATATTACCAATATCCACCTCTGATATCGGGGCCCAACATCATAAAATAGGAGGCACTGCTTTTGGAGTAGACCTCACCAACTGTATAATAAAGGTAAAGTATATAAGTAACAAAACTTATATTAACTGTTAATTATTTTATTAAAACATTTCATAAAAGAGAGCAACAAACCCATAAAACTAGTGGGACACGTGACCTTGTTGTGACACTAATGTACCAGTCAGCTTCGATGGCAGTGGTTGCAATTCCTGGTGAGGTCTCATTTTTTGACGAAATTTTACTCTTCCTCAGCAGGACCAGCTGGGCTGGGCTGCGGGTTGGGCACACCTGCTACTGGTTTGGTCACCAGCACTTGGAAAGCTACAGTGAATCAGATAAGGGCCACCTGAGTGAATGAAGAAGAAAGAAACAATTAAATGAGAACTGTTTGATTTTATCACTCTTGCAACACAGGGAGTGTACAGGCTTGCATCTCCAATCACACGACAAATCACAAAGAAAGAAAGAAAATTGACTCTTTACCTGGAGATATGATAACAGGAGCAATTATCAGAGCAGGGAAACTGTTGCTGCAAGGGTGGAGCATTCCCAGCCACACAAACCTGAGGTGGTGGCAGAGGTGATTGCCAAGCCACTTTCTACCATCTATCAGCATTCCTGGTTATCTGGAGAGGTCCCACAAGATTGGAGGCTTGCTGATGTGACTCCCATCTACAAGAAAGGCCGTAAGGAAGATCCGGGGAACTACAGGCCTGTCAGCCTGACCTCGGTATCAGGGAAAGTTATGGAGCAGATGATCTTGAGGGAGATCACACGGCACGTGCATGGCAACCAGGGGATCAGACCCAGCCAGCATGGGTTCACAAAGGGCAGGTCGTGCTTGTCCAACCTCATCTCCTTCTATGACTGGGTGACCAGACTGGTAGATGAGGGAAAGGCTGTTGATGTAGTCTACCTGGACTTCAGCAAGGCCTTTGACACGGTCTCCCACAGTATTCTCCTGGGGAAACTGGCAGCCCGTGGTGTGGACAGGTTCACTCTCCTCTGGGTGGGGAACTGGCTAGAGGGCCGTGCCCAGCGGGTAGTGGTTAATGGAGTTAAGTCCAGCTGGCGTCCTGTTACGAGTGGTGTCCCCCAGGGGTCGGTATTGGGGCCCATCTTGTTTAATATCTTTATTGATGACCTAGATGAGGGGATTGAGTGTACCCTCAGTAAGTTTGCAGATGACACCAAGCTGGGAGGATGTGTTGATCTGCCAGAGGGTAGGGAGGCCCTTCAGAGGGATTTGGATAGGCTGAATAGCTGGGCTGAGATCAATGGGATGAGGTTCAATAAGGCCAAGTGCCGGGTCCTGCACTTTGGCCACAATAACCCCATGCAATGCTATAGGCTTGGGGCAGAGTGGCTTGAAGACTGCATAGAGGAAAAGGACCTGGGGGTGTTGGTTGATGCTCGGCTTAACATGAGCCGGCAGTGTGCCCAGGTGGCCAAGAAGGCCAACGGCATCCTGGCCTGTATTAGAAATAGTGTAGCCAGCAGGAGCAGGGAGGTGATCATCCCCCTGTACTCAGCTCTGGTGCGGCCGCACCTCGAGTACTGTGTTCAGTTTTGGGCCCCTCACTACAAGAAAGACATTGAGGCCCTGGAGCGTGTTCAGAGAAGGGCAACAAAACTGGTGAGGGGTCTGGAGCACAAGTCTTATGAGGAGCGGCTGAGGGAGCTGGGATTGTTTAGTCTGGAGAAAAGGAGGCTCAGAGGAGACCTTATTGCACCCCACCACTTCCTGAAGGGGGATTGTGGTGAGGAGGGGCTCGGCCTCTTCTCCCAGATAACTAACAACAGGATGGGAGGGAATGGCCACAAGTTGCGCCGAGGAAGATTTAGATTAGATTTGAGGAAACATTTTTTCTCTGAAAGAGTGGTCAGGCACTGGAATGGCCTGCCTAGGGAGGTGGTTGAGGCACCATCCCTAGCGCTGTTCAAGAAGCGTTTAGATGAGGTGCTAAGGGATTTGATTTAGGAGCTTAGTGGGGAGAGATGGTGATAGGAGGATGGTTGGACTAGATGATCTTGTAGGTCCTTTCCAACCTAATGTATCTATGAAACCTGAAGTACATCAGCCCCTTTAACTAATTCTTATCACCTCCCACAGAATTGTAGGAGGAAATAATTTTACCTTGAATGCAGGACAAAAAGGAGAAACCTAATATTCAGGTTCACATTCCATTTGAGCAGAATCTAAACTAGGAGAGAGTTTGGGCACAGGAGTACACATGGACGTATTCCTGTCATTTAAAAATCTAGTCCGGAAGCTGAAGGTTACAAACAAGTCATCTCAATGAGGAATGGGAAAAACATACATTGTTTCAGAGTGGTGCTCAGTTAACAGTTTGTAACAGCATACAATTGATCCTCCCAGCACCTCTTTGAAAAGCAAGGAGCTTGTTTCTTTTTTATTAATGCAGTTATTATTATTATTTAAGCAGGTATTTTCTACAGAGGTGACAGTGAACCAGAATATCAGCTCCAAACTTCCTTGGACTTTGAGAAGCTTGGATTCTGATTGTCTCCAAGTGGAAAACAGTTGGAGACACAGACTGTATGTATTTGTACATACACTGAGGATGTAAAGCAATTTTATCAACTTGTAGTAGAAGAAAGGTAATGCAAATTTTCTCATATGAGTCTGACTTTAGAGAGTGCTGTCTGGGGATGGGCACTAGAGTTTCTTGCATAACTCTTAGGAACAAAAAAATAGCTGTATGTTTTGCTGAGTTACAGTGTTTCTGCCTTTCTTTGTAAGGAAAGAGTGCCTATTTCTCCACTAGTTTCATGAAATCTATCTGACTCCTGGTAACATGTCTGTGAGAATTTGCTTGGAGGGACTAATAGACAAGGGCACACCCTCCTTTGCTATGTTACTGTTCCATGAGTTCCAGACAAAAGCATTTATTGTGGTTTGGCAGCAACCATCTATTCCTAAAACCCTGGGACTGCATTGTTCTCTGCTTGTCAAAAGCTGATTTAGTACCTACAGGCACCGAGTGCAGAGTTCATCTTCTTAGGAAGGGTCTTCAAGCTTTCTAGGCTGCTGAGGCCACCTCTCACAGCCAGTAAGACCACTTGCAGGAGTCACATCATGGCTGACTGTGAAGATGAGTCCCTCAATGAAGCAGAAGACCAGCCCTGGAATAAATATTCAAGGCTTTTTATTCTGACCCTAGGTTAATTGGTAATACTCCAGAAACCAAGTAACCAACTGCCAGCCTGTAACAACTCTGTGTCATTAAATAAAGACATGTCTTAGGGAAAAATATTGTTAAGGTCCCCAAACTGTTTTGCTGTGTTTGGAAGCCTAATAATGGCAGAGATGTCTGACTGGAACTTCTAATGATACAAGGACCTTGCAATCCTATCTATAGCTAAGATAATGATCCTGGGACCTACACGAAGCTATGAGGAGGCCCTTCTTCTACTCAGAATGGCATATCTTTACATTTAAAGCAGATCATTAAAAGTTATATCTAATGAAAACTCCATCTGTTTTCCATTGAGCATACACTTGGCCTTTTCTTTTTTTCTTTTTCTTTTCCCTAAGGTTGCATGAAGTTTTGCAGCACACAGTGCTGACACCTTCAAAATGTAGCAAGACAAGCCAACTCTTGATGCAGTCCCTTTGTCCATGGAAGTTAAATATTGGGTATATCCGGATCTATTATCATAAAGCTGAACTTTGGACCTTTAATTTCTCCAGGAACTGAGGAGAGGTGTGCAAATATGGTACTGATGTATTAAATCTTAGGTAACACAAACCTGCACAGGTCCAAATCTGCAGCCAAACAAGTAGTCAGCATACTCATATCCAGAATAACAACCAAAATTAAATACAAAGGTGGCATCACATGGCAACGAGATCATTAACAACAGCTGTGTGAAGATCAGGGATATGTGTGCACTTCTCAAGGGCATGTTATGTGGCTGTGGTTGCTCTTTGTTACATCAGTTGCTACAGCCTAAGATTCAAAAAGAAAAAAAAAAAGCCAGTTGGGACATTCATCCCAAGTCATCTGCTGTTCCTGTTAGACTCCTGAGACTCCATCTGATTTCTTTATTCCTTTACACCCAGACACCACTGGCCAGTGTGGTGTCTGGATGTAAAGGAACCATCCTTCCAGTTATCAAAGATTTGGAAAACTTTTGCTCACATTCTGGCTTCCTTTCACCAGTCCCAAAAGGGTCCAGAAAACAGGAAATATTCCTTCCAATCTCAATCTGCCAGGCACAGGTAAGGTTCCTTGGTGAGGGCTGCCCACCATGCATACTCCTGCAGAGGCCTGGGACTAGGTGAGGCTTAGAGGAGGCAAGGAATCAATGTGGACGCTAATGAGTTTAGCCACATTCTACTCCAGTTACCTTTGGCTGCTGATGTCTTTTCTTAGGGAACCAGGATGACCATTGTTCAGAAATCATTTGAATCTGAAGGAGGTCTCTGCAGCCAGTATCTGTGAGAGGCAGCATCCAGTGTTTAAGCATGGCTGCCAAGCACCAAAATGTGGTCACTGCATAATGTAGCACTGGTTCCAGCTGATGATGTCTTCTGAAGGAAAAGCTTCACATCAAGAGCAATCACAGTTCCAGAAATAGGGCTTAAAATTTCCATAGCTGTCTTTCTTGGGATCTTCCAGAGATTCATCTCAGAATCAAGGGCTTAATGTGCTATCATTAAATGAAGAAATCTGGCTATTTTGCAAGGGAAGATGAGTGAGGCCTGATCTCTACCTCTTGTTCTGTTTCCATGCAATAGCTCCTCTTTTATCATAAACAGATGGCATAATAAACACATCACATTTGTGTCTGATCTACTTGCCTTCTTGTCTGATCTACTTCTTCTGCCTCTTGAATTACTGTCCTTTCCTATTTTTAAATTAATTGTTCATTTACATTAAGCAAAGTAACCTGGAAGAAGGTTAAAAAGTTAGAGAGAAATCCAGATCCGTCCTACCTACAGGATGTAAACAAAAAATTGGATGGATGTCTTTTTTCCTGGAATAAGAACAAACACATAAATTGACCATAGAAATTAGTGGGTTTCTTCCTGTGAAAATTCTCTAGGAGACCCTAGAGAAATCTCCCAAATAAAGTAGGTTACTGGGAAGATAGGAGACACAATAAGGAGGAAAGAGTACACATTTTGAACAGCACAATCCACTTGTGAAAAGGACTGAGAACTTAGCTCCCTGCAGAAGCACCAAACTGGACTCAGCAAGCTAAAAGGTCATATTCAATTCAATGTTTCCTTTCTTCCTTTCCAAACCAGAAGCGGAGAGTTCCAATACTAAATGAGCAACTGTATGTCCTCTCTCTGCACTCACCTCTGTAAATATGGAAGTTAAATGTGTGGCACCTTTTCCCATGTTCCAACAGGGACCAAAAAAAATGCAATCTCCACCATCCCACAAGAATAAACTAAGGATCCTTTAATATGCATTCAACAGGGCAAAAAACCCCACCGTACTTTCATACAGTTTTGCAAATAAAACATATCCTGTATGACTGGTCACAAATAGAATAGAATCAAGCTGGTAGTATACAAGGACAAAATACTTTTAAAATGCATTTTTACATTTTGTTTTTGTAAGAAAATGAGACTCATTTGTGTCTACATCAGCCAGACCCAAATAACTCCAATACTTGTTCATAAATCCCAGTCAACTTTGATAGAGGGCATTCAAGATATTTAATTCCAGCAAATTCTGTGAAAATAGATGGCCAAAAAGACAGATTATTCATCCCTCATTGAAGAAATTGGCTAAACATGAACTCAATCCCCATTAAACATCAGAGAATCCATGCTGAAACTCAATCCAAGATACAAGTCTGTAGGAAAAAAAGACTTCACTGTTTACAGAACTACTTGTATTGAATGAGACTACAGAGAGATAACATCAGTACAACAGAAACTAATCACCACCACTCAACAAACCTTTTGGAAGCAAGTCAGCAAACACATATGCTTCAATAGAACCAGAGCCTCTCATGTGACAGGAAGCTTATTAGAGACCCTGTCTCTCATTATTTTGTTTTTGCTTATAACTTCCCAGCAAGAATATTCAATATTGCAAAATAAAGTGGTTCCTTTCACAGACCATCCAGAATGAGAAAGAAATAGGGCCAGACATTCCAGATCCTGAAGAAATTGGTGCCTGTGGAGCTATGGATTTCTACCAGCAAAACATCTGGCACAAAATAGCATTAAACATGAATAACTTGCTTCTCTTTCCTCTTACCATTTGTGTGAGGCAAGAATAACTTCACTGAAGTTTGTTTGATGTACGAAGCCTGCAAAGAGGAGAAAAGAGAAGAAAATCAGCCCTTTACACATAGCAAGACTCAAAACATTTTATTTCCTCAATAGTATAACCTTATGAGCTGCTTTTCCTGGTCACTACCTGTCAGTTGCTTCATAATGTTATAAATGCAGCATAGGAATTCCCATTTGATGTTCTTTCATCGCTTTGGTCAGAGATCTGGCAGTGAGGTAAACTCTGGGCAACTGCAACATCACTGACCTGAAAATCTGTCCAGGTGTGGAGCCAAGGCTCAGGAAGGGCAACAGGAGCTGTGTGTAATCAGCCTTTCTCAGTTTTTCTTTAAACACTTCCTAAGCTGAAAAGAATTATTGAAGTAAAAAGTGTAAGAGCCTGCCCTTCCTCATGCTCAGCAGTGGCTCGTGATTTGGAAGACTGGGGCTGGCGAGTTCTTAACTATGGGCACTTGCATCTGTTGTATGGCATCAGTCATACAATGTGACAACAGCTTGTGTTTCCCCATCTCACTATTCAACTCTGCGGGATTTTTTCTCACACATAAAGCAGGACTGGCAGTGGAATCTGTCAGTGCTGAGCAGTGGGATAGCATTCACTCCCCTTGGCAGGGAGGTCTTGCACGGACGTATCCACATCAGATCCCTCCAGTGGGCAGAGAAGTTTTATGCTGACAAAAGCTGCCCAGCAGGGTTACGTTCTGCACATATATCAGGCAGCACCTTTCCAGAATCTCTGGATGACCATTCCTTTTTCTACCACCTCGAGGACTGATAAAAAGCCTTTCAGGGGCATTTTAAGTCAGTGTTGCCATTTCAACCCCACAGATGCCAAAGTGATTTTTACACTCTTTTTGCTCAACTAATTGGCAAGATCCAACAAATGGAATATAACGGGTTGCACCAGGCAATAAACCATCCTCCACTGGCTCTAGAAACAGGAAAGTAAGAAAGGGAATGCAAAACTGGAACAAGGCACAGACCCAGAGCAGGTCCAAATACTTGCAGGAATTGATTTATCCCAAGATTTGATACCAGATGTTCTATTCATACAACTTTAACAGAGCACCACAGAATATTAAATGCTCTCATGTTTTCAGCATTCAAACCACGCCATCTGGGCACTTCTGCCACAAGGCATAAACAAAACAGTGCTTAATATTAATGAAAGAAATGAGTCCCACTCTGCAAGTCCAATATAAAAAGGGTAAGAGCAAACACATGCTAAGTTGTTCTTGCAAATCCTGAACACAACTGAAGTGCTGTCTTGGATTATAGCATTTCTAATTTATGCCAGCCCAAAGTCTGGTTTTAAGGAGGATGTATTAGTGATATGTTACTGCAAACACTTCAATACTCTGCATTTTTTATTAATAGAATCATTTTCATAATATATAAAAAATTGTTTGCTTGTTTACCTAGAGCTTCAGTAGATAGCACAACTCCTACTCCATGAAGAAGCTGTACACTTTTACTTGGATATTTATTTAGGTTCATTGCAGATAATAATTTTTGATTTTTCCTCACACTTCTGACTATTTTTAGCCTCACAGACCCCTTGATGTCCTATCAGCCTCTTCTTTCTGGTCTACCAAAATCTACAGCCCTATGTGAAAACAATTACAGCTCACTGTACTCTTCTGTGCAAAATCTTTTGTTTGTATCATTTTACATCTTAAAACCCAGAGCTACCCACATTTGTGAAGCTATATACAAGGCTGCTGAGACTGAGCAGGGACAGCAGAAGTCACTTCTTCCTCACTTTCTCAGCTACCAGTGCAACTTTCCAGCCTCTTTTTGCTCAGCTCACTAAGATAAAGGATTACAACATAAAGATCTGACCCAATTTTCTCTCTCAGGCATAGCTCACCCGTTTAATAAATTGAGTTTGCTTCTATTCCTCCCCAGATCCCATCTGTTGCTACCTCCATCTCCTCCTGTTTGTGTTCTTTGCTCCCTAGGTCATCAATAAATCCAGTTCTTCCTTAAAAGATGTGACCTTCCAGGTTGTCTCATGTTTTCATGACAGGTAGACAACTTTGCCAGCCTTCCTTCAGAAGCCCCTTCTCTAATTGAATGTAGCCTCTTCTTATTTAGATCCTCACTGGCCCCACCAAGTGTAACTTGAGTGTGAGCTGTGCAGATGCCTTTCTATCAATGCCATTGAATTATTCTGTATTTACTCTGATGAAACACTGGATGGTGCTCTTTGCACTTTCATGCCAGCAAAAGCCCTTTCAAAACAAGCAAACTCCCTCTACTATTGAGAATTGTAAAAATTCCCCAGGGTCAGATACAGTTAAAGACACATGTCTAACCCTCAAAATCCAGTGGGAAGAGCATGTTTTGACTACACAGAATGTAGCTCAAGCTGCAGTGGAAGAAGCTCAGCTATGTAAGGACAAATGCCAAAGAAAGTGTCTCTGCCTATTACACACAAATCCACCAAGTAGTGATTTTCACATTCCTCCTCAAATATTTTATTTGGTAATTGGCTCCTTATCAGTGTTCTCCATAGCAACAAGAAAGATTTAAGTGGCATAAAGTGGGCTGAATGACATTATGTCTGCATGTAAATGTAACTTGGATTTTTCACGGAAGAAATGATCTGAAGGAGGTTAACAGCATGCCATGAAACCTATGATCTCAGAGGGGAAGAGAGCTTCTTAATGCTGCAAGAATGGTGAAAGAAGAAGGAAAGAAAGTGTATCCCAGCAGCAAATATTTTTGGCAGAATCAGACTGAGTTTCTGTAGGAAATGAGTCCATCTAATCTCTTTAACTGCTTTTATAATACACGTTTGTCTTCAGCTATTTTTCAACGGAGGTCAGAAGCCTTTTGATATTTTTTAATGTGTAATGAATAAGTAAAGAAATAAATTCTGTGGAAGAAAGAAACAAACAAACAACAAAAACCCCAAAACTTTAGGGGGGTAAGAGACATACATTATTTATTTTTCCTGCTGTGCTAAACTTCTGGGTATCCCTGTGCAAATTCCTGGGTCTTAGCTCCCCAGCCTGTAAACCTGAGATGATTCTTTCTCTTCTTCTGGCAGTACTAAAATGGTCTTCCTAGAGAAAGGTGCCATAAAAGGACAAATTATTTGGGGTGTCTGCATCTAAGGGATACAGTTTTGGAAAAGACATCCTGCTAAAATAAAGAGGCAAGTAGAGAAACCATTGTAGAGATCAGGGAAAACAGAGAATAAGAGGATACGTAACAATGGGATGGCACTGATGAGATACTGTTGGATCAGTGTGTCTACCTACTGACCTATATCCCACATGTGTAATTTAAGTTTGTACTGACAAATATTTGGGTCTCAAAATGAATGAGCATGGGAAGAGCCTCAGAAAAAGATCAGGAATCACTGAAGAGTCGAGCTGTGAAGGAGGACTCCAGCTACTTTTCCAGCTACACTCCCTCCTTCTCTTGGCAAGTGGAAAATGTAGTCTTTAGAATTTATAGGAAATCTGATCTGCTTGTGCCTCAGAGGGAGAAAATGGGATAAATGTCCCAGTCCTGAAGATTTGATATTGCTCATCTTATTGGTGTTAATGAACTGGTCAACTTCAAGATTATGAAGTTGAATGAATGAGATGCTACTGCTAACACGGTCTCTTGTTTTGTAAAATACAACTACATGTAATACTTGCCATAGCTGCCATTTTAGTGTTCCCAATTCCAAAACACCCATCTAAAACAGCCATAAAAAACAGAACCCCTCATTCGTTACTGTTTTAGCTTATTAAAGTAAAAATAGAATCTCTTCAACAGGGAGACAAGCAACAGAGTTCTCTCTGGGGTCCCACTGCCCTTGTTCCCACTGCTGTATCATGTTGGACTTTGCTGGATGTGTGTTGATGGGAGTGTGGTGACTTTGCCTGTACCTACTCTTTTATTGAAATACAAGAAGAGGGCTGCAGGAGGAGCTGTGCGTGTTCACACTTCAACTACTGCAATACAAAATCCAGCATCTCCATTTAAATCACAGATGAAGGCAGATCTGAGCTCAGACTAAGCATGGCTAAGCAACAGTCCTCTCTAATGCAAGAGCTGAGCGGGCTAAAAAGCACTAGAAATTTAAACTACTATGGGAAGGTTGGCTGAACCCCACTGCATCCTTCTCTGTACATCTGCAGACAGATGAAGATAACACTGCTAATAGAGATGCTGTGAGTCTGAATGAGTTATGGCATATTTTCAGATCTTTCAACAAAGCAACATCTAAGTACAAAGCAGAGCTATCTCAGGCCTCCCTGCAATGACAATTCCAATGAAGTACTGCTGAGCAAGGTTACCCACAAGACTATCCTCTTAAATATGTCCTTTGTTATGCACACGTAATGGGTTTCTGATTCCTTGGTTATTTTGCAATAAGAAAAAATTGTTTAGTTTCATGGTGCATCACAACATTCAATGAGTTTGCCTCCTGGGAACCCAGAAAGCTTTTGAATCTTAATATAGAGATCGCTCCAATGAGATCATTAATGTTCAGATATCTAGATTTAAAGCCAATGCAAGCACTTCAGGTTTTGCCTGCCAAATTTTCTTTTTTGGCTTCATTTGCTTCCCATATATTCAAAGAACTGTACCACATGGAATCCTTTAAACGATCAATGGGATACCATAATTTTTCAACTGAAAAGGTTTTTAACCACATAAACTATTCTAGAGTTTACTAAGAAGTTACCGTTGCAAATAATGTAATTGTTCCAGACCAAATTCCTTGCATTGCAGAATAACTTTTGAAGCAAAGAGCATGATTGGATTGGGATTTTCAACCAACCTCTTTATGGTAATACTTATATGAATGTGAATTTCTTCAAAAGCTTTGCATTAAAGAGAAAGGACAAACATCTACAAGCAGTCATATCTGCAGAACTGACACTTAATGCTAATGACCCATCAATCTCAACAAGAGGAAAATAAATGTTTAAACACTGGGAAATTTTGAACACTTTCTTATTTAAGCTTTTTATTTGCTTAAATAAAACAGTGAGAAAAAACAGTTGACAAATTCTGGCAAACCTAAAAACATATAAAGTACAAGCAATAACTTCTGGTTTCCATCTTCTCTTTCCCTAGAAGGACAAGCCTGTTGAATAAACCAACAACTTGCTGTTGGGATCAGCTGAGTCCTTCCATAGAGAAGTGTGCAGCTTCTTTTCCCTTAGGCTTCACTTGCAGTTAAAAACACATTTATTTTTTTTTCTGGTCATATATTTACTTTCCCCACATCAGGTCTTCCTTATTGCATTAGTCTAAAGACAGTGTTTTTGTAGCTTGCCCAGTGAACAAGACTTACTAAAACCTCCACTGCCTACTGATAGTCACCTGGGATAGGTGAGCTGTTTAGCTCTTCAAGCTGCTCGGTCTTCTAGTCCTCAGTTCAGCAATTGTATTCACTAAGTCTTGGTAACCCACTAGGCAGCTTCCCAAATCCACCTTGTTAATCAGCTTTCTTGGATGGATTGAATTAAACAGTGGGTGGTTTATGAGACGAATTACATTATGAAGCAGGGTCTGTAATTTGCTGCTGCATGCTCCTACCATACAGAGCGCAGTGGAATCAAACTAACCTGTGGCCAGCGGGCCAGTAAAGCAATACAAATGGGAAACAGCACACTTCAGAGGAATTTGTTGATCTCCATTTTTTTCTCTTCTACAGACCAGCTTCTCATTTGCCACACATCAGTCTGTTCCCACTGAATTCACACGAGATGTAGACTCAGCCTCACAAGTCCAGAACTTCAGTTTATCTTTTTAGAGAATGCACTTTTTGCAGAATCAGCTCAGTTATGGTATGAAACAATGGTGTCTTGTGCCACATGAAAGTAAAGGAATTAGCTCTGTATTTTATTAGCCTCCCTTTCTAGGGAAACAAAGCTGTTGTGACCACACACTTCTGACTCCCAGAGCAATGAAGCCCCAGTCCTGTGCTCGTTCACACGAAGGGACTTGCTGTGATGTCCCTCCCTCTAAGCTGTGCACTTTGTTGCAGGTGGAGGTAAAACACATGTAATTGTGTCTTGTCCTGACATGGAATTGGGACGTAGCCAGAGTACAACCGGACCTGGGATCTGGCACTAGTTACACAGATACAGGCAACAATCATTACATTCTTCAGAAATACATGCCTCAGCTGAGGTTAAAGTGCCCCAATGAAAGCCACACAAAGAGAGACGTCTATGTGCTCAAAAAAGCAGGAAAAAGTTCACTTGGAACTTGAGCATTCACAGGCACTGAAGTCAGTCAACCACAAAACAGGGATCTATCAGGAAAAGATTTACTTAGCTCTTCTGCTATTTATTCATTTTATTTCCTTCAGGAAAAAAAAAAAAAAAAAGGAAAACAATTATCTCCTAGATATGCCATGCAAATTACTTCACTACACCCTTCTCAAACAAATAATCTCAGTCCCCCTCAGTTTACTCCTTGTCTCCAGACAACCACGGACTGTACACACTTACTGCCTGTCACTGGATGTCACTGTTTAAACAAAAGCTGCAAACTTATCTTCTTCAGCAAGCCTGCAAGATTAAATTGCAGGCAGAGTGCAAGGTGACAGCTACTACTGCAGCTGCTACTAATGGAGCACACATTTCATCTTCCTTTGACTTCTGTCTGCTGCTTGTGGTACTGATGCTGACAATGTCCACGCTACATTTTTAGACCAAACGTTTCTGATAAAAATGTACGGAAATCTAAGGGCTTTATTATTGCTGGAGAAAATTATTCTCCCAAGTAAATAAGTCTATCTACTCTACAGAGCTAAGCCATGCCTCACTGATTCATTACCACTGCACCTGTCTAACATTTACAGCACAGGGACTGGGAACCAGCCTTGTGGTTTTTGCTGGTTCTGCCACTGCAACAGATCTGTTTTCATGACTGCTGTTAAACTTTGCTTATCATTTTTGGGCTTAGCTGTGTCACGTTGGAAAAACTACAAGTGATTAGAATTAAATGAGATATTGGGGAGGCACAGAGGAAGTTACCCAATTGTTCCACATTGCAAGACACTGTGAATAGCTACTTCATAACCACTTGCATCTGTCAAGTCCAACTGCCACCCAGAAAAGGCAAAAAAGATTAAATAAGAACCATACCAATAAAGATAGTACTACTTCAGATTGACAAGTAGGAAGGAAAAATAATATGAGCTCTCCAAGAGGTGACATTCTTCAAATTGCTGCATAAAACTCATTTAATACGTAAGCTCAGTTTTCATGCAGATTTTGAAATGCTGCAATTCCCACAGTCATTTCCTTTATTATAAAAGGGATATGATATTTGTCCTTTCATAAGCGTTGGTAGTTTGACAGTTATCAAGCTCGATATGACCTTACTTTCTGTTTACAGCAGGGAGTGATGCATACGGGTCTGAACCCGGACCAATTGATGCGAGTGGGAGTTTCGCTTTGACACAAACAAGATTAAAGTAGCTGTTAATACCTCGGAGTAGTCATTTGAACATACACAAGGATAGAATTTCCAAACCTCATTTCCCACAGTTAGAACTAGATTTTCGAAAGGATTGTGTTGAATTCTTAATATTCAGCTACTTCTAAAAGAGTTTAAGCATGAGCTAAGAAGTTTTGAAATAGCTGATAGTGACAAAATGCTTGAAGGACTGTGTTTCCAAGCCAGCAATTCTGACCATTTGGCAATTCCAAAGTCTCCAAACGCCCGTGAAAAGAAAACACACAGCTTGGAATGTGAATAGAGGTAAGTCTCTACCTAAGGACCACTTTTTACAACAACAAAGACAGACACTATTCACTTCAAATTGGGTAAAATGGATAACATGATCAAAATGGGCAAAACATAGAGGAATAGTTTTCAAAGGCTCCTTCTCTATCTCAAAATTGTTGTGACTGAACAACAATTTAATTTGAAATGCAGAATTCTATGTCTAGCCACAGTTTAATAGTAGGGCCTAAAGAAATGTGGCCACAAATGAGAAGTAGGGACAAAGTCCTGTGAGAACTGGTTTAAAAATGATTGGTTTAGATTTGTTCTCTACAGCTCCCTTAAAGGAGGTAGCAGGCATGGGCTGGCCCCTCTTCCCAGGTAACAGCGAAAGGAAAAAAGGAAATGGCCTCATGCTGCACCAGGGAAGGGTCAGACTGGACATTACAAAAAAGCTTTTCTCAGAAAGAGTGGTGATGCACTGGCACAGGTTGCCCAGGGAGGTGGTGGAGTCACTGTCATAGAGTCATAGAATCACCAAGGTTGGAAAAGACCTACAAGACCATGCAGTGAAACTGTTCACCTATCATCAATAGTTCCCTCTAAACCATGTTCCTCAACATAATGTGTAAACGTTCTTTAAATACCTCCAGGGCTGGTGACTCCACCACCTCCCTGGGCAGCCCATTGCAGTGCCTGACCACTCAGCTTATCCCTGAACACGTTCAAGAAACATGGAGGTGTGGCACTGAGAGACATGGTTTAGCAGACAATATTGGTGGTAGGTAGACAGTTGGACTAGTTGACTTTAGAGGTCTTTCCCAACCTTAATGATTCTGGGATATCATGATCCTAAGCCTCAAGAGAAGACAGCCAGGAGAGGAGGATCCTGCCCCCTGACAGGTTTTGGTATCGTACTATCCATTCCAATGCTGCTCTCTGTGATATTACGTGCCCCTGAAGAATGTACGTCTTCTTTGATATTAAAAAGCAGAGCTGAGACAATATTTACCTGCTTAGGTGGAAGGACTGACAGCCTCCTTCACCAACACAGACCGAGCGGGGGCTCGTGGTGGGCAGGAGGGCGTGCGAGGGGACAGGCTGCTCCCTCTATCCTGCACCAAACAGCAAAAGGCCATTTTTGCTGCTGTCACTTCCACCGACTCCACGAGGACCGGCAGCTAACCACGCGTTTACCCGAGCCGACCCCGGGATGTCCCCCAGGGCAGCGAGACCCGCCTGCGACGAAGCCGCTGAGCGCGGGAAACAGCACGGCCCTCACGGCCCCGCGGGCGGCAGCCGCTCCCGTGCTCTCACCGTGGGCGCCTGCGCGGCGCTCCTCCTCCTCCTCCTCCTCCCGCCGCCGGCGGCCGCTGTCAGGATGAGGCGGAGGAGGCGGAGGCCCGGGCCGGCAGCTCCCGTCTCTCGCCGGGGCCCCCTGGCGTAGCGGTTCCCGCTCCGACGCCGCGGCTGGAGGCGGAGGAGGCCGCGGCGGCGCCGCCGCCCGCCGGAGCCATGGCCCAACCGGGCCCGAGCCCCCCTACGGACGGTAATGGGGAGGCGACCTCGCCGCGCTGAGCCGAGCGGCCGCGGCCTGCCCGGCGCAGGGCTCGCCCGCGGAGCGGTGCCGGCTGGGGGACGGGGGGAGCGCGGCCTGGCCGGGCCGCGGCGTTGAGGAGGTGGGATCGGAGCAGAGAGGGGTGGGCGGCGTGCGGCGGCGCGGGGAAAGGCCGGAGAGGCCTGCGCGGCCCGGCCGGGTGCGAGGGGAGGGCGGTGGGGAGAGGCGGCCGGGGAAGGCCCTGAGAAGGCTAGGAGGGCACGGCAGGTAGCTCGTAGACTGATGTGGGCTTATTGTGGAGCCAGGGCGGCTCCTGAGCGTGGACGAGGAGGGAGGGCAGCGCTGGAAAGGACGCTGCTTGTTGGGGAAGGGGATATGCTGCGCTGGGTGAGGCCCCGCAGGAGAGAGATGCGATTCTCCGGGCACGCAGTGCACGGCCGAGTGGGGCTGGGTCACCGTGGTGCTGTGGGGCCCTTGGGCTGCAACCCAGAGGCTGAGGTCAGGATCCCTGCGTGGACGGTTAGCTCGTGAGGTGGAAAACACAAAAGGTAATGACAGCTCTTCTCTCGGGACGAGCTCTTCTTACCTGTGTAGGAGGAAGATAAGCTCTGCGTGAAGGTTTCTGTCATGCAAAGGGTATTGCTTTCTTTTTCGTGAGGAATTACAGACGATAAAATATTTTTTTTTCCCCTGTGGAATAGGACACAGAACTGTATGCATATCAGAAAAACTGCATTGAATGCTTTGTTTGGAAGGTGGGGTTGAAGGGCCAATGTTAGGGACAGTGTTTAATGAGATGCATGGAAAAAAATACAAGAGAGCAGGAAATCTAAGTTGAAACTGATCAGCATGTGGAAGTAGGAGGCCAGGGCGAGATGTGCAGAACCTTGAAGGATAGGTGCTCACCCTGGCATGGCACTGTGACTGTGAGAGCTGAGGAGTTTCCCTGGGAAAGTACTCTGTAAGGAAAGGGGAATGATGTGCCCTTAATTATGCATATCTAGGAAATGGTTTGGGCTTATTTATTTAGTGGGACACTTACAGAGAGAAGTGTTTATGCACAAAGATTTCCTTCTACCTTGTCAAAGTGTTTATGATGAAGGAGCTTAGAGTTTTTGTTTTGTTTCGTTTTGTTTTTTCCCTCTGTTAAGGTCAATGACTGTGTGCTCGTCCTGTGAGAGTGCTAAGGGGAAGGTGAATTTGCTTGCTGCCACGACTGTAAGGTTACCCTCAGTATGGGTTGCTGTGTACCTTCTGGTGAATAACCATTGTTTATTGTTCTTTAGCCTTTTCTTGAGTGAGCTACGGAACAGTTTGCAACAGATTTTCTTCTTGGCTCTTGCAGAGAATCTGACTGCATGTGTGCAGTGAAACTGGCCAAGGAAAGGTAGCTGTATGTGAGTTGCGTGTCAGAAGTTACAAGTTGGGTAGATTTTTGTTGTCGTTTAAAAATAAGACAAAAGATGCAGGTAATGTTTCATCATTTGATAGGTTGATGAAGTCTGTTTGGTAAGAGGTACGGATCTCTATCTTTCTCATGCTTTCTTCTACAAGAAGGTGAGGATGCTGTAAATAATACCCGTGGTGGGGGAATGTGGCTGAAAGTTGGATGGATTCTGAAATGTGCTTTGCTATGTTCTTGCACTGAAGAATTGAGAGTTTCTAAAATGGCTCCTCTCCCCCATCCTCCTTTGGCAGTAATAGAATCTGTTTATTTTGCGTGGTTTTTTCATCCACTTTGATCAACATACTACAGTTCTCAAGACTGTTGGATTTATTTTTAAGGAACTTGTCAAAAACTGTGCCTTGAAACTTCTCTGTTGTATTTTAATATAGAGAAAGTGTTGAAGAAGTGAATTATTCAGTGTTCTTGGCTGTCTGCACTGAATTTATTGCTTAGGGGAATAGAGTAATCTCTGATTTAAGATTACATGTGACAGAGTAGTGCTGGATTAGTGTATTCCTTCAAGAAAAAAATAACAGCTTTATTGTCATTACTTATGTTGTTCAGAAATACCATGGACATTCTTTACCTATCCAAGACACTGGTGATGTTTTGTTTTTTTTGATGCTGAAAACATGTATAAAAGGTTGTAATAAAATAAAAATAAAGAAGATACAATGGAACAATATGAGAGAAATTAAATGTGGGATATATATTCTATTGTAATGCCTGTATTGACATTAGAAGAGGGGAAGCAGTAACACAGTGAAACAGGAGAATGGATGTTAGGTCCTACTCTGTTTTTGTACTTTGGCTTAGTATAGAACTTAATAACCCTCTAATTCTTTTGTGTGGGGTAATAGAGTTTCCATATGATAACAATCGCAGAGAGGCTGAGTGCAGAGTCCTCTGGCTGCTCATGTGGCTTTGTGCACTGTGCTGTTAACTCTTGGATGATTATGTCAACCTGGGTTGCACGTAGATGTGTGCTTATTGATCCTGGTCACTGTAGCTTTTGGCAGATTTTTTTATTGTGTCATCGAGATTGTGTGACTGGAACAGTAATGCCTAATTTAAAAACCTATGTTTTCATCTTTGGAGGTAGTGTGGCTCTCACCGTCCTTGGGTTTAATTCAGAGCTCTGAAAATAAGGTTACCAAACAGAATGACTTAGTTTTTCCCTGTCAGAATGCTTAGGCTTCAGTATCCCTCTCCTGCTTGTATCTGGAAAATGCTTCAATGAGGAAACTGTTGTTACATCAAACACTAATTCTTCAAGGCTTAAAATAATAACAGTGCCACACAAATTATTTGCAAATTGTCGAAATGTTAGTGCACTAGTGATCTTAAACCACTGGTACACTCAAACTGATAAACAGCACAACCATTGATATTACCCTGTAAAAGGAACTGTCTCATCAGCACAGTCTGTTCTATTACCAGAAGAATTACCAGCCAAGAGTACAATATTGGAGTAAGTCTCTCTTACACTGTGCTTAGGCCAGTAAAAATACTGTGTCTCTTTGTGGTCAGAGCTTATGCCAGCTCTCAGCAGAGAAGACTGCTCGGCTGCATATAGGGGGCTGGGGGACACTGCCATATTGATTTTAGTACCACCAGCAGCACCATGGGCTGCACTGCTGCCCTGTGCAAGTCACATGGGAGTCTAACAGGGGCAGAGATCTTTCTGTTGCCGTACTTCTCACATATCTCAGAGTTTGTGCATGGCTATTGGAGGAGTCTGGAATGTTGCGTGGAAAATTAAGTAACAAAACTTGTCTTCTACGTTCTATGTCTTCCACTTCTACATTTCTAGTTACTTTCCTTACAAGTGTCACTCAAGTGAAATAGAAATATCTGAAAATGCTATTACTCATTTCAGGAGCTAGGTGTGGCTGGTAGGGGACTGGTTTTGAGCGCTGAAGTTTAGTTCTGTGTTGTTGTTGTAACTGTCAAATATTAAGCTCTTTTCTCTTGAGTAGTAACGACAATATTGCTGGTACTTTCCAAGAGTCAAAAATGTCTTCCTTTCATTTTTCTTGTTTTTGATTTAGTATTATTTATTAGTTACCAATATTATTAAATATGTTGAATTAAAAAAAAAAAACAGCACAAATTAATGCATGTCTTCTTAAGTTGTATGTTTTTCTATATTTGTTCAGTGGCTACATATGGAATTTGGCTTCAGAAGTGAAGCAGATACCTTGAACAAACAGATTTCCCCCGTGTAGAATTTCTGAGGAAGTGTTGATCAGCTTAGCAGGTCGGTGTGCTTGGGAGTGGAAATATGCACATTAGGGGTGCCTGTTGGACTTCTGGAGCCAAGTCCCAAATCTCTCTCTTAATTTTGAAAAATGCAGTGACTCTGTTTGTTAAAATTAGCTGCTGACTTGCCTGAAGGCGCAAAGAGTATACTTTAACACATGGGCCATCTCTTACATTTTGAAGGCTGGGAAATATAAATTCTTTGCCCATTTTTATTGCTTCTTGGCTAGTTCACCATCATCATGGACAAGATGGCCTTAGTAAATGTTTTCTTTCCTTTCTGGCCTGATGCCTCAGGATGCTTTCCCATAGCCCTCTGTGGGTGGAGCGCGTTCCCTCTGAGGAACTAGTTTGTGTGTGCTCCCTTGAAAGTGGTCAAGGAAGGAATTTTATTTTATAACTTTTAAGAAGCTAAAACAAATAATGTCTCACAGTGTGGGGGGGATCAAATCCCATTGGCTTCGTAGCAGGTGATGCTGAATGGCAGGCTTCCTGGCTTTTTGCTCCAGCTGCATTATTAAAAAGCATGCCTGAATTGTGAAGTTTTCTGTATTATATTTAGGTGAGGATTTACATTTAAATAAAAGTTTGTCTTTAAAACAAAACACATGGAATTATGGCTTTACTCCAACTGAAATCTTCCAAGATAAGCACTGGTAACGTCGATAAGCAGTGCTTACTAAGCAGTCTCCTAAGCAGTACCTGACACCAAGGCTGGAGTGGGGTGGGAAAAATACAAGACAATAGTAAGCAGTAAATGCTGTCGTGTCTGTTTTTAGGAGTAACATTTTCCACTCCAAAGGTCTAGTGCTTCCTAGTGGTTCATAGTCCTTACTTGCAGAATTGTTTTCAGAACCTGGGGTAGTGGTGTCTGAGTTAATGGTACTAGTCCCTGCAAGTTACTCTATAAATAGTGTAAGCATTGTGTAATTTTGGTCATGATATAGTCAGTTAAGCATGATGATGAATTATCTCTGGAAAAATGTAAATCATTTGATATCTTTATATAAATTGACAAAGGAGGAACACATGAGTAGTGCAGTCTTCGTATGTCTGTATCTTTCAGGAAGAAGAGAATTACTTTTTAGTACTTCACTGAATAGCCTGATGCTTTAGAAAAAAGTCTGAGTTGTCATGTCACTTTATTAATGGTGCATATAGTACCTTGAAAATGCAGAACTGCAGCACGTCTGTTTATATGATGATGTATTTTATTTGCATTGTAACTCAGAAGTACAAAATGAACGGCCCAGTTGATTTATTTTCTAAGTCAGGGAAATTTCAGCCTGTAGTCTTAAGACCCCTGTCGCTTAGGGACCTCGTCTGTTCTATTTTCTCTGGACCCTCTAAAGAAAAAAAACCAAACACTCCTGTTGTGAGAAGGCTTTAATTCCTTTTTTTTTTTATAAAGGAAGCCTGAGCAGTTGGTTGTGGGGGGAAGAAAGACTGAAAAAACATGGATTTAACCTGCAGAAAAGAGGAAACCTCCTTAGGTGTCTGTAATATCAGAAGGGTGGCTTGAAGCTTCTGCAATTGCTTTCTTCTTATCTCACAGTATGCCCAAGTCATTTGTTGAGAAAACCTGATGAATTGCTGCGTTTGTTGTATTTTTTCCCATTCATATCTGCTTCTCTCAGCCATAGCTTCTGCTGGCTGTCAGCTGACTCGTGGTACAACTCTTATCCCATCTTCATCCCATGCTCATCTTCCCTGGCCCAGCTCCTTCGCATACAGAACAGAGAAAAATAAAGGCTTTCAACTCATCCTTCATGTGTTCTATCTCCTCTGGCAATTTCTGTTTCCAGGCAGCAAAGTGACAGGGTAATTCCTCTGAAATGTTGCCTTGCATGACCTTTGGGCGCAGATTCTTCCACTCTGAGGTCAAATGACTGTCTGTTTGGCTGTCTTGGACGGCTGCTGCTCCTCGGCTGACTCTTTTGCTTCCGCTTCCGTTCTACATTCTCCTCTGTCTCCTCACCTCCCTTAAACACACTCTCCCTCCAGCAGGGCTCCTGCTGCCGATGTCCTTGCCCTGGTTTCAGCTGCCCCTTTCCTAACTTGTTCTGCTCACAAGTTAGCACATCCTCAGTATCTGCTTCCTCCATGCCTCCGTTCTGCTGCTTCAGGAGAAAACTGTATGACTGCTCAAACTTCCTCCTTTCTTCTTTTTTACTTTTCTGGACAGCATGCTCCCAGCCACACTGATTTGTAGCTTGTTTGCTGTTCTGTTGTGAATTTTTATTTATTTATTTATTGAGTTGTTCTTTAAGTTCTCTTCAGCTGCTTTTACTGCGAAGATCTTGTGCTTTACTCTTGGTACAGAGCAGGTACTCTCCTGCTTTTTGCCCTCCAGCTTCTCAGAGTTTTCTCAAAACTGACTTTAGTATTTGGCAGGCAGTGGGTTTCCATTTCTTATTCATCATGAGATTGACTGACATCTAATTCTTTAATACTTTGATTTCTTTATTTGTAAACCAAAGCAGTTACGCATCACAGATTGGAAAAATTAATTGCTTGAGGTTTACTGCCTATGTCTTTGGAAAGGTAGAAAAATACAAGAGATCCAACTTTCTCTTATCAGAGCTGTTCTGAAGAAGTAGTTTTCAGAGAGAGCAGGAAACTTCCACTGCACAGTGTGCTCTTAACTGTGGGCAGCTGAGAGCCCTGCCTTGCAGTGTTAATAACTGGAAAATAACTTAAGATCTTAAAACAAAAGAAGGCAAAACCTGCTGAGTCTAATGTAGGTACTTTGTAAACAGGAGAGGCTTGCCTTACTGTGGTGCCTCGCACTAAGGGGAGAAATTTAACTTCAGGTGGCATTTTTTGGTTAGCATTTGTTTTCTACTAAAACTTCGTTGTTTCTGAAAATAACTTCTGAAGTAAAACTATTT
This sequence comes from Odontophorus gujanensis, assembly GCA_013399175.1. NCBI lineage: Eukaryota > Metazoa > Chordata > Aves > Galliformes > Odontophoridae > Odontophorus > Odontophorus gujanensis. The sequence continues at coordinate 207,799 of VXAB01005599.1, read as the reverse complement.
ATTATTGTATTTTTGCTCCACTGAAATTATACGTGGCAAAAAAAAAAAAAAATCAGAATCAATAATTGAAAGGCAGCAAAATCATTTACTGTGTGATACTCCTGATAATCTGGCTTGTAGGTGAAGAGATTCGCTGGGAGGCAAACCAAAACAGTTTGTTGATGTAGCAGTGTTGCCAGTTCTTTTAAGAAAGCTATCTGAACAGACTGCATGATTTTTACTGCATTTCTTGATGCATGTATTTAACTTGCAGGCAGTTGCAGCAAGGCTTGAAATGCTATTGAATGGCAGCAAGAGAGAAAAATAAGCAAAATTGTAAAGAAGAAAGATGATTCTTTCACCTGAACTTTTTGTCCCAGTGCTTCCATGTGTGACTGTTCACCTGCCACGCACCTGCCCTGGTACTGTCACTTTGTATTTGCATGTCTGGTCATTCTTAAAATATTTTCCACAGCAAAAGGATTCCTTGTGTTGTATTTTAACTGCTGCTACAGCAGTGCTATGTAAAATGATTAGATTAGCAACATGGTTGGTTACATGAAAGAAAAAGACAGAATGGGCTAACTTGCAAGCAGTGAGGTGGAGTATAAAAACAATTCTGGCATAGAGTCATAGAATGGTCTGGGTTGAAAAGGACCTCAAAGATGAGTGAGTTTCAGCCCCCTGACATGGGCAGGGTCCCCAGCCACTCGAGCAGGCTGCCCAGAGCCACATCCAGCCTTGCCTTCAGTGCCTCCAGGATGGGGCAGCCACAACATCTCTGGGTGACCTGTACCAGTGCAACACCACCCTCTGAGTGTACCTGTATTTTCATTCTGGCATCTGTATTTTCATGGTCCTCTGCTTAATCAATGAAGAAAGAAGCACAGATGAGTGCTAGAAGTTACTGCTCAAGCGGTGGTTATCGCAGCCATCTGCTCTAGTTGATGATGTCTGGTACCCTTTAAGAGAATTGTATTTCCCGAGGCCTGCTGAGGATCACGCTGGACTCCTGTTGACTACAGACACTACAGAATTGGAATAGTCATCTCTTATTAACAGTGGTCTGTGCCTGAATCGCTGCAGTGTACTTGAGCTGTGGTGTTACTTGGTTTATCTTGGTGGAATACAAAGCATAAACTTGGCTCTGCCTGTTCAAATCATCTCATAAACTGCCATCCTGGTCATACGGTACATCTTTTAAATTTTCTTTTAAGGAAGATTAATAAGTTTTGAAATCAGTTTCAAGTAATGCTTTTTTAATTGTCAGCTCGCAATGTCTATTTACGATTTTTCTTTGTGCCGTATCTAGAGACGTGTGATAAATTAATGGGAAAGCAATTAGCCAAACTCCAGATTCTGTGTTTGACTGATGCTTCTAACTGTGAAAATATTATGGCTGTCTGTCTCTTCTTCACAGCTTCTGTTTGATTTGTAGATGAATCTGGAGATGAAGACGTTCAATCTCTAAATAGTGGCGATGACCCTGGTGTTAAAAAGGTTGCCTTCATTGGAGGTACATAGGCTGACATTTATGTGAATGATGCATCAGGAGGGGTTGTAATAGCACATTATAGGGTCTAATTTAACTGCAGTTTTGTCCTTGTGTACTTGCTTTTGAATAAAAGTAAACATTTCTACCTACTGCTTTAGGTTTTAGCCCAGTCTAAATGCATCTCTACTGGAGAAACCCATTTGGTTGCGTTAGATCAAAATGTGTGTGTGTATGCAAATACAGAGAGGAAGCCTGAGTTTTGGAATTTGCATTCTGATACAGATTATGCTTGTGAGCTGCCCCTAGAGTGTCTGAATGGAAATCATCGGGATTTGTGGAAGTCCATGTAATGCTTGGAAATGACAGCTGTAATGTCTTTAAAAGAGAAAAGGGGGGAATGTGTTTGGGCTACGCCAATCTCAGCTGCCACCAGGAAGTGCAGGGCAGAAGGAAGGTCAAGCTGTTCCTTTTGGCAAGCTGCATGCGCTGAGGTTTAAACAGGTTATCCAGCTGCACCTGTAGGCTGTGGCTTTGTGTTGCAGCTCAGGCAGCCCAGAAGGTAACAATCTTTGAGATCCTGCTCCTGGAGTGATGTCATGCTCCCACCAGTGCCCTTGTGCCCCACTGCACGTTGGTCTCATTGCTGAGCCAGCTCAGCTCAGCCATCCAGCGGAAAGCTGCTCCCTGGTGGATTAATGATTTTAACTGATTTAGTGAAGGGCCTGATGAACCTTGAGAAAAGCATGTGGAGAAAGCAGTGGAGAAAGCATAAAGAAAGGGTTGGAGACCTGGTTATAGTCTTAACTATATGGATGTCCAAGGGTATCGTTCAGTTTCATTTTCACAGTTTAAGCCAGTCATAGAGCCCTGCTGTCTTATTTGTGTCAGTTCTGGTAAATGCTCAGCCCTGTGATGAGCATGATCAGAGTCTTGGTTTGGCTGAGAATTGCTGGTTTGAACACCCACCCCTGCTTTTGCTGTATCATTTTTACAGATCCCTGTACTGCCTCAAGGGTTCTTGAGACGCTTTGGGGATAAAGGGAATGTGGGACTGTGGTCAGGGGGAGGTAGGAGTGCTGATTACTCTGTCAGATGACCACCAGTACTTATAACTACAGGCTTAATCAAGTAGCTTGATGATCTTTAAGGTCCCTTCCAACCTGAGCTGTTCTATGCTTCTGTAATTCTGTATGAACTCTGCTGTCTCGTGGTCACTGCAACCAAAGCTGCTTCCAGCTTTCACATTCCCAACCAATCCTTTCTGTTTGTAAGAACAAGGTCCAGCAGTGCGCCTCTTCTTGTTGACTCCACCACCTGTGCCTGAAAGTTATCTTCCACGCACTGCAGTAACCTGGACTGTGTGTGCCTAGCAATGCTGCTTTTCCAGCAGTACTGGTGGTTGAAGTCACTCATGAGAACTCTGTAATTCTTCCTGGTTATTCTCCATGCTGCATGCACTGATGTACAGGCACTTCAGAGAAGAAAACAGAGCAGATGTTGCAGGTTTTTTCAGAGGGATGCAAGAGGATCCTTTGTAGCTGCACATGCTGTTGAGATGTCTGGCCTTTTGGCTCACATCATGGGAAGCAGCTAAGGAACATTTGTTGTTTTTCTGTTGGCCTGGCTCATTCCCCAATTAGCTGCAATGGTGTGAGCACTGCCATTTTGAACCTCATGCTTCAAGTCCCTTAGTTTAAAGCCCGCCTTACTAGGTTGGCCAGCCTGCTGCTTCTTCTGGACAGCTGGATCCCATCCCTCCCTACCAGGTTATAATCTTCATATTTCATTGTCATAAAACCCAAAACCCTCGTGCTGGCACCAGCCACGTAGCTACAAATTGATATGAGTTACACATCTATTTCTGGCTTCCCTCTTTTCTCCAGCTGGCAAAATTGAAGGGAATATAACTTGGATGCGGGTGTTCTTCACTTGTTCTCCCAGGGCTTTATAGTCTTCTTTGGTTTTGTGCCCTTTCCAGCTTCGTGTGTGATTCATGCCCACGTGAAAGAACAGTCCACTGCAGTGCTCCCTCTGCAGGCTGCGGGTGTGGATCCTTCTTGAAGATGTTGGTCATGGCTGTCTGTAGCTGTAAGAGCTTCATATCTGGTTTTGGTGGTGAAACTGGAAGGTGGAGAATGTTGCTATGCAAATGAAAAATTCGTGCTGGAGGAGGAATTTCTTTCTGACTGCTAGGAAATTCATTTGGTTATAAGAGGTAGAAAGAGTATGAATATATAGCCTTATGGCAGTGTTTCCTGTCAAGAAATAGATTATCTAAACTTGTGGGAGTAGTAGTCTGTTGTTCTCAGGGAAGCTATTAAACTACTGCAGAAACCTTATTCCAAGTGATAAGGACTGTATCCTGTTCGTTATCAAATAAAGATGTTAATCATCTTTTATTAGTTGTCATACTGTACTTATCACCACAGTGTCTCCATCTGGCAGCCATATTTTCCAGGCCATTTATCAAGATTTATGTCTTGTAAGTGGTTATGCAGAGGCACCACGTGTTCATGCCTGCAGTGGGCTCTTCTGAGAATTAGTGCCTTTGAAATTACTGTTCCTTGAAATTAAATCTTCACCTGCCCTTTTTCTTGGTTTATTTGAGGGGCCAAATTTTGTAGGAAGGCATAAGGTACCACAGAGGGGAAGAAATGTGATATTAACTCCCTTATGTGGTTCTGGTTCACATTCATAGCTCTTGAGTTCTATAGGTATTACTGCAATCTCAGAAGCTTCTCTGGTTCCTGTGAAAGTACACGAGTACTTTCTGGTTGCTGCATATGTGGAAATGAGTTTGTAAATCATTATTGGTTATGTCAAATTCTAAAATTGCCTAGAAATATGCTGGTTTGCTTTCAGTGGTAGTTTCCCTATACCTACAGCAATGGTAAAGCAGAGAAGCTGCTGCCATATAAATTTCATGAACCAATCTCTGTTTTTCTCTGCATCGTTTCCTGTTACTGCTGGTCTGCATGTGTATCTGTCTCCAAGTGAATATTTCGTTTTTGTTACCAGTGTTTGAATTTTTCATTGTGTGAGGTCATCATCAATTCATTCTTTCTGGACAGAAATCAGGAGGCAGGGTGCTTGGTCTGTAGCCTGAGCACTCCCAAAGCTGCGCCTCTGTTACCTGGCAAATGAGCAGCGTGAGATCCTACATTAGAGATACCTAGGGGAAGATGGAATTAATGGAAGTGGTTATGTTTTATATATTAAATTACTTCATCAGAGGGAGCAGTGTAGCTCGATTGTTTTGTGTTGTTTTTCTGAGAGCTGAGTCACACTTTTTTTGCTTTTTTTTTTCCTTTCTCTCTCCAAAAGAGGACAACCATTAATAAATCTGAGAGGGACGTGATAAATATGTAGAAGGAGTCAAAGGAATTTTCCTCCCTCCCACTGCAGATGAGTCAGCAATTGCATTATCTGAAAGAAAATCAGTACTGGATTAGTTGCCTGGGTTTGGCAAATGTTTACATTTTAAGAAAACGTTTGTGCTGGTGTGTTCAGAATGATGAATTATATAAGTGGTCCCCTACATAGTGGGGTGGGTATCAGAATCATTCCCTAAACGTCTATCACTCTGAAATACAAGTATTTAATCAGAGCAGTAGATTTCTGATTGTTTATGAAAACGGACATTATTCACTCTTCACGTTTTGTTTTTCTTACAAGGTGAGATACTCTGCAAACTCTGCTGCATGAAGTAGCTTTATCCTGTTTGGGATTGGATGGCTGTTGTGTGCAAGTGATGATTTGATCTGGGAATGTGGAAAAGCTTGGCAGAAATGTTCCAGCATGAATACCACGACTCATTCATAACTTCACTCTCACTGCAGTCAAGAAGAGTAGAGCTACCTGGCCGTTTTTAGGGGCTTGCTTTCAAGTGCTTAGGAAGGGGAGTGGATGGCACTGCTGGAGGCCTTGTTTACAGGCTGAGGGAGCATCTCCTGCGTGTATGCTTGTGTGCACCACTTGTGTGGTGACTGTTTAGCTTACCTGATGATGAGGTAGGACTGATTGATGAAATAAAAGGAGTGGTGAAAGCACGTGTGTGCTGACATGTTTGACAGTTGTATTGTTTCAGCTTAGATACTCTATTAAATGCTTGAAAAGTTTTGCCAAGGGAACAGTGTCTGCAGGGTATGTAGATCTGGGCGAGCTTTAAACTGATAGTGGTGCAGTTGTAGCTGCAGTGGTCTCAGCACAAGCTGTGAACCTTTGTAGAGAAACCTGACCAACACCACAGCAGGATGGTGCTGCCATCACCGTGCTCTTGTTTGCTCAAGCAGTGACTAGTTGGAGAAATGTACACAGCCTGCAGAGTAAATAATAGACCCTCCATAAACTCAGGAAATAATTCAGCTTTATTTTTGTAGAGAACCTTTTTCTTTAAGGAACAAAACTGATTCTCTTATAACGTATGCTTATTCCCCTTGCTTTAGCAATTTTTCATTTTTATAAGAAGCACAGAGAACAGGGAAAATGCTTGTGATTGCAGTAAGATTAATAACTCACCTTTCCATTTTGTGTCTGTTGATGGATTCAGTGTTTCTGTTCACTGAAATGTGGCTCACTTGCCGTTGGCTTTTGGGACTCTCAGGTCTACACTGAGGCCTTCCAACATTATGTTTCTGAGAAGATTTACTTCTGGTTGCAGTAGTATGACCATATGCAGCCAAAACAGTTTCTCTAGGTTACCATCCATCATGTTGTCTAGCTGACTTTTCCAGTACTGTGATTGATCCACTGCTGCCCTATTTTAGTTATCACTCAACTGATGGGGCAGAGAGCATGGCTGATGCACTTGAGAAAAACCACTAGCAGTATTTTCCAGAAATTTTGGGAGGAATTGTGCTCTTCACCTCTGAAAGCAGCAGTGGCAGAAATGAAATAGAAGTAAAACAAACTGCCAGAATCCCATGTGCACTGGTTTGAAACTCGGGTGGAGAAGGTCAGGTGTGTGCACATGCAGGGAACGGTCTGTAGGCTGTGCAAGGGGTAAAGAACCTGCTCGAGTGATGAGCGATGTATGGCTAGTCAGCCCAGTGATGGCAGAAGGGGAGTGCCCTTGGGAGAAAAAGGTGATTTTAGCAAATGAAAGGTAAATTACTGGGGAAAAAATTCCAGCTCATTTCTGTCCACATGAACATATGTAAATAACTGCATTCCCATGATAGTTGATGTGAGTGAACACTGTTCCACTGCATTTTGATTGAAACAGTGTTTAACTAAGCATAAACTTTAAAGCTGAACTGAAGTTACCTGGGACCAGGATGGCTAAATACATGGAAGAGGTGGGCATTAGTCACCACACGAAGTGGGCTCATCGAGCTTGGAGCAGTGGGATGTAAGTCCCATTCACTGAGCTCAGGGTGAGCGTCAGGGAGCAGGATCTGGGCTCCAGAGCAGCAGCTGCCTGGTTTTGTGTCTGAGGAAAAAGGAGAGGGAGGCAGTAACAAAGCAAGGAAGTAGTTAATGTGTGTGTGCAATAGGAGGGGGAAAAAAAAGTGGGAAGTGGTAGTGGGGAAAAATGGGGAAGGAAAAACACTCTGTTTGCTTTTTTCTCCTTCTTACAATTTGCTATATAAACATACTTACAGGAAAATTTGTGCAAAAAATGATTGCACATCTAAGGTACAGGACAGTCCATTGTGTTTCTAACAATTACTGAGTGACATTCTTGGTAAGCAGATATAGGAAAGGCTTTCGAGTTCCTCTGCCTGTGGTATGCCTCAGCACTACTGGATGCAGCGGGGCCAGATGTGGATTTGGTGCTGCCCCTATGGTGCACAGTATGGAGTTACCCCAGCTGCTGGATGGTAAACTTGTTCTTCTGAGGTGCACCTCTGAAGTGCAACTCATTTGGAGTGATGTGAAGATGGTCATAGAAACAACTGTGTGGGACATTGCAATATCATATCAGACATTGCTTGGCTGTTATAGCTATCTAAGCACAAAGGATTCGTTATGTAATTCAGAGGACCCTAGTTTTCTCCTCTTTGATGCATAAACGCTTTCCTTTTCTTCTTCCATACCAAAGCATGGGAAAAATAAAAAAGATATTGCTGCCCAAACAGGAAAAGGAAGAGGTAGAAAGTGATGCAGGTGACTTTGGTTTCCAGAATATTTGTCAGACATATGGCTTGTGTCTCATCTGCTCTTCAGATTCCAGCTATGTAGGACTGAGCTCTTGATGTCATGTTTGACACTCTAAATATCAAGTGGAGAGCTTTATGGCATTAATTTTATAAATAGACCTGGGACTCAAAAATAAACATACCGATAATCGGCTTTGTCTGTCTTTCATTCTGGAATGGTCACTACATGTTTGTGCAGCTGGAAACTTTGTTGTAGATAAAATTAATCCTTCTGGGAGCTGATTTGTGAAGCAGCACTTAAGTAACGGATAAGAAATACGTGTTCATTCTTGTATTTTCCTTAAATTGATTTTTTTTTTTTCTGTGTACTGGTTTAGGAGTAGGCATTCTCCCTTATTCACTGGAGTTTCTTTTTGTGTACTTCAGTGGTCTTACAGTCTTCTTGTACATTGACTCTACTCTTAAGTGAATTTTTCTGCCCTCCTTCTGACTGTTATGCCACACAATGACATGCAGCACACTTCATAGTGTTAACCAGAGAGATGGTAATCTGTGCTACTGACTCAGCGTGTCTATGCAACTTCCATGTTATTCATAAATAGTTTAATTGGCAAGTCTGACCCTGTCATCAGTAGTACCTGATACTCTGAAGAAGGCCTTATTTGTAGCTAAGGGTTAGCCAAAGTGATTCTCATTTGCCTGCTTGATTTTCATTTTGACCTTTTAATCTGAAATTCATCTCTTCACAGTGCTAGTTTAGGAGTTAAGAAATGGAGTCTTCAGGGTTTTTGTTTGTTTCTTAATGAGTTAGGGCCCATATTAGGTCTTCCATGCTCCTGTGGGATACAGCATGTTCCTTGCTGGGTCAGATCTTGTGTGTAGCAGCAGATCCTGTTTCAGCTGGGCATAGCTCCACCAGAGCTGACCATACACTGCACTCTGTTTATTATGTACTTCCCTGGTATCATTAAACATTGGTAGCTGACTTTCTGTGTGTCAAAATGGGAACACAGACACAGTGACTCAGGCAAATTAGTGAATGCTCTTTCTAAACTCAATGGGTTTTGGTGGTCTGGGGTGCCTTTTTTCATGAGTTTTAACCAAGTTAATCTACAATGGCAATTAACTTTTCTTTCTCAGCTTTGTTAAAGTACTAGAGTGACTTGAACCTAAATTCAAACCAGGAATTCACCTGCAGATGATAACAGACTAATTGAAAATCTGTGATGTCCATTTCCTGCCATCAGTGTGTTCCAGGCAGGCTTTAATCCATATAATTTAACCCGTGGTCACCTGCATTTGGCAATTTGCATTTGGGTTCATTCTAGAAAGTGAATGATTTGTGTTGCTGTTATACAAATCATATCCATAGAGAAACAATCCTTTTTGTGGAAGTATAACCATTTATACATGGTAGAAAGAAGGCAGTTGTTGTGATGTCTTAGAAAAGAAACCTTTTCTCTTCATGCATGTTCATTTCAGGGGATTGACACATTATGTAATTTACTGTCCCCAAGTGCACACGTCTTGCATTAGTGAAATGTGGATAACACTGCTGCAGGGAATGCCAGGATCTGTCCTTAGCTGCACACCTCCTACAGGTGGAGGAACTGCTCTGTTCCTTTTATTCAGATACGGAGCTTAATGTTAGTACCCTGCTGTGCTGATGTGTGGCCTGCAGGTCTCCTGTTTCACTGCTTGTTTTTCTCAATGCTGCAGATGGTTTTGGCAGCAGCCAAAGCACTGCTGTGTTGAGGTTATTCATTTCTTTCTTTTACAGCTAACTATCAGGCTGTAGAGAAGGACAGCACTTTTAAAATATGAACGTTTGAAGTTTGATTTCCATTTCCTGTGTGATGACTGTGCCATCCCTTTTAGTTTGGGTGGGAGGATTTCTGAAGGCCGAACTCACCACTGTCCCTGCTTAAAACCCCTGAGGTTTCTGTTCTTTCTGTGACCTCTGCCTTCCACCCTCAGCAGAAGCAACTTTCTTTTTGGAAAGTAATATAATTCGGGTGCTCTGCACAGCTCAGGTTTGCTTTTTGATGTGAGCAGTGGCACAGCTGCAGAAGGAAGATGGAAGGGATATAGGCAAGGAAACACAAGACAACCCTTCCCTTCAGGTAACTGCGGCAGAGAGCAAAGGTAAATCTTTAGCCTTGGGAAGCACTTTTGCTGCCTGGATCTGGCTCCATGTTTGCAGTTTCTATCCTGATTTGAGCCACCCACTTTCTGAGCTCATGAGAAGCCTTGCTCTCAGTGAACTGTCTTTTCTGCAGGTTTCATTTTCCAAACAGCGCTCCTGTGCTGTTGGCTTTGCAGACCTATATCTGACATGGAGACAAGTAGATTATCAAGTACTGTATTTTACAGCACCGTAAGCTTTTGTAGCCAGCAGTCAGTAAAACATACCAATGCTTTTAAAACATCCTTTTTTTCATGTCTGCACTTACTGTTAAGTCATCTAGTACTAAAATCGAACATAACTCACGCAGTCTTGGTGGCATTCAGCATCCAGCATTTTGCCTCTCCAGGTCTGCTGCCACCAGTGTGCAGGTCTCAGCAATGGTGCTGAAGCTACACAGCCTTCGTGCTATGTTTTCATTCACTACTTGCTTTTGGTGGGAAGTGGTTTGGGTGGGATATGTGAGCACTTGTGATTGATCAGCATTTTGTGTATCTGGTCTGTGCTGTGTAGAGGCTATATCTGAAATGAAGTGATTCAGCTTTCCTACAGACGGCTTTGGAATGTGTCCATGAGTTGCTTTTGTAGAACAGATAGAGAACTCCTTAGAAGAGTGCTATTTGCTCTGTGCATTGCAGCATCCAGGTGGGTTTTGGTTGAGCTCATCTGCCTCCTGCTTCTGTTTTGAAACTGAGTTCTGAAGCGTGCAGTGAGAAACCCCCTGGCACCTAACAAGACCTGTACTTCTTGAGGTGCAAAGTTAACAACAACATGCTTAACAATTGCACGTGAAGATCAGTATCATATGTTGGTTGTTGTGCTTCTTACCTTGTGGGATCTTCATAGCAGGATGAAGTTGCATTGTATGTTTCTTTTTCAGTAGTGACCTCATCGTAACAATTATTAGGTATCACGTGGACTTTGTACTATTCCCTCTGCAGTACTGAAGACGAGAGAGAGAGTAGCATCTTATTCTAGCTCATGACTGGTTTTTTGCATTGTTTTTCTGTGGTTGTTAGCTCACCAACTGTCACTGGTTTTCTTTGACCTCAGCCTTTGAGAACATGGTGGTTTGCTGCTCAGCCTCCACATGTTGCTCCTGTGTGTGGCAGCTAACTTCCCAGTATCTTGGGAAAAAGCACCAATAGAGATAATTCTGGCACTGATTTTGGGCTGTATTGTTTTCTGTTTCTTACTTCAGTGTATGTACAGAAATATGATTGTTCTACTTAGAATTCACTGTCGCGCTCCTCTGTGTGCGTAGAAACCTATTGCAGTTTGGTGCTGCGATCCAGGAGGTCTTACCTTCCCTGGGTACTTAAAGAACTCTGGCTAGTTGTTCTGATACATTGTGGTGCAACAGCTGAGCTAATTTATAAAGGTACTTTAAAAAACATAAGCCCAAAGCTTTCAGGCTGCAGAATGGGATGCCGTATCTGTTAGTGACATACCTTATCTTCTGTTTTATTTTTAGTTGCTCTTCTACAACGGGTAGCAGAATTGGAAAAGGTCAATGCAGAATTTTTGCGCACAAAGCAGCAACTTGAGCAAGAATTTAATCAAAAGAGAGCGAAATTTAAGGAGCTGTACTTGGCAAAGGAAGGTAAGTTCACAATTATCTGAATTATTTTAATGTATAATTAAACTTTAGCTGTAAATAATCCCTAGGTGGAAAATAACTTTTGTTATGCCAACTGCTATTCCTCCTTTGCCCATGCACACCACTTTCTTTTTCTCAGTTTACTGAAGGATAATCTTAACTAGGGCTTTAAGATTGGGTTAATTGTGGTAGACTTGCATAACCATTAGGAAACAACACATCATTTCTGATTTGCCAGGAATGGAAAAAAATGACAATAGTCTTTTAAATGGAGATATATAGTAAGAATGTAAGATTTGCGTAGAGAGTAATATTCTATTGGTGGCCATTCAACCAGGAATCAATATTTAGAATGAATGTGAATATTCACCTGCACGGATAGGATTCAGCAAAGCGACTTGTTGTAAACTTGGGAACACCAGTCTGAGCTTTAGTACTAACTTTCTGAAGTCACAGTATGCTCGTTGTGTCTGAACAGCAGTTTAAGTGGGAAGTGGATAGAGATAGTCTAGATGGTGTGCTGCTTGTACTTTGTGCCCAGCTTTTTTTAATGTATTAATTTGTCTTAAATTTCCATTTGAGCTAGAATGTAAGCAGAAAACATTGTTAAAGTTATAATACTAGCCAAGGGCATTTATTCCAATAACATTCTTTATAGGAAAATTTGAACCATGTGAGCTCAAATAACCAATGAAGACTTAGAGAGTATAAATAGTTGCTGTTCTGAGGGCCAAATTGATTTACTTCTAATTCTGATGATCTTTCTGTTCTTAACATATGAAAGCAAAATCAAAAAATAATACATTAATACTGCAGCTGCTTGTCTGAGCTCACGAGAACAGAAATACAACAAGCATAATGAAGATCAGATCATACAGAAGGCCTTCTTCTTTGTATTTCTAGCAGCTGCATGAAAGAAAATTAAAGATACAAGACACTGCTGGTGAGATCAGCAATAATTCCGTTTTCTCAGAACAGTTTAAAAATAGAAAATAAAAATAAATTATAATAAGAAGAAATAAATCCATCTTTCACATATACCAAAGTGAAAGAATACCAGATAAGAATATACAAGCTGTTTCTTTTCTTGTTTTCTTTTTACCCCAAAGCTTATTTTTTTTTCTCCCTGTTCTCTAACTCTAAGACCCTTTCCTAAATGTACACAGGGACTGTGGCAGCCTATCCTTAATATTACCACTTAAAAACTAAATAATATAATTAATAATATAAATGCCTGAGGGTTCTTTTTTTTTTTTTTAACTGAACAGTAAAAAAAAAACAGGATTAGACTTTTTAGTACTGAGGGAAATACATGGAGACAGCTTGGTGTTTGCTGTACGCTTGCCAGACATTTCTGCTAAAAGCGATCGCTGTTGACATAGGCTATGTAGGCATAAAATTATTTCGTTAGTACGTTTAGAATTAATTGTATAATATTCCACTTTCAGAGCTTTTGCTTCAGATTAACTGAAAACTCAGGAGGATAATGTGAAATTAGTTTAATCTGTTTACGATTATAGCAATTAGGGAAGCAATAGACATTTAGTTGAAGGTATTACTTTCTCTAGAGGAAACCTAGTTTTAGTGCCGGTGTGATAAAAAGCAAATTAAGCTGTGTAGTTTTCATACGTGGGCTTCAGGCAGTGTTCACAGAGTGTTTCTGTTCTAGAACATGAAATGTTCTATACAAATTCAAAACAAGATGGTGTCAGAAATGAGGAAAGAACTGTCTTTCTGTCTGTGGGTCTTATCTTTTATCTTTACCATAATTAACTAAGTAGTACCAAACTAGTTTAAAGCACGGTTTGCTTTCATCAGGCTTTTTAACTTATTGGTAATGTCTACACTGTTCACATTGTGGCTACATCATTAAAGAAAAGGGCTACTTTTTTTAATAAATGGCAAAGGCAAATGGATTCAAGGAGTAATGTTCCCTACAGATACCTGCTAACATTTGTTTACTTGTTATGACTAGCTGCTTTAATATCAACATTTCCCTCACTCCTTGTTAGTGCATAGCCACTGTCAGTACTCTTCATTTGAAGAATTTATTAATCAAGCTAAATGGAAATAATACTTCTTTTCAGAGGACTTGAAAAGACAAAATGCAGTGCTGCAGGCAGCCCAAGATGATCTGGGACAATTGCGGACACAACTGATGGAAGCTCATGCTGAAATGGAAAACATCAAAGCTATAGCTACAGTATCTGAGAATACAAAGCAGGAAGCTATTGATGAGGTGAAGAGACAGTGGCAAGAGGAAGTAGCTTCACTGCAAGCTATTATGAAAGGTAACAACCAGACAAGCTGCTGCTGCTTTATCAGAAGCCTCTTTAACGTGCATTTAGTGATTTGTGTTTGCTTTTACATGGGATATGGATAGCTGCTTCTCATAGTTTGGCACAACTGGAATACAGAAGTGATGAATCATGCTTCACTCCTAGTCTTGTCAAAAGGAGCTTGGTTCTTCTTTTCTGTTAGTATGGTGATAGATTTGGGAGGAATCTTGGCAGTGGGAACTCCTGTATGTATGCAAAAAACTTCTGAGTAACTAAGAATACTTGGTTAGAATATCCTTCCTTTGCCTGCTTTGGCTGGGGATTGGACTAAATGATCTCTGGAGGTCCCTTCCGACCCCTACAATTCTGTGATTCATGAAGATAAGTATAATACACGTAGTTTGGCAAGTCTGAAAACATCTTCAAGTTGAAAGCATGATTCTCTTCTCTCCTGTGTAAACATGGTTCTGCTGTCAGACAGTTTTGTCTCTCCAGTAGTATCCCATGTACTTCTCTCCAGGCTAGTTGCTGAATGTGTTGCTCTTTTTCAGCTGTGGGATGTTGCGTTTTGTTTCTGTTTTTCTTGGTGCTCCTGAGCTATTCTGTGTTACGTTTGCATGTTGCACAGCTGTTCTCATTCCTGAGACAAATTTTGTACCAGGAATAAAATTCAGGATGTAAACTGGGGACAGACTGTTGCCATAAATGGCTGTTTTCTTAAAGATCACAATATCCTGAGCCTACAGCCTTCTGGCTGTAGGCGTTGTTTCTATCTTAGTGTAATGCTTTTCCCCAGAGAACACAAATCTTTATGCATATTGAATAGTCAGATTTCTATTTACTTATGTTCTACATAGGTACATGAACCTTAATCAAAGCTCTACTGTGCCAGCTGCTGTATGTATATGAAGACAGCTCCTTACCTGAGGGGCAGTAGTAACAGGGAAATGAAAGGTATTTGAGAAGTTCTAGGTGTTTCTCTTCGTTTAGAATGAAGCATGGGTTTGGTAGCTTCTCTCGTTGATGTGCTTGAAGGTACAAAATGCTGAACAGGATGTTAAACGTATGCTCTTTTGAAATTAGGGATCATACAGTTTGGTGGCTTGTTTGTGTTATTCCAGTGGCCCAAACTGAAATGTAGTTCCTTTGGACCTTTTATTTATGCTGTTATTTTTTGTGACAAGAGTCAATGAGAGGAGAGGGCAAGGGAAGCTTCTGAAACTTGTTATAGTTTCAGTTAACTATGATAATTCATTGGTGGTTGAAGATCAAGTTTATAAAGCTCTGTTTTTAATTTATATTGAATGGAAGTTTTGGAAATGATGTATTATAGAGACTGTTCGTGACTATGAGCTCCAGTATCATCACAGGATGGAACAAGAGCGAGCTCAGTGGAATCAGTATCGCGAAAACATGGAACGGGAAATAGCAGAGTTAAGAAGGCGACTGTCTGAAGGCCAAGAGGAGGAAAATCTCGAAAATGAAATGAAAAAGGTATGTTGGAATTGAGCTCTCCAACTCCTGTTTGATGTATTTCATGTTTTTACGTGTGCTCATTTCTAGACCCTGCTGTAAATCTTCAGAAGCACGCACAGTCTGGTTCTGCCAACTTTCTTTTTCGGTGGCAGTCATCGTGACCTGATCTTGAGTTTGAATCCATAATGGTGTTGTATCTGATTATATAGATTCAGTGAGAGGGTTGGACCTGAGAAAATTTGTAACGTTTGGCCTTCAGCTGATAAAAGCAGGCTTCTAACAGACACTACTTCTGAAATGTCTTTTGCCTGTGTTACAAGGTTAGCTGTGTTTGTACAACGCCATTCCGCTGGCCTCCTAGAATGCATGGAGCCTTGCTGTCATAAAAATAACAGGCTTTAGGTGGTGGGAAGGAGTTACCCTGGAGTTTGCAAAGATTCAAAACTCTGTGACTTGAAATAGTCCACAGAAATAGGTGGAAGTGCCATGTCTTCAGTTTTGATTTTTTCGTTGCATTTGAAGTTTTGTGTATTTCCTGCCCTTCAGGCAGGAAGGAGGTTGAACTTGTCTTAATTGATCATGTTTTGAATCTTGAATATCGTATGATTAAATATTTGTGTTTGAGTGAATTTATCTTCTCAAAAGGCTTCGAGGTATTCTAAGACTTTTCTGTTTTTGTTTTTGTAATGTAATAAATGATTTTGTGTTGGATAAAGAAAAGGGTAGGCTAATATCTGATAATATGTTGCGTCACTGCATTTCCACATTTCTGCTTTCTGTCAGCAAAGAAACAGTACTGAATATCATAACCATTGTACATTAATAAGAATTTTACTAGGTCTTAGAATATTGTAAAAAGCAATCACTGTTTCAAAATGGAATTTCTTTTCTGAGACTTGTAAATATGTTTCTTAAGTCTTGATAATTTTCATTGGATATTTTCTGCTTGGTATTCAGTCATCCTTCTTTATGTGGTCCTTGATTTATAAAGGTGGGAGCTTGAGTAAAGCCCATTTGATGATGTTGTACCTACAGAATTACTGATGCTGCATTTTTAAGGCTTCACTTTTTTGTTTGTTTGTTTAAAGATGGTTTTAGCCCTGTTAAACAAAAAAGGATTTTGGCAGAAACTGGAAGGGGAAGATCAGAATTTGGTCAGTGTGGTGGATCCCTTACAGAAAAGCCAGATCTAGTTCATGGTGTAGAAATCCAACTTTTTTTCTCATCTAGACTCTGATCGTGTAAAAGTCAGAGTTGCAAGTTGCTGAGAAGGCAGAGCAGCTCACCTAAGCTTAGTAGCTTTGCTATGGACGGGCTTGTACTTAAAATTTTAGGATAGCAGATAAATACAGTTTTCATCTGTACTTCTTTAAAGTGGAAATCAATATTTCTTGTAATTCTCAGGGAAATTTGGTTGACTTATCAGTCTGTGATCAATATGAGCTTGAAAAGCTTTATGGGCTTGTAAAGCAGAGGAACGTGTACTTGATGTAACGTGAGGGGGGTGGAGAAATCTGTCTTCAGAGGACAGATTGAAGTAATTGCTTATACAGCTTTCCATGGGTTTTTTAATGTTCTTTCTCATTAAACCTGCAATGCTTTTCCTCAAGGAGACAAAGAATTAGATCAAAATTAGGAGAAGGACATTGAATTTCACCAAAAAGCAAACAAGCAAGTCCCAAGCCCACAAAAAGCTGTGTTTGGGTATCAAAATAATGAATATTCATGCCACAACACTCAGTGAAAAAGGAAGAATTTTCTCAATCATTTGGGATGTTGTGCTTGATGACTGGCAATCAGTTCCTCATGCAAAATGGCATTTCCCTCTAACAGAGGTGAATTCTTCCTCTGTATTTATATTCTGTTTTAAAAAGATGGACTTACCTTATGGCATGAAACTGTACCAGCATATAAAATTTACTTACTCTTAAAACTAGCAGAAAACCATCTCATTGTCTTGCACTGACCCTGCTGGGTGAGGTGAGTGGAAAGGAAGAGCAGAAACAAGATCAAGGTGTCATGTTTCTGTCCAGGGCACTGACCTGCTTCTAACCTTCTTGGCTCAGTGATATCTCAGCTCGGCTGTGTTCCATTTGGCTATAAGATCCATTTTAAACAACAGAAAATCCATGAACTATAATACTGTAAAACATTGAACAGTCTGCTGATGGAGTGTTCTTGCATCCACCATGAAAATAAGGAACAGCTTATTCAACGGTCCTAAAAATAAGTGGTATCCATGTCCATGTGAGCCTGCTATAGATAGGTTTAAATAAACAGGACTGATAGAATAAATGAATTATAAAGCAGTCCTTGAAGCTGAACTCCTTCTCCCATCTGTTAAAAAAAATGTAACTGATGATTTGCTGGCTGCCAGCATGGGGCTATGTATGTATGTGTGACTCTGTCACATGTCCCTAGTATTGAATTCACTGGGACATGTGATGTCCCCGCATTTCCTTGAAGATTTTATTTGTACTCTTTGGACAGCACTGACAAAATACAGCAGAAGTAAATGCAACATGAAGAAAATTAAGTTTTACCTATAGAGTTTTCTTGACAGCCTTTTTTGTCCATGGATCTGGTAGCATTTCTATATATTATAATACTAATTTATTTTTAAACTGTTAATGTCTTCTCTTGTCTGTTCCGCTTGTTGGAAGTCTTATGTAGGATGCAGTCATCAATAAGCTTACCAGAAAATGAAAATCCAGTGGCTAGGCTGGGAAACCTACATTCTAGCCTGGATTTAAAACAAGGCACAAATGCTTTCGTCTAGCAGTTGTCATGTTTGATCAGGCTAAGTGTCAGCTTTTCAAGGTTCAGTTTTGGGACACACTTTTCTG
>VXAB01005599.1:161413-189775 GCA_013399175.1 Odontophorus gujanensis | reverse complement strand
CCCCCCCAAATCCCTTGCTGTTAATTCCTCCAGCAGCAAATGGAGAAAACCTGATTGTTCACAGTCTCCATACATAAAACCAACCTTAATCAGGTTAAATTCTTCCTGGCTTATTAATCTTCTCGTTCTGTTGCCCTGCTCTGATCTTTTCAGAACTCTTTTTTTTTTTTGTAAATTGTGGAAGGGTTTTTTTTAACAGATTGGCTATATAGGATTTTGAAACACTTTGCACGCTAATACCAAAAATTGATACAGCATGAGTAGTAATTTAATGCTGAAAAACAATCTTCCAAAACAGAACAAAGCTGCACTATGTGTTATTTCCTTTCATAAGTAAGTAAATGAATGGTCAGTAACTTACCCTGTAGTTCTCATGATCAGTTTTTTCCCATGTACCGTGTGGCAGCAGGCTGCAGGACAGTTGTGCCTTTAATAATACAAAAGAGTAAACTTTCTGAAACACATGACCCCTAAATTTTCCCCACAGGTATAGAGAGTGATGGGTTTAAATCCGATATTGATGGCCCAATCCATGCATGGATTCGAAATTCAGTTACTTCCTCTGACAGAAGTGATGTCTGCCTATTGTCCAAGAGATGGTAGCTGAACTAAGTATGTAGTAATAAGAAGACTGTTGAAAGTGGGGAGTTTAGTTCTCTGGTGTCGTGGATATTTCCTTCACATGTCTCCCATAATGGATAACATTGTGGTGAAAACTGTGATTATGTGTTATTCGTAACTTAGCGTGTTAATTTCAGGCCCAGGAAGATGCTGAGAAGCTTCGTTCGGTTGTAATGCCTATGGAGAAAGAGATTGCAGCACTAAAGGAGAAGCTGATAGAAGCTGAAGAAAAAATAAAGGAGTTAGAAGCATCAAAGGTGAGGTGGAATTGTAACCATGTCCTGGTCTGCATCTTGCATAATGCTTGTTTGATGCAGATAAATAACGGCAAATTTTCTAAGAGATAAAAACATGCATTGTGCATGAAGAGCTTCACAATACATTTTTTTTTTCTCCCGTAGCACAAATAACAATTTTGACCTGTAGATATTTCTGTCTTTCCATTTTTGAGGTTGGATTATGTGTGTTATCCCTGCTTAGATATGACTGCATAATTTCAGCAAATAAAATGATGCCCTAGAAGTATGAGTGCTTTGCACCACTGCAGCAGCCTTCTTGTAGGCTGTTGTCATGCTTAAAGCCTCCAGAAGATTTGTATTTGTCTTTTTTTTTATTTTTTTAGTCTGTTTCCATCCAGCTATACTTCATTTTCTAATCCTGGGCATAAAAATGAGGCAGTAGCACCATTATTCTTATCTTAAATTTCAAGAAAAGCACAGATTCATAGAAAGGATTGCCAGGTGTTGCTGACAAGAAATCAGTACAACCAGTTTACCCAGCATTCCTGTATTTTAGATATCTCAGAATCCCTGTTGAACTTTCTCATCAATTGTGGTGGGTAGATACTACCATTATCTATATTCCCTCTGTCTAAAGTTCCCAATAGTCGTATGTCAGACTCCTTTTGTGCCTAATCAGAGTACGTTTCTATTTTTTATATAGCAACGAGAGGTTTAAATACAGACATAGGAAGTTGTTCTTTAATTTGTGGCTCTATAAAAATGAACTATTATTTACATGATTCACAATAGTAGACTGGTATGAGGACAGACAGGTTGTGCAGAATGAGCCATACAGTTGGCTTTTCCGTTGCTCATGGTGAAATTTCTTCAGTTCTGCTTTGAGTCATTTTGTTTTTCAGTGTCAGGTGTTGGATTAGTGGAACAGTGCCTCTCCCTCCAAACACTTTTATTCCCAACCATTGCTCTCTGGGATTCACATTTCTCCATTTCAAAGGTCAACAGAATTGCAGACAGAAGACTTGTATCCTGGGGCAGGAGAAGCTGTCTCCACCTTTAATGGAAAATAAAAGCAGGAAGATCTGCATTGAACTCTGAATCTGTATCTGTGGCTCCTAAACTGTGCTGAGGAAGATGAACAACTATGTGTAGTAGCCAGTCAGGAATTGGCCCAAGGCTTTGTTTCTTATGATATGAAAACTTGTGATTCCCAAATCAGAAAACTGTAAAACTTAAAATTAAACTGTCAGTCCACTTCCTGCTCCAAGGTGGGACCCATTTCTGTATGCCTTATGTTTGGTAAATGTTTATATAACCCTATCTTAAAAGTATCTCACAGAAGATTGGGTAGTCTCTGTGAGGTGTTTGCTCTGGTTCTTTGTTAGCCTTTGTTATTTGGGGAAAAAAAGTCATCATATATTTCTTGTTGTAATTGGTTTTGGTTTTCATCCCATCCTCTGTGAACAGATTTTCCTTTCTCTTCAGCAGTCACATGGATTTGAATGTTGTTTAGTTTTTTTCTTGTCCATTCCCCAGTTGCCTTATAGTTAGGTTCTCTAACTACTCCATTTTAGATTGTCTCCACGTCTTTGGATTATGAAAACCCAAACCAGGCATATTTTGTAGTTGTTGGTTTATCAGTGCTGACTGAAGGATTACTTCATTGTCTGCTCTTCTTAGATGTTTTCCTCTTTACCACTTTTTGGTGCTGCCAATGTTGTGATTTAATTATAGAAACTTTAGCCAAGTTACTTAAATATTTGGTTTACTGGAATTTTAATGAATATTTCATTCAGGAAAAAAAAAACAAACCCTGCAAATGCTACGTCCATACTGGTAGCTGAGTACCTTTGATTTCTAGAAATCAACTGCTGTCTTCAGCAGCTTTTTGTTCCCCAAACATGTGACCTTGGCTTCTAACAAAAAGGAAGTGCCTGCAAGTAGTACTTCACTGAGATCGTATATTTCTCTCATCCTATTCAGGTTAAAGAACTGAACCATTATCTGGAAGCTGAGAAGTCCTGTAGGACAGACTTGGAGATGTATGTGGCTGTTCTCAACACACAAAAATCTGTCCTGCAAGAGGATGCAGAGAAGTTGAGGAAAGAGCTGCATGAAGGTACCATCATTATCTAATGATAGTCCTTTTGAGTCTTTGACACTAAGGATGCAAAAAAGCCCCAAACCCATCAGTATACCTGTTACTTCTCTTCTGACTTCTTATGTGAGCTGGATTAAAAATAAATAAATAGAGGGCATGGGGGAGCATTATTTATAAATGTGGAAGCCTCTGGACTTCTTAGGAAAGTATTGACTTTGGAGCCCTCTTATGAGGGAGAGAAATAAGAAATCCATTCAGTTTCTGGGGATGCTGTTGAATTTGTGTTAGGTTCTCGTAGTATTGCAAGCTTTATTCTTACTGAAGTGATTTTACTGGTGTCCTTTATTTGTGTAGAATTATGAGCGTTATTTCTGTAAAGTAATCTGGTGATATGTCTCTATGAAATATCTCAGTTCTGAGTGCTTTGTGGTGGAATGAATGTGGAGATGTATGTACATGCCCGTAGGAAGCAGAATCACATGAAAAACAGAACTTTCTGTTGAAACAAATAGGGACTTAGTCTTTTAATACCAGCACTAAAAAAAAAGAATATTAGAGCTCATGATTGAGGTAGTGTCATTAGTTTTCTATCTGGGAAATTAGTAATACATCCTTTATCTCCAACTTGATACAGGAATTAAGAAAATTTATTATTTCATCCTAAGTAGTTGTTGAACAAAACCATATTGTTTTTTATTAGAACAATAATTACTTTTATTCATGAGAATCCCTCAGTCAGGAGGAGTCGTTAAAGAATTCTGGTTCAGAATGATTCTTTCTGTTCTTGAATAGTCTGCCATCTCTTAGAGCAAGAGCGACAACAGCACAACCAGTTGAAACACACGTGGCAGAAAGCCAACGACCAGTTCCTGGAGTCTCAGCGTTTGCTGATGAGAGACATGCAACGTATGGAAATTGTCCTGACCTCTGAGCAGCTTCGACAGGTCGAAGAACTGAAAAAAAAAGATCAGGTCACTTGCTGCTTTTCTTTTTTTTTTTTCCTCTCTCTCTCTTCTTTCTTTAATATTTTAAATTTAGTATAGTGTAAAATAGAAATTTAGTATAGTTGAAATAGAAATTCTCAATTTGAATGACAGCTGATGGTTGTAACAGAAATACTCAAATTGTGTGAGTACTTTAATACTAGTATCTGTAGTAGCTTTAAAAGTAATATTGCTAATATTGTTCAATGAAAAGGTAATACTATCCAGAAGTTAATCTTGGGAGGTAGAAACTGTCATCTGTGATGGAAAAAAATTATATGAATGTGTTGAGGCTGCTAAGATAGGAGGTTCACTGCCACCTAGGTTTTTGTGGGCTGTGACTTGTTGCTGTTTTTTTTTTTTTTAATTCTCTTGTACAGGTGATTGTGTATTAGTGTTTTGATTTCATTTTCTATGATGTCTTTATCTGATTCTTGTTGTTTGTTGTATTACAATGTTTAGTGTGGTCAAGGCACTTGTTTTCATGTTTGATTTAAAGGTTTCTGCTTGTATAATGACCATCAGTGTGGCTGTTAGAGGTGCATATATATTGTCAGATTCTATACAATACCCTGTGTAAGAGCTATTAGTGTTGTTGCTTATTTGGTAATTCCTATAACAGGAAATTTGATCTAAATGATTTGTTCAGTTGAACAATTTTATTCAAATAACAGCCTATTTTTCATTGTTAGTGAACAATTGTTATTGTTTGAATGAGTTTGGGTGCCTTGTGATATGAACACTAAGTGAATTTTAACCTAAAAAACCCTTCAGACATAAGTGCTGGGGTTTTAATGCCCCCAGAAAAAAAATGAGTGTGAGAGAAAACCAAAACCCCATTCTATTATTGCCTTTCTCTGTAGCAGTTTGTGATGAAAGCTAATGACTGCTTTAGTAAAGCTGAATCTCGTTTATATATATTCATTTTTTGACGATTGATTTCTAGGAAGAAGATGATCAGCAGAGACTTAGCAAAAGAAAGGAGCAGAAACAGAAAGATTCAGACGATGAGACAAAAGCTTCATGTTCTTTAGCCCAGGAGGAATCCCTTACCCAGTTCTCTAATGAAGAGGTAAAACAATTCAAAGCAAGCTTCAAGTACTTTTTCGTTCCTTCGGGTGATGATTACAAATACAAATGCCCTTTGTTCCCTGTCTCTTATAGTTCACACTAAGCAATAGAAAACCTTTTGAGCTGCACTTGAATACATAAATTTTAATGAAAATTGAAAAATGATTCTTTAAAACTGTCTGAGAGTTGCTGTTAGAAACTGTGTACCTTCTGCATTCTGAATGTTAACTGCTGTTAAATTCTTTGGGGATTTATAACCACTTCCTAACATGTCTAAGTTTTCACCATTAAACCAGTTAAATCTGAACAGAAAGCAAGCATTTTGCAACTAATTTGCTACCCTATTTCTTGAATTCTGTACTAAATTTACACTGGTTAGACAACTGTGAGGTCACTGATTGCTTAATTAGTCATTTGCTTTAGCATATGTTAAATAGCATGATGTGTGTGTCTGTATGTGTTGTCCATACGTATGTAACCAGCTATATCCAACTGTGCAAACTGAGAGTTTGGGCCAAGTCTATTCAGCAGGCAAAAAAAAGCATTTGTCAGCCAAGGCAGTAGCTGAGGCTCAGCACCAAGTTCTTGCAGAAACTGCCTGTGCTGTGTTAGTAGTTTTGTTATACAGCCAGAACAAGTGATAATGCTGGATGTGGCTAGTTAGCAGGCTCTTTTGGTGATGTAGGAAATGTTGTGTTAAAACAAGCTGAAAGCTTGAAATTGAGATTTGCTTAAAGTGAAGCAAGCACACAGGTTGGAACTTGGAAGCACGTATCAGAGTGGGCAGTTATTTCTCCTTCTCCGTTGTGTTTTGCTTGCTTATCTATTTTGCTAGTCTGTATTGGACCTATTATGGAATTTGATATTTTTCTAAAGGGACATACTTTGTGTTACTTTCTTTGCTTGCCTAATGGCAAAGCAGAAGTGTAGTGTTGGAAGATGTTTTGAAAACAGCCATATGCTTTTTAAAGAAAGCATTGCTGCTGTGTTTTCAGTGCTGCATATAAATAAAAATAGATCAAGAGACTTAATGTTCCTTATACAGATCACAGGACAGCTACTGTGGCTTTTGGTATTGACATTCCCCAGATGCTTTTCTGTGTAATCCCAGTCTCAATTTGTTTTGTGTGAAAATGAAATTTTAAATATAGTAAAAAAATAATTAATTAAAACAAACAAAAAAGAACCTTCTTTCTTGTACAATATTTTGTCAGACTCCTTAAGCAGAAGAAAGAAATACAAGAAAAATATTTACTTGTCAGCATGAAGTAGATTTTAAATACATCGTTCTTTGCTTGCTTTTATGTTGGTGTTAATTCTTTCTAAGTTGGACAGACATCTAAACGTAGTTATGAAAGCGTCATCCATGCATTCTACTCTCTGGATTACAGTTCTAGAAGTGATACTGCAAGTTGTATCTCTGCTTTAGTGCAAGAAGTGCCTTGTTTCAATTATTAGAAGATGTAAGGTGACTGTGTCCTTGTAAGAGAGCTGGCAGGAGGACAGATTCTTATAAGAGCACTCTGTTAACAAAAGATTATTTTTCCTTAATGGTGGCTGGTACATTTCAGTCCTATATCCTTTTCTCTGCAGTCTTAAGTTTAGCAATCAGATGCTCTTACCAAAGCCAATTCAACCCTCCCTTTAATAAGCCTTATACTTGGTATCCAGCATTTCACTTGTACAATGCTTCTAGAGTGGAGTATGTAACTTCATCTCCCTTATTTTTCAATTACAGGTGCATTTAAATAGCACCCATAGCTCAGTCCATTCATTGGATGCAGACTTGCTTCTGTCTTCTGGTGAATCATTCAATAAATCAGAAAACGACATGTTTAAAGATGGACTACGGAGAGCACAGTCAACAGACAGTCTAGGGACATCTGGATCTTTACAGTCCAAAGCTTTGGGATACAACAACAAAGCAAAATCTGCTGGGAACTTGGATGAGTCAGATTTTGGACCACTTGTTGGAGCAGATTCAGTGTCTGAGAACTATGATACAGCTTCCCTTGGGTCTCTGCAAATGCCTAGTGGGTTTATGTTAACCAAAGATCAGGAAAAAGCAATCAAAGCAATGACACCAGAGCAAGAAGAGACTGCTTCACTTCTTTCCAGTGTTACACAAGGAGTAGAAAGCACATATGTGTCTCCTAGTGGTTACCGCTTGGTGAGTGAGACAGAGTGGAATCTGCTGCAGAAAGAGGTGAGTGCCCACTGTGCCTCCACTGTGCCCGTTCCATGCAGGGGGCCCTTTGTTGTGGGCTGCCTGCAGGGAAAAGTTGCTCAGCTATCCTTGATGTGCTTTACTTGCAGTCCGAAAATATGTAGCATCATATGTAGCTATTCACTTGTTCTTTCTTGGAATATTTCTATAGGTAAAGCACACTTAATGTAGAGAGTATTGATGGGCCACGTTCATGGGAAAATCAACTTTTATTTGATGCAGAGTGTTTTTAGGGGAGAGTCTGGCAGAAGTAGCTGTTGATTTCATGTGTGAAGGGAGCTGGGGGTGGTTAGGAAGGGACAAAGAATAGAAAGATCTTCTATTACCCTGAAGATATTTACTGAGGGTTGTGCATGGGGCATGATTTAGAAATGAGCAACCAAGATATGCATAGCACACAGAACTAATACAAAGGAAGCTTCATAACATTGTCAGGGACTTGCATCATTAAAAACCACATACTGAGAGCAACAAGCAGCAGATTAGTCTTAATGCTGTGCCAGCTTCAGTACGGGTGACCAAGGGAACTGGTGCTTCTGGGTTTTCTGCCTGTCAGTTTTTCAGCAGCTTTGTATAATGCCAGTTTAAAGCCCATGTTTGGCTTCCTGCTGAAAAGTGCATTGTGTGGCTACTGTGCCAACTATTTCCAAAGAGAGACCAAGAAATAATGCTATGGGGGAAAAGGGGAGACAAAAAGAAGTCAGAAATAGGTGAAGGCAAGATGGAGAGACTGGGGGTGTCAGAATGCAGGTGGAAAAAAACAAGCAAAGGACAGATGAGGTAAAGAAGTGATGATATTCTGTTTCCTCAGCTTCCTGGAATGCAGCTTATAGGCAAATGAATCATTACTTACAAGGTCTTTGCAGTAAAGTTTCTGGTTTTTGTGTTGCTACTGGTTTGGAATACCTACAGGAAAAATCTGTTGTTCTGCAGTCACAGAGCTAAGTGAAGTCTACTCTGGAGTATTTCCTTGCCCTGCTGATATTTGGATGACATTTTACTCCAACCCTTTTGTAGAATTTGGAGAAGAAACACCCTGCTTCCCACTTATTTCTGGAGGCAGGAGGGCAGGCAGGGGGCATGCGACTGCTACTCTGTGTGGGAGGCACGTGGAGCAACAAATACAAATGGGACTTCAGCAAAGACCTCATTGCAGTTAGAACTTGAAGAAAACTCCCATTTGTGCCCCAGATAGCTGGAAAACTCTTCTTTTCTGCACACCCTGACACTTTTTACTCCCCTGCTGTTTGTCATTTTGCTGTTTGTTTTAAACTTTTCTTTTACTTTCTTCTTTCCCAACTGTTCTTTTAGCTGTTATTCTGTCTCCGATACTGAGCTATAGTGGGGAAGAGTATTTTCTCTGAAATGTCTGTTTCTATCCAGGTAGTTATGTGATCTATTTCAGAAGGATGCATTAGATGACCTGATAAACTCTTGTGTGTCCTGGCTTACTGCTCCTGTGCTAGTAGTAGGGTTTGTGCCAGGAAGAGATGATGCACAGCAGCTGCTTTACATCATCTTGTACTTCTAGAGCAACTTAATCTTGCTGTTACACGATTCTGCTGCTGAATTTTATCAGTAATATTTTGTGAACACAACGCATCTGAAAATGTTTACCACTCCTTCATTCCCTGAAGAAGTTTGTAGCCCATGTGGCAGGTGACAACTCTGTTCTCCAGGTGCAGAATGCAGGGAACAAGCTGGGTAGGCGCTGCGATATGTGCTCCAATTATGAGAAGCAGTTGCAAGGTATCCAGATTCAGGAGGCTGAAACGAGAGACCAGGTAGGTTTTCTACCCTTAGCAAGATTTTGATAGCTGTAGGAGTTTTTATAGCATGCAACAGTGAGCCATTTGAGGTTTTATTCACTGCTTTTATCTTGCATAATGCTAGCATACTCGAAATTCGGATAAATTATGTCATTTTATTGCCATGACAGTAATTTGTTACTGGTTTGTTGTCGTGAACACCATGTACATGTATTTCTTAAATATTTACCAGAGAAAACCACTTTACTCAGACCTATAAAATGATGAGTTAAAGGCACTGTTCTATAAAAAGGTGTTGTGCTCATGCTGAATTCAATGTCTTTCATAATTTATATTTTAAAATGCTTTTCATGCATTAAATTCTATTATCTTTGATACTGCAAGATTTTTTTTAACAGTAAGGGAAAAATGAGAGAATCTCTTTCTAGCACCATAAAAATGACTGTAAAGTACTGGAAAATGTTTGTTTCCTGCCATATACTGAGGAACAAATTTCAGATTTGTACAGAAGGCATGAGTCACATTCTGCTTTGAAATGGGTGATTGGTGTTATTGCATAGCAATGCTCCAGTGCAGTTTCATGTCCTTTTTCCTTATAGGTTTAATCTGTGATGCACAGTTTTTTTGGAACAGCAAAGGAACTTCTGTGTTGCATGGGATTTCGAGGGATTTGTTTTATTGCTTGGGAGTGGGATGGGTCAAGTTATATTTGTGTTCAGAGAATAAATACTCCCCAGATTTATGGAAAATTATTTCGTTCCGATAACATAGGTGAAAAAGCTGCAGGTGATGCTGAGGCAGGCTAATGATCAGCTGGAAAAGACAATGAAAGATAAACAGGAATTGGAGGAGTACATGAAACAAAGTGCTGAAGACTCCTCTAATCAGGTACGAGTGTTTTGTAATAAAACTGGTAGGAATCAAGAGATACTATTCTGTAGTATATAACAAGAACTCTTTCTTCTGTTTTTGGGTGGACTACCTGCTGCAAAGGCAAAAAAGGTGACAGTTTCTGGGGTTAGCTATCCACTGTCTGAACCTACTACCAGTTCTAGATAAGTCTGTTGTATCTTTAATAATCATGTTACCCGAATTTGGCCCTGTTTCTTGATAAATATAACACAAGTTTATTATTGTTAAGGAAATGTGACATCGTTTTGTATAGATTTGGGACAGTTAATTGCTTTATTGAGTAAGCAGTTAATAAAATAAATTTTAGTGGGGTAGTTTGAAGTTGCAGCATGTATGTTAACAATTATAAGAGGGAAGGGAACTTCAGATGTTTTTTCTTCAAAGTCTGTTTCATGCTTTATATCTCAGTGTTTTGTTTTTTAATTTCTGTTGGTTTGTTAATTGTTTTTTGTTGTTGTTGTTGTTGTTTTTTAAGATTTCTTCGCTAATGGTTAAATGTCAGAAGTCAGAGAATTTTCTCAATGAACTCCAGCAGGCATTTTCTCAAGCAAAGAGAAGCGTACAGGAACAAATGGTGAGACAACTTAAATAAAGAGATCACTTGAACAACACTGTTTGTCTAACATTTGGGTCTCAGAGTGCTTGTAAAAGACTGTCCAAGTCTGACTGGAGAGTCCTCTGTGTCATAACATGTAAAAATACTGACCAGGTGAGCTCTGATTCAGTCTGTAAGGCCAACCCATCACAGCTCAGGTGTGTAGGCATATAGATAAACATTAAGATCACTAGACAACTATTTTTCTTACTTAACATGGATATTTCATGCCATTTAGTATCCTATTTCACCTCAAATCTGAAGACAAAGTAGATCTTCAGTTTGAAATGAATGCTCAGTGTTTTTACAGGTCAGACTTAAAATTATCAGCCCTAACATCCAGAAAGAGCTGTGTATGGGAGCTTACTTTTTAAAAACTATTTTGAGTCTCACGTAAGAATTATGCCGGGGAACAGGAATAGGACCTCATTTTCTAGGGCACAGCAAAGTCTGACTTCCCTAAAGCAATCAATTCCCTTCTGTATTGGAATCAGGTTTCTTCTTTTCTCCTTTCTTATACATTGGTGCTGGGAGGAAGGACTTGTTCTTCTCAATCTCTGTATTTCATTTCTGGCATCCAGGGTTCCCTGCAGGATTTCACTTGTATCTACATTCTGTTTGGTGCTCTGGGTGAGGCAGTGCCTAATGGAGATGCAGGAGATTAGAGAATGTATTGATCTGTGTTTGCTTTTCAGAACAGAGCTATAATTCCTCTCAGAAAAATTTCACTGGATCTATTTATTTTGTAATGCAAGCAAAACTGTTTTCTTAGTACTTGTTCTCTGCAAAGGATAAGTTGTTTTGATGTTATCCTGGAAGGCGTAGGAGGCAGACTCCCACTCATGAAAATTTCAGGTTGAATGTTTAAGGTTAATAACCTGATCTTACAGTGGAATTGTTATGTGACTTTAATAAACAGCTCTGGCAGTTCCTGAAACAGTATTTTCTGCATGAGCACCATTAGCTAATGGATAAATATGGAAGAAAACTGGGAAATCTGTCAGCGCTGCATTTATTGCTTGCTTCTTCTCATCTGCCTTTATTTCTGATGCGTAAGCCAGGCAGAAGAGGGTATTAATAATCTTCATCCACAAAACCATTTTGCTTCCTTTCTTTTACAAAGAATCCACCAGACTTTTGAAAGCAGTGATAATAAGTGGGGCATAAAGAGATGTGAACATGATCCTGAGTGAGAACTTACGCTTTTCTTTTTATTGTAAGGCTGTCCTGACACAGTCAAGGGAGCAGGTTTCTGAAGAGTTGGTGAGACTACAGAAAGATAATGAAAGTCTTCAAGGAAAACATAGCTTGCATGTGTCTTTACAACAAGCTGAAGATTTCATTCTACCAGAAGCAGCAGAGGTAAAACACTTTAAACTCATTAACACAGACAGCACGTGTGACTTGTCATTGGAAAATGCCTCTTTATCAGAAAGCTGCCTCAAAGCAGCGCACTGAACAATATTCTGGATTTGAAACCCATATTCTGTGATGTACAAAACCATTATCTGTTTCCCCCTGGTGATTGTGAGCTGTGTCATTCATGTGCTTCAGAGTATAATTTATATTAACTCTGACCCATCAAATACTATATTCTCTGTAGTTTTTAGTGTGTACAACTGCTTGATGATCATTCCAGTGCAAGTATTGAATCACTAAATTAAATCCATTATTTTATTTTCTGTCTAGGCATTAAGGTTGAAACCAGTGATAATTGTGAGCTTCAAATAAGCAAGAGCTATCCTGTCTGTGTCCACTCACTTACAACTTGAGCACATCAAACTTAAAAGATGGGATGGGACAGGGAGTGAAGGGTGGGGGAGGGAGCAATAAATAGCCCTGTGAAGAAGACAAGCATCTTTACAAGCTTTTCATTTACCATAACCAAATAAACTGGTTGCAGTTTTGTTTTACTATCTTGCTGGATGCAAGGTCTGGTACGGTGGAGCAGACCTTGCAGCAGCACAACTTTGTGTTAGCTAGTGATGTGGTAATTGCATATCTGAAGATCATAATACAACTCCTTGCTCATTTTGATTCAGGAGCTCCGGGAGCTGATTTTAAAATATCGTGAAGACATAATTAGTGTGCGGACAGCAGCAGATCACCTTGAGGAGAAACTTAAGGCAGAGATTTTATTCTTAAAAGAACAGATTCAAGCTGAACAATATTTGAAAGAAAATATAGAAGAAACTCTACAGCTGGAAATAGAGAATTGCAAAGAGGAGATTGGTGAGCAGGGGTAGAAGTCTCAAACTGGGTAACTGAAGACTTGATTTTTCTTGCATTCAAGCTTTAATATTGTTTTTCAGCTTCCATTTCCAGTTTAAAAGCTGAACTGGAAAGAATAAAAGTGGAGAAAGAACAGGTAAGGAACCCTTTCACTGTGGGGTTTTTATGTGTATTTAAACAAAGAGAGTAGAATTATTTTTTTCTGCTAGTTCTGGCAGGACTTTGAAAGCAGTGCTATCTTGGTGTCTTTGACATCACCCACTTAATATTTGAGAAAATTACCTTTTCTTTCCCAACTATGGTGTTAGTAATAAATGTATTTGTGTGTCTAGTCTGCCTTCCATTGAGAGGGAGAGAGCTGAACCAGGGAGAAAATTTTAAAACGTGTCACATTATTGTTCCTTCATCTCAATTTGCTTGTGGGATGGTGGAGGACTGATGTACATAACCCTTCTGTAGGAGGAGGCACCATTTTAGGCACTTGAAAATTTTCTTACTGGAAGCATTAGCATTGTACTGGATGCTCTCAATGTGCTGCAACTCTCAATAGCATCTGAGAATATACGTACATCTGTGTTGTAAATACCTTCTATGACCATTTCAAAGGAAATACGTAGAGTCATGCCTGGAACTTTGAACTTTGAAGAATAGAATTACTGAATTGGTGCCAGCATATGACTGGGATACATTTATAGATCTGGTATTTAAAAAGTGTTTTGTCTATTTATTAATCTGTAACCTAAATATTCACTTAGCTAATTCCTAGCTAACATTAGGTTACGTTTAATAACCAGTATGTTAACTTTGGCCACTTCCTGGCAGCTCTGAAAAAAGAGAGAGAAACAGATGGAGTGCTCTGTATCCATAGGAAGGGTTGCTTAGTTCATTTCTGAATCCCTGGAGAGAGTGTACTACCTGAATGGAGGAACTGTGAGAAATGGAAACACCAGAAATTTTAGTTAATCTTTTTGTTTTGTTTTGTTTTTTTAATTGTATAGTTAGAAAATTCTTCACAGGAAAACCTGCAGCAGCTGGAGAGTCTGCAGGAAACAAAAAACACTCTGGAAGAACAGCTGAAGAAGGAAACAGCAGCAAAGGTAGATATGTTCAGGTGTGAAGTGTATATACATTTTTGGTAATCAGACTGTATTCAGAGGGTATATCATTACCCAAAAATGAGAGAGGAAGTTTTGAAATGTTAGTCGGATTCTGGCAGTGAAATAATGTCTGCTGGTTTTAAATGTCCTCTGGATTTAAATCCTCCTTCCAATCGCTTAACGCTTGGATTTGTAAAGCACTGGGTCTGAGTTGCTGCTGACTTGAATATCTCTTTTGGGTTATCTTCCAAAGATAAAGATGAAGAAAGCTTCCTGATTGATCAGACCTTAGTCTAAATGCTCTGTTATTTCTGAATAAATGTTATTTTTCTGTTGCTGTAGGAAGGAACAATACTTTGACAATCAGGTAGAAGAAAAAAAAAAGAGAGAAATCAGATCACAATTATTCTTTCTTTTCTCTCCTCTCTCTTCCCCAGAGATAACTTTCCCTAAAACTAAAGGGAGCAAGATAATTATATTTTCACCAGCAGGTTACTGTCCTTCATCTACAGTCAGGTTCCACTGGAACTCAGGAAGCTGCTTTTTCATTTTGAGATCCCTGAGCATATTGCTGTTAAAAGACATGGGACTTTTTCGTGCTTCAACCCATCTAATCATGATAATACTTGACTGATGAGTAATAGCCCCATATTTTGCATTTTGCAAAACTGAAGTGTAGAAAGAGTGACTGGATTAATTCCTTGCCAACTCACCGAGAATAACCATGTTTTCTTGCTCTGGCGTTGTGCTCTAATGAGTTTATACAAGTTTCTCTTTTTTTTTTTTTTTGGTGCTGTTTAAGCACAGCATAAAGGAGATCTTTTTCTCTGCAGGCAAACCTTGAACAGCTGGTGTTTGAAGAGAAGAATAAAGCTCAGAGACTGCAGACTGAATTAGATGTCAGTGAGCAAGTGCAGAGAGATTTTGTAAAGCTTTCTCAGACGCTTCAGGTAAGGGCAGTGCAACCTGTGCGGTGTTGCTCTGCTTCTCCAGAGCTGAGTAAAATAAGACACAGCAGTTAGAATTTTTCCTCATGTTGCTATTTGTTTAGAGTTACTAGTGTAGTAAACTGATGAAGTATTGCTAGTAGAACATTTGTATCAGAGGATTTAAGTCTGATTATTTGATTTCAACGTTTTTTCAGCAACACAGATATACAATTATTATGATAAACTATGGAGAGTCATAAATGACAGTAGTTTTCAACCCTAGCATTTCGTTATTTCATTGTCCATTTCCTGACTTTTTTGCTATATGGTACACCTTATTGCATTTTATATGAAAAATTTGAGGACAAAATCAGGAACTTTTACTTTTTGGTCCTGAACATATGATGTGGTTCTCCTTCATGCTGTAATTATTGCTTTTTATTTATACTGTCCAAGTCTCATCCTTGTTATTGCTGTTTCTGTCCTTGTACTTCTTCCAGCAAGCGGAGTCTGTAGTTGGTGATGAGATATTGAGTTCAGGCAGGGGTCTTCATCAAGGCTAATTCCAGCTGATCTATCTTACTGTTGACTGTAGAGAGCACCAAGAGAGCTGTAGATGTAGTGATTGCAGGCTGGTGTTCTCCTCAGGGAGCAAGATTAGTTAGATCTCACTTTCACTGTGTTTTTGGATTTGTTCCCCACCAAAACCACTAGGAATCTTGCTCACAGGTGATACGCTGAAATTCAGCACACTCTTGTTTGGGTTCTTGCTTAGTCCACGCAGTGACATTCAGCAGAGTTTATACAGATTGTTTTGAGTCAAGAGTTCAGGTTTATTTGGATAACAAAAACAGGAATGTAGGAAATTGTTTACTAGACAGAGCTCTGTTGGATGGACAATAGGGAACTGTCCTCTTTGGCTCTGACTGTTTCTGGAAGAGTAGGTAGTACAAGAGAGACTATTGAATTCTCCTGACTGGTGAAATACTTTCTTGTTTACTGTCATCCTTCCTTTCTGAAGTACAGCATGGACTGGTGTATGCAGTTCCTAGAGCAAAATTATACACAGTCCTTTGAAGATGTACTGTGTTCTTTCAAAACCTGCAGGCAGTGTGGTAGGCCTTCAGTAATTACCTCAGCAAGTGTGTTGTAGCTCTGTACTTTGTCTTTCTGCCTTTAAGCGGTCATCACATATTAGCTTCTTAGCTGTTTATGTTTTCAGTGTTTATGCAAGGAGAAAGCAATGGTTTGTGCTGTATCTGCTGTCCGTAGTACAAGATCTGCTGTGGAATGCAAGAAGAGAGATTACTACTGAATGTGGATTTGGGTATCTTGCTGTCACTTGTGTGAGGTGTTGATTGGCCAAGTTTAGGTATCAGCCATGAGGAGGTAAAAATGAATTAACCGATAGGTGGGAATTTACAACAGAAAAGCCAGATGCTAATACAATGAGCAAAAGTTTGAATGACTCCTCCTCCAAAGAAGTCACAGTCTCTGCATTGATTTACTTGCATTTCTGCTGGGGACTTTTCAACATGAGATGGCTTGAGAGCTTATCAGAAAAGCAAGTAACAGGATTGTACTTGGCAGTGGGAACATTTCCTCTGGAAGCATTTTAGCTTTAATCTTAAGAGACCTGAAGGCATGTGTCAGGCATGTCTGTACTTCCATGAAAGTTTGTTGCTTTACACATCTCCTCCAGTTTGCCTAACCCCTGTGGTGAGTTGCTGGTTATTAGACAAAGCAGAGTGACAATGAAGGATTGCTTGGGCACTCCAGGGTCTGGCTTGTATTTTCAAAGCACAACAACCTTGCGTCTTTCCACCACACATTCTTGGTTCTGAATTAAGTTTGTGTTCCTTCAAGCCTTGCATTTTTCAGCCAATGATAATTTGATTTCTCTTCCTGTCTTGTGCAGTCACTCAGGGTTGCTAACATTGCCTGCTGGCTCAGTTGTGGTTTCACTTGCTCATTGTGTCTGTTGGTTTTCCATAGGTGCAGCTGGAGCGGATCCGGCAGGCAGATTCCCTGGAGAGAATCCGTGCAATCCTGAATGACACAAAACTGACGGACATTAATCAGCTTCCTGAAACATGACACCCTGATGAGCGTGCTCCAAGGCTGCATTTGGGGTTTTTAACTCATCTTTATAGCAACATTAATTATTATTTAACTCTAACTGAAAGAACAGAAGACAACAGAGGGGAGCAATGACTTTAGTTTTGTTTCTAGAGAGGGAAAAGGTTTCGTGCTGGGCGGGAAGCGAGCACAAGAGTGACTTGTTGTGTAGGAAGGAGAACTTTCTAATGGAAACACTAATGGGTGCGGTGTTTCGTGTTCCACTGAGTGGGATCAGTCCTTACATTCTGAAAAAATTCCCCTCTTTCAGCCAGCTTCGTATCCTGATATAGAATTTTGAAACATTTACCCCATTTTTTCCCTTTTTCCTTTCCCTCCACTACTGTGATCAAAGTAGCTGCTGGAAACCATATTGTCCCTCCAAAACATTGAAGAGCAAAGTGGTTGAAGTTTTTCTGTTTGAATAGTCAGTAACAGTATTCAGCTAGCAGAGAGAATGAGGTGTAGAGTATGCTGTATGAATATTTTATATTAAAATGACTTTATTAGCAGGACACTGGATATCGATCTTATTTCATAACTCAGTGTGTTGTATTTTTTTTTTAACTGTTGACTTTGTCTTGAAGAATCTGAATGCTGCTGAAACGTGGTGGTCATGAGTGAGCTGTGTGTCTCCTGAACAGATAAATGCCAATCCAAAAAACTGAAAACTGTACTGAGAACGTAGCTCCTTGAAGTACTTCCTTCGAATTCTGATACTTAAGGAAAAGCACAAGGAATGCACTGTTTTGTAATCTCTGTTCACAAATGTAATTTAAAGCATGGAATTACAACTAGTTGTTTCTAATCTTGAAAGCTGAACAGTACCTGTAATTCCTTTTCCATGTGAAGAAAAAATGTTAGCAAAAACCCTGTGTGTTGTCTGAGCACTGGCTTGGGTGTGTGCAGGGCAGCTTTGCTCCGGTAGGTGGCACCAGGCATGGGGTTACCTTCTCTGAAAATGGTCAAGGTAAGATGTTGAACAATGCAAAGTCAACTTGACCCTCCTCTTCATGGACAGTTTTAATAGTATACAAAACAGTGATGGCACTCTGTCACAGAGCACAAATGCACCAGAGCTGCATTATTCTACTGGTTCAAGTTTGGAAGGTGCAGTGCATCTCTTACTTAGAGGTACGGTGTTGTGTTATTGCTCAGAGTTGATTCATATGCTGTCCTGTATTTCTGTAAGCATGCATTTCAGTTACACTGTGTAACACAACAGCAAAGGCAAGTCACTCTTGTGACTGATAAGGTTTTAGGTTTGGGATTCTTAGAGAAGTTACATGATGGTAACATAAGCATTCCTCCTTTTTCTCCTTTTAGTGGAGTTTCATGCACGCAGTTGAATGGGAGCAGTTTGCTGTCTGGATGCAGAATAGTGGTGGTGCACATTGAGTTCTTGGAGTAGTCCTTTGTGAAAACTCAAATAGAAGAGACTGAGAGAGCAGCTAATTATTGTCCAGAACTCATCACTTTAAGCTTTTTGTTATTGTTTACTGTGTTATCTTTCCATACTAGGCCATAGATCTGATGCTGATGAAAAAACAGAAGTGACAGAATGCTCTGAACTGTAATGCACATGACTATATTTTGTTAGGTACTTAAATCTTATTTTTGCAGTGTATGTCCTGCTACTAACGTATGTAAAGTTAGGACTGTGGTTTTGAAGAGGAATGCCTTTAAAACAGCCAAGAAGAAGCATACAAGCTCAGTTGCTTATCATTTATTTCTTGCGAGAAAGCATTTTATTCACCCTAGAAATTAATTTCTTTCATAATTGTGACACTTCAAACCCATTTTTCCTATCTTAGGAACAACTAGACTAATAGGTGGCAGGGTTGTCATCTTCCAGATGACTTGCTGATTCCTAGTTTCATTTAAAAGAAGTTGTACTGTGGCTTAGGTTCTTTATTTTGGGTTTTTAAATCTCTCAGTATTTGCTGGACTGTGAGGTGACAACAGCTGCCTTCTGGTGCAGAAATCTAATGCAAGGTGTTTTGCATTCAGTTTTCCAGTGGTCAGCATACTTTTCTGGAATTTTATTCTGGAATAAAAATCTTGATTGGGGGTAAGATTGGCCTTTTTTGAAGTGCTGCAGAACGTGAAGTTTTCTCCTGTATTTTCTTCCTTCCTGAAAACTAACTCCTAACTGGTTACTGGTGGTTAACCTGTGCAACAGTGATTTAAGGAACCCTGTTGTTTTTGGCTAAACTACAGGGATCACATACATCTTCCTAGCAAGCTGAACACTTGAGGGATTGCACCTGGAGACATACACAGAAAAATAATTTTTAGTTGACTTTATTGACTGTTTTTCTACTGCAAGAGAGCTGTTCATGACATTTCAGTATCCCTTTCTACTCTGGCTGTCAGTGCCTGTCCTCAGCAGTCCTGTCTTCCTGCCTGCTCTTGCCTTCCCCTTAGCTGTGACCATAATGGACCGTGCTAGGTTGCTTTGGATTGTGCAGGTTAGGTGTGGCTTTTCCTTAGTGTATTTTTACAAATGGTTGGCCTGGTTTTCTGTAGGCGTGGTGGTGTCAGGATGATGGCTGCAGGGAGCCTTTCTGCAGTCTGTAAGGGAGAGCAGGTGAGTGGGAGAGCAGTCTGTAGTCGTTCATAGACATAGTAATGATTACAGCAGTTGCAGAATGAAGTTGTGCACGTGTGTGTGTGTGTGTGTGTGTGTGTATGCATGCTTGTGTGTTTTTCCCAGGGGCCAGTGAGATGGCCTGTAGGCCTGGTCTGAGGAGGCTGGAGGTGCATGCAGAACTCAAGGAGTGGTGCTGGCAGCTGAGTTCCCTGGTTGTGATCCAAGCACTGCACCTGTCACTGGAGTGATGTCCTTTGGTTTGAAGAGGAAGGATATACAGCAGTGGTGTGGTTGTTTTCCTTTGTACCACCTTACTCCATTGTGCACCCTTACTCCTGCTTTAGTACTAAGACCATTTTGAAGCTGGAAAATGAGCAATCTTTTTTTCACCAGCTGCTGGTTATTCCTAATAAAAATCTAAATTAAAATTAGAAACTCATCCATCCACAGAAATGGTGGGCGATGCTATGACCGAATGTCCTGCTGGGGAAGGAAAGCACAGCTTCAGAGGCAGTAACTAGCTTCTGCTGAATACAAATGTAAGAAAATGTGAAGTGGCCTTTTATTTTTTTTAAAGTGCCAAATTTGCAGAGCACTTACTTAAACCACTGTCGATGAAATGTAGCTAAAAGCTCTTGCTACAAAGCTGTAGATACTCACTCAGTGGATTATGATATAGCTTAAAATAAGTCAGAGACTAAAGACTTCCCTCCAGTTCTTGGCTTTCTGGAGCTAGTTTGGAAAGGTGTGGTAGGTTCTCCTCACTCAGTAAGCTTGTGTTTTTTTTAACAGGCACTACTTCTAACCTGGCAGTTCAGCTGTGATACGCAGGGTGAGTGGATTAGAAAGCTGGATTCTATTTATGCAGACTGTAAAAGGGGGTGAGATCAAGTTTTGTATGCATTCCTATACTTGTATAGTCTTAATCTGTACAAAAAAAGTGTTCTTGCAGCATGTCTGGTAACCTCGTTACCTAAGAGATAATAACAGCCCTCCTTTCCTTACAGCTTTACTTTGGCACCTCTTGCTGTGCCACTTTTGTAGCAGTGCAGTACTAGTTTTCAAAACTGAGCTTGACCATGTCACCTTTGGAAAGGGGAAGTGGGGGAAGGGGAGGAACGAGAAATATTTATTGTCCATTAAAGTTTGTCTACAGCAGATAATTGGCCTTTTAATGTCAAGACAGTGCCAGCTTTTGATAGAGGCAAACTGAGTGTTTGGAAGTTATTACTGCATTCCAGTGAACCAAGCCATTGGTGTCCTGTGCAATTGTGGATGTAGAATTCTGCTGTCTACAGGATTCAAGTGTAACCATTTGTTAACTGTATTGAAGGTGTGTCCTTTATGAAGAAAGTGTTCCCAATTAAAAAAAGCTGCTGAAGTGTATGTGCTTCTCTGGTCTTTCTACTCTGCCTTCTGCCACAGGCTTCCACTGCAGTCACTGTGCCATGGACCAAGGGTAGGAGATGGCTCCCAGGCAAACCCCAGGCAGTTTTCTGAAGGAAGCAGTAACACCTCCCACTACTGAGATAGCTGTGAGTATTAACTACCACGTACCTCAGGTTTGAAATAGCCTGCTGCACTGTGTCCTTTCAGGAGAAAAGCAAAGACCACAGCATGTGAGGAATCTTATCTGAAGTATTTTAATTCATAGTCGATCTTTCTTTACAAAATAATAAGGAGAAGGTATATTGTTCAGTGTATGAATGTTAAATATAGAAGGAGAATTACCAGGGAAAAATGAAAACTCATCCAGCCTTTTATTGTAGGTTTACTCTCATGGAGATATTAGAAGGTCACATGGCTTCTGATGTCATTGAGCTGCTTTACCATTTCCCTTATGCGTTCTCCCCTTCAAGAAAAAAAAACTCAAGTCAAAAAGGTGGAAGTCATTTTTGATTGATGACAGTAAGAAAAGCAATTCATATGACAGAAGCAGAGAATGGGAACGTTGTTCTAAGTTATTCTGTTAATTAAAGGCTTCATATAGACTGCCAAAAGATCCTCCGGCAAAAATGAGGCCTACAAGCAGATTCAGTAGTAGCAGCATAATATGACCATGCTACTGTAACAAAGTGGCACATTCTATGCTTCAGACTCTCTGTAAGCTGCAGGTGGTGCATCAGTCAGCCACAGGAGGTAGAGAGGTAAAGTTCACTCTAGAAACTTGAAAAGGATAGCCTGTGTACATGCCAGGCTCAAACTCTGCGGGAAGATCCAAGCTTGAACTTACTCTTCTTTCAGAACAGTTTGGATGCACTTGCTCTGGTAGGCACTGAGGGTGATGCTGGGTTTTTGTGGGATGATCCCCTTTTCCATCATTTTCTGCTGGTATTCCTTCTTTATTTTAACCTAGACATTGTGTACAAAAGGAAGGATCCCCAGTCAGTGTTGGTGCTGCCTGCTAGAGGGAAAGTGTATTATAGCTACCACGTGTCACATCGCAATGAATTCTGATTTTGTCTGGGATAAAATCAGCAACCATTTGCACTGTTCTAGAAAAAGAGAAGAAAATGCTAGTACGAGGACTGGAGAAGGCAATACACACTTCCTTAGCTTTGCACTGGGTTGCAGTGGTTCTATCTAGGTTCATAATAAGGTTCAAAATAAATTAGCAGCAATGGGCTACACTAAAACAGAGAACAACTTTGTGTCAGTGTGGAAGTATTCTAATTCAGTGCAATCATTAAATGAGTGTTACCAACCACCTAGCAGCCAGACATTTCATCTCACCTGTCTGATTGCATTGCTCAAGTGCTGCAGCTGGTCATGGATTGTCTGCAATTCTTTCCTCATATCTCTTTCACTGTCTGATAGAACAGGAAGATGAGAGTGGAAATTGCGAAGTACTTTCTTCATCCTTCATGCACAAGAAAAGATTTGTTGCCAGATTAACTTAGCTTTAGACCTAGTTATGCTCAGACAACAAGAGCTTCACACATAACTGAAACATCTTCTGTCATTCAGCCTAAAGCTTAGGACTCTACTTCCCTCACAGCAAGTGAACTCAGTACTGAAAATCATCACTGAGTTGCAAAAGACTTTCAGAGGGCCAGTCTTCCAACAAACCAGCACAGAACTATCTGCCTACTCTTTTTCAACCACACTGGCACACTTACATATACAGCAAGAAATCTGCAATGAAACAGGCAGTCTGCACTCACCTATTCATAATATCTTCTTGCTTCTCTTTGGCTTCCTCATACTTGTCAGCCAACCGTTCAGCCATTTCTCGCAAACTTTTCCTTTAATGTAATAAAGAAGTATTTATTTAATTGTGATTTACATGCAAATTGGCTTGGATGTAGAAACGTGACAGAGCCTGAAAAAACTGGAGGAGGGAATGAGCCTACGTGCCTAATTACAGCCAGAAATGCATTCCCTTCTCAGAAAGCTTTCATGCAGGACCCTGTATAAAGTACTTTTTGCACAAAGTTACATCACTACTGATGTTTAACTTGATAAATGCAGACAGATAACACTCACTTTTCCTCTCGACAGTAATTAAGATCTTCCAGTTGTTTCTTCTTCTGTCCCCACAGCAGCTTCACTCTTAAAAATAAATATATACATAAAATCCAACCACTCCCCACAACAATCCAGCTGAATCAGTATTTAGGCCACATAACAAATATCACAGAAGACACCGAGACATGGGCAGCTGAGAATACTTCCTTGTTGGCCTCATTTAGTAATATGAATCAACAACTACAATAAAAAGAAGTAGAGACAGTTATTTAATGCAATTTTTCTTCTTAGCAGCTTTGTCAGTTATTACTGAGGTCAAAGGAGTTCCAAAGGGATTTCCTGCCATGCCCAAGTACAGGCAGACTGTTCATCCACACCAAAAGAGAAGCATTTTTAAATAGTGCTTCCTTGGTAACTCAGTTTTTATTTCTGGTGATTAAAGTCTTACATAAACTGAAGTCACAGAAAACGTTTTACTCAGACACGAGTTAGTCCAACAGGGGAGGTTTAGTGCTGGGTACTTAGTGACACTGTTCCACAGAGACTGCGTGCAGCACTTAATTTATGAAGGTTTTTTTCTTACCTTTGCTGAATTTCTTCTTTTGCCAAATCCTGTTTCAGTATATATTCCTCTCTGAACACTTGTGTGGCTCTGCTAAGAAGCTGAAGGCATTCTTCAGGGGGAGGAGCAGCATCTTTATCAGCAGATCTGAATAAACAGGAGACAAATTCTTGCAATGCTACTCTTCCCCAATCCTTGAAAAAGCTAAGTCACTTACAGCATTTATGGTAGGAGCTCCGAGTCCTCAGATACAAAAAATGAGGAGCCAGAACTCAATCCCTTTGCAATATCACAGTTTTTCAAATTAGAAAATCCCAAGCTGTTCTAAATGCTCAAAACCCAATGAGACAAGGCTTGAGCAACCTAATGTAGCACCAAAGGTAGCATCACAAAGGTAGTCAGGTGACAGTGAACTCAGGGCATTCCACAAGAGTTCCCTCTTCTGCTCCCCTAGCAAAAAGTTCATACTTACTTTAGGAGCAAGGGGTTGGCAGAACTACGCCGCAGGATGCTTTGGATGTACTTCTCAAATGAATGCTGTGATTCATCCAGGACACGGAGAGGACAAGTGGCATCATCTTTGTCTTCTCTGGTACATAGTAGAGGAGGAGATGCAGGATGGACTGTACTTCTGCCAAAGAACATCAAGTGGAGAACTCTTAGAAGCCATGAACTACAACAGTTTCAACAGTAGTGATAAGTGAAGTGATATAGGTTGGTTATTTCCCCTCTGAGCACCTTTTCAGTATTAAATAACTACTCTCCGAAGGCTTAAGTGTTCCACCAAGGAATGTTCAGTAGGCAAACCTCAATACGTGCTCTGAGAGATGCAGAAATTGAGGGTGAAAGAATCAAATAGAATAAGAAATCCTGACATCCTATTTGTAAGGCAGTCACAGACTTCATTCCAATTACGAACCACTTACAGGAGTGGCCTTGTAATGCACTCATAGGTATTTGTGATGCAGATCATTGTGGGCCCCAGGATGTCAGACACTATCCAAAATCCTTGAATTGGAGCAGATTGCCTGAAGGGAAGAAAACAGAATTATCCACTGAGAAAAACATACTTTCTTCCTGAAAATTGTGCAAATTCTTTAGGAAAAGCTCTATTTACAGCAGTCAGCTTAAGCCAGACACAGATCACAAAGCTAAGAACCACTCAGAAGGAGTCCTGCACAACTTTTTCTCTTATCATACAGC
The DNA here is from genome assembly GCA_013399175.1 of Odontophorus gujanensis. Lineage (NCBI taxonomy): Eukaryota > Metazoa > Chordata > Aves > Galliformes > Odontophoridae > Odontophorus > Odontophorus gujanensis. The sequence continues at coordinate 165,055 of VXAB01005599.1, read as the reverse complement.
CTGATAATCAAATGTACCAAGCAAACTCATCCATCTGAGAGAGGGAGCACCTATACAACCTGCCTGTGAATCAGAAGCAGAAATCTGCCACAACCCAGAAACGTTTTTCCCCGTGCAACACAGGTTAACTTCTCACACCACTGGCTATTTGCCACCTGTACTGACTTCGGGAGCCCTTTAAACTAGATGACTCATTTGACTTGTGTTTGGAACACAAGTAAGGATTATCTCTTGCTTTTTCATTATGTTTAATACAGAGCATTCAGCAGAACTGATTAGGCCTCATTAAAGCAAGAAGATGCAGCAGACACAGATAACATACAGCCTAACCTGCAGTGCCTCCTGCCCACGAGCAGGGTACCTCAAAAAACAAGAGGATCTCTCAAGGCACAGCCTAGTCTTAACACATGGGTAACAGAACACATCAGTGTTCAGGATTGCCAGACAAAGCAAGCCTCAGAGTTGCACTAGGGTAGGTAAACAGAAGTGGAATTTCTGCTAGTTTGACAGGTAACTTTAACACTCATGGGAACTTAGCTTCCACACGCTGGTATACATTAAGGATCTTGATGTGCAAATTGCTTATTTATATTATTAGAATCCTGTTGATTTTATTATTTTTGATAACGAGAATGCAGTAGAAGAGGGCAATTCATGCATGTATTCCCAAAACAACCTTTCCAGATTCAGAAGCAGTAGAAAGGTTTTGCTTTTACCTGCATGGCAGTGGCTTTGTACAAAGAATATGTTCGACAAAGCACTTCTGTTCTGCACCCAGCTCCTGTAAACCATCTTTGTCTTCTTCATCTGCAGAGAAGAGGACTGTCAGAATAGACAGCATCCATTTTGCAGGGTCAGGTGTCCTCAGTATTACCCAAATATTCCCCTGCTTGTTCCTAACAAAACATTGCTGTTCAGACAGTAACCATTTCCCTCTAGGCACAGCAGGATCTCACCACTCACCTGAGCCAAGGAACTTCAGCAGTTTGTTGATCCACGTCAACCCCACGCTGTGAACACCTGCTTCATGTGTGCAGTGGTATCTAGTAGGACATTTTGGATCTGAAATTTAAACAGCCGATGTTGTCTGAAGCACTGCAGGGAAAAACTCAACTCTGCAAACCTGCACTGCTGAACACGTGTATTGGCCTACTGTCCAACTCGTGACAAGTACTAACTAGTGCCTATTCAAAACCTGAGCTACGTGCCTTAGCCATGTCATCAGAATTGTGCGTGTAAAATAGACACACTTGCAGTACCTGTCAGAATGCAGGAACTGTTTAGAATTACTTGCATTATACAGTATCTATCCATTAGCTTTCAAGGGAAGATCAGTTAATGCCAGCAGACCAGTTTTCAGGGAAGCTTTCTTCTCCTTCCCAACCTGCCCTACAACAGCACCAGGTGCCAGGCTAATAAACAGACACCAACTCTGTCCTCCACCTCCACCCCCACAGCTGTACTGCTTGCTTACATACATAGATTATCACAGGTACAACAACAACTGCTTTCTAATCCACAGCTGAAATAGTTCTGTATTACAGACATGCCCCTTGTCTCTGAATAGTCTTGTGATAATTCCCCTTATATTATCCCAGAGACAACAATAGCTCTCAAATAACTTGATCCTAACTTCAACTAAAAGACAACAACCTGAGCTACACAACCCTACCTCGATGCAGTTTGATTGGGCAAGAGAAATCAGACTCCAAAGGCTCTTCCTCATCTCCTGATGCCAATTTCAGTGCAAGTTCCAGCTCAACACATTCAAACACGTACAGGGAAGGAACAATATCAGATCTTGGGTCCCACAATTTTTCTGACTGGAAAGAGCATTAAATTCCTTTATGAGACATCATTTAAATAGAAATACCAGTGCAAATAACACAAAGCTACATAACAGAGGTAGGCAAGTGTATTATCATTAGAGAAATTGTTAAGGTCCCCTTATTTTTTCATTAAGAAGCTCTGTGACACATGGTTTCTTCAGAACATCCTCTCAGAAATAGCTGACGGTAAGATTAAAAAGGCTGCACCTGCAGGATACACACAGCTGACCTTTACAACAACAGGAGGACTCACTGCCTCATTACAGAAGAATGCAGCTTTGGCACTTAGCATTCCCTTAGAGGCATCCTGCCATCCTGAAGGCAGGAACTTGCACGGAAGAAAGAAAAACATTGATAGAAATAACAAGACGAGGTACCTGCTCCTCATCCTCTTCTGCATCCAGCACCACGCAGTGATAAAGCACACCCGATTCAGTGGCAATCACCAGGATGTTTGGAATACAAGGCAGGCACAGGACAGCACAGGCATCGTAGCCATAATTGTCTTCTGCAGCAGGGTGCATGGGCAAAGGGCCAAGCAGCTTGCCAAGATTCCCAGCGCTGGAATGAAGAGGATGCATTCACAACACAAGGCGTAGGAGCAGAGTTCCCATGACTGCCTGCAGGATTTACTGAATGATAACTAGAGAATAAGGGTTAAAAAACAGAGAACAACTAAAGCAACAAACATGATGGTTTGGAGTTCTGACATGTTATTCTTGGACTTAAATGTGCTAGCGCTACCACAGAGATATAAATTGTAATACAAACCAGCCCAGCATCCATTACAGAATCCCAGCGAGGTGAAGAGACAGCGCTCAGAAAAGAGCACACACAAAGACCCTGTGAAACTTGAGGGTGAATGCAAGCCTACCTCTGCAGCAGGTTGATATAGGTGAGGAATGTCTCTCCATTTTCATACAAGATGTAGAGTGGAAAAGCCAGCACTTCTTTGCTGCCTCGCTGTCCAAGGATGCTCCACTGGATGGGCACCAGCGGGCCGAAGTCAAACGCCACCGCGGTCTCTCCCAGCGATGCAGTGTAGGCTCTCCTAGGGATACGTAGGAACAAAAGTGAGTGAGGAACAGCACTGACTGTGAGAATACAAGAGTTTATCGAGGTCCATCTGTACACCAAATTACTCCTAACTGCCTGTCAGATCTCTGACACGTGCTACTTTCAGTAACAAAAGCATGCAGGGAACACTTTCCTTCCAGGGTCTCATTTCTGGAAGGCCCTGCAGCCAGCCCAGCTTCACACAGTAAGGAGGACACGTGAGATTTCCTGTGTAGTACAGCAGTCTGTGACTCGTTCAGTAGAGACCCTCAAGTTTCTCCTTTCTAATTAGTCCAAGAATCAAATAAAAAGATAACCTATTTTCCTGCATTCCACACTCAAGAAACCCTATCTTAGGCCATCTTAAAGATAACACTGGTTGTTCAAATGACCATTCTGAAGAACACCAGACTGTGCAGTTTGTTCCCTCTCTTTTAGAGAGATTAGGGAAAAAGGAGTGCTGCTACTGTGCAAGAAAGGAGTACAGTAGATGCGAATAAATCCCTCTTGGATTTTCAAGGGAATTGCTCACTCATTAAAGATACGACTGAGAATGCACGGCTTCTCCTACCAAGAGTATTTCAAAAGCTGAGGAGCTGCACAAACCCTTTATTGATGATCAGAGTCTCCTCCTCAGCATCTGAGAGTGCGATCACTTTGATGGGTGCCTGGGGCACCTTCAGGCTGTAGATCCTGGAGGGGAGAAGCAGCAGTGATGTTCGGTCAGCGTCAGCTGCTGCCAAGCTGCAACCCCTCC